>CM046875.1:454876199-455447127 GCA_025667525.1 Glebionis coronaria | reverse complement strand
GATACAAACCGGATGAACACACAACCCGCCACAACACACGACCCTGTGTTCCCAGATTCCGAATAGGTAGTTCTGGGGTTGCCTTTATTCGGAATACTTCAATTATTCCGAGTAGAGGTTGTTTTTCTTCTTTATTCGGAATATCACATATATTCCGAATAGGGCTTTTCATTTTCTCTTACTCGGAATATCCCATATATTCCGAACAACCATATTTTTCTCGAATAGAATTGATTTTCCGCATAAGGCTTCCGATTTTCCGCATGGATCAATTTTCCGAATAAGAGCTGTTTTTCCGCATAGACCATATATTCCGCATAGCCAAACTTTCCGCATAGCTCAATTTTCCGCATAGACTTCATTTTTCCGAGTAGGACCCTTTTTCCGAATAGAGGAACTTTCCGCATAGCCCCATTTTCCGCATAAGGGTAATTTTTCCGAGTAAGAATTCAATATTCCGAACGGTGCCTTTCTTTCCGCATAAAGATTATTTTCCGAATAGGAGGACGTTTTCCGCATAGGGTAACTTTTCAGTGGCTGTTTTGTTTAAATTCAAGCATTACCTTTTAATTGTTGATTGTTTTAAGATTAAATTATTATCATTTCTCTGTTTAGTAGATTAGAAAACTAAATCCACTTTTTGTCACCAAGAACAAATCATTCCACTTTTAACTGAGATCAATTCGAGAGGATTCCGAGAATATATATTTTGAACCCATTGCAAAAAACCTTGTATCAAATGGCGCCGCTGCCCGGCTCTTCTCGTTAAGATCAAAAGTTTTTTGTGAGAACTTGGAATTTGGGATCCGTTCCCCGTGAACGTTACTCTTTTTCATAAAAACTTTCAAAAACACTAAAAAAATATAAAATTTTCAAAAATACAAAAACATTAAAAAACATAAAAACCAAAAATATTTTTGTATTGTTTTTGCCTTGTTAGTTCTTTTGCAGGTGTATGCGCACTCGATCCACGTCTTATCAAGAGCCCGAGCCTCTCGATCACTTAGACATGGCCGGTGTACCACCTCCAAACAATAATAACAACAACAAACCCGCCTTTCAACAAACATGAACAATAACAACAATAATGAGCCCCTTCCGGATAATCGCCCAATGATTGAACTGCTACAAGCTCATGTAGATGGCAACACGGACCCAATTGTCATACCTCCAATTGCCGCCAACAATTTCGAGCTAAAATCAGGCTTTATCCAGATGGTCTCCGCTCAGCCATTCTTGGGACGAACCATTGATGATCCACACGACCACATCAAGAGATTTCTACAACTCACCAACACGGTCAAATTCAATGGCGTTCCACAAGAGGTTATAAGGTTACAACTTTTTCCCTTTTCTTTAGAGGGACAAGCCCGGCATTGGCTTGCTAAGGAACCGCCACAGAGTATTCTCTCGTGGACGGATTTGGAAACAAAGTTCATAAATTAATTTTTTCCACCCTCTCGTACTACCGCTTTGCGGAATGAAATCATAAATTTTGAACAAAAGTAAGATGAGTCATTCAGTGAATCTTGGGATCGTTTCAAAGATCTTTTAAGAAAATGCCCACAACATGGTTTTACCAAAGTACATCAAAATCAATACTTTTTACAATGGTTTAAGCATGAGTGACCAAGATTCCACTGAACAGTGCCTCGGGGGGTAATCTATTGGCTAAGACTTCCAATGCTGCTTGGGACATCATTGAGAATAAATCTCGTGTGCAAACCAAGAGTGTTCGGACCCAATGTTGCTAGTGCTAGCACTAATGACAGCGACAAGCGATTAGACAAAATCACTACGCTTCTTGAATCGCTTGTCACCCACATCGTCAGCAACAACAACAGCAACAACGCCAAACACTGCTCAAGTGAACGCTGTCAGCCAACCTTGTGAGATATGCGGTGGTCCTCACTCTTACACAACTTGTACCGCCACTCAAGATTATCCTGCTGAGAATGTGAATGCGGCATATGGCACCTATCCTCAACCTGCTTATCAAGCTAAACCTCAAGGTGACCGTAACTTGCTTAGCTACCGCAGTAACAACTATCTTTCACCACCTGGCTTTCCTCCTACCAACCCAAACCAACAACAAAACCTTAACCGCCCTCCTCAACAACAACAACAACCTCGACAACCTTACATCCCTCCTTACAAGCAACAACAACCACCTCAAAGAAACAATCAAGTCTACCAACAACCTGCTTACCAACCACCTGCATACAATGCTCCTTCCAACCAAACCACCACTGCACTACACCAAGAGGTCGCAACCTACATGAGAACCAATGATGTGATAGTGGAAAATCTCCAGCAGGAAGTGCGTAACTTGAAAGCAGACTTGGTAAAGCAAGGAAATGATTTGAGAGCAGACATGAGAAATACGTTGGATAACCAGACTAATGATCTGAGGAATATGATGGCTAGTTTCTTCCAAAGTAGTCAACCCTCTTCTTCGGGTACTCTTCCGAGTAACACCGTTGCGAACCCAAGAGGAGAGATGAAAGCAATCACCACTCGAAGTGGCAAAGGTACCAAGGAACCCGAGCTTCCTATACCTCCACCGGTGGTTGTGACTAAGGAGAACGAGTCACCTGCTCCTATTCCTCCTCCTTCTCCTTCCCCAATTTCTCCACCTCTCCCTTCTACCCCTCCTCCACCCGTGGTTGTGAGTGATCCTATTCCCCTAAAGTCTTCCTCTTCTTCCAATATACCTTATCCTTCAAGGTTGAGGAAAGAGAAGCAAAAGAGCAAGGATGATATTCAGGTTTCGAATTTCCTTAAAATGTTCAAACAACTGAATTTCAATATCTCCTTCGCTGAGGCTCTCGCTCACATGCCCAAGTACGCGAAAATGTTTAAAGATCTTTTGAGCGACAAGGAAAAGCTCCTCGATATTGCCAACACCCAACTTAATGAGAATTGCTCTGCAGTGCTCTTAAGGAAATTGCCAACTAAGCTTGGTGATCCGGGTCGTTTTCTTATCCCTTGCAATTTCTCGGGAGTAGAGAATTGCATGGCCTTAGCCGATCTAGGTGCCAGTATTAATCTTATGCCTCTAAGTGTTTGGAAGCAATTATCTCTCCCAGAGCTAGTCCCCACCAAAATGACTTTGGAATTAGCCAACCGTACGGTTGCTTATCCAGTGGGGATAGCCGAAGACGTCATTGTAGGAGTCGACAAATTCACCTTCCCTGCTGATTTTGTTGTCGTCGACTACGAGATGGACCCCCGTGTGCCACTCATTGTTGGTCGTCCATTCTTGAGGACCGGTCGCACTCTCATTGATGTTTAAGCCGGTGAGCTTATCATGAGAGTGGGTGACGATAAAGTAGTCTTCAACATGGGAAAGCTTTCTAAACAGCCTTATTCTTACAAGAGTGTTAATTGCATTGACGTTCTTGATGAGGCCTGTGAAGAACACTTCAAGGATGCTTGTAAAAATATTCCTACCTCTCTTCCCAATGTTGAGACCGTTTCCTCTATCGATTCATCACTATCTCTATTTGGAGAAAGTGATTTTCTTTGGAAAGATTTGGAAGCCACCTTGGAAGATGTGAAGCAAGACAATGACGATTCTACTGCCAATTGGGATGACGATCTCAGTTTCATTGCAAACCTCCTCAGAGAAGACAATCCTTCCCCTCCATCTCCTACTGTTATTGCTATCGAGACTCCGACTTCGAATATGCCTCCCGTCAAAAATCCTCCGGATTTGGAACTTAAGGAGTTGCCGCCCCATCTTGAGTATGTATTCCTCGAAGAAGAAAAGAAGTCACCAGTCATCATTGCTAAGGATTTGAAGGATGAAGAGAAAGCCCGACTTGTCGCTGTGTTAAAAGATCATAAGAAGGCTATTGCTTGGAAGATTTTGGATATTCGTGGAATTGATCCTCACTTCTGCACACACAAAATTCTCATGGAGGACGACTTTAAGCCCATGATTCAAAGCCAACGAAGGGTGAATCCAAAAATACATGAAGTCATCAAAACAGAGGTTCTCAAACTTCTTGATGCGGGTATGATTTACCCTATTTCGGATTCACCATGGGTTAGTCCAATCCATTGTGTGCCCAAGAAGGGCGGAATCACCGTTGTTCCCAATGAACACAATGAGTTAATTCCCACTCGTCTCGTTACGGGGTGGAGAGTTTGTATAGACTACCGCAAACTCAATGATGCCACGAGAAAGGATCATTTCCCTCTACCTTTTATGGACCAAATGCTTGAACGCTTAGCTGGTAATGAATATTACTGCTTTCTTGATTCACTTGTCCCTATGGCACTTTTGCTTACAAAAGAATGCCTTTTGGCTTATGTAATGCGCCCGGGACTTTCCAAAGGTGTATGTTAGCTATCTTCCATGACATGGTTGAACAAACCATGGAAGTCTTCATGGATGATTTCTCGGTCTTCGGGGATTCCTTCTCTTCTTGCCTTGCCAATTTGGAACGTATGCTAAAGAGGTGCGAAGACACTCGCCTAGTTCTGAATTGGGAAAAATGCCATTTTATGGTAAAAGAAGGCGTCGTGCTTGGACATAAGATCTCGAAAGCCGGTCTTGAAGTAGACCGTGCTAAAGTCGATGTTATCGCAAAGTTGCCTCCACCTTCAACCGTGAAGGGTGTGAGAAGTTTCCTGGGTCATGCGGGCTTCTATCGTCGATTCATCAAAGATTTTTCTCAAATCGCTCGCCCGATGACCCACCTCTTGGAAAAAGATACTCCTTTTATCTTCTCCAAAGAGTGCCTTGAAGCCTTCAACTCGCTTAAGGATAAGCTAACTAAGGCACCCGTCTTGGTTACCCCTAATTGGGAGCTTCCCTTTGAGTTGATGTGCGATGCTAGTGATTTTGCTATGGGAGCGGTTCTTGGACAAAGAGTGAACAAACACTTCCAACCAATCCATTACGCTAGCAAGACAATGACTGGGGCACAATTGCATTATACGACAACCGAAAAAGAGCTTTTAGCTGTTGTTTATGCTTTTGAAAAGTTTCGCCCCTATCTTGTCCTTTCCACCACCATCGTGTATACCGATCATTCCGCGCTGAAGTACTTGTTGACAAAGCAAGATTCCAAACCAAGACTTCTTCGCTGGGTTTTGCTGCTCCAGGAATTTAAAATCGAAATTCGTGATAAGAAAGGAGCAGAAAACCTAGCCGCGGACCATCTTAGCAGACTTGAGGATCCATACCAAGGGAATCATCCGACCAAAGAAATCAATGATTCTTTTCCCTTGGAGACCTTAATGTCTATAAACTCGAAGCCGAATGAAACCCCGTGGTTTGCGGACTTTGCAAACTACTTGGCGGGTGGAATTCTCAAGGAAGGGTTGACGTCCCAACAAAAGAAGAAGTTCTTCACCGACATTAAGACTTACTTTTGGGACGACCCTTACCTATTCAAACAATGTGCTGACCTGATTATCCGTCGATGTGTTGATGGACCGGCAGCGTCTGAAATCCTTGATGCTTGCCACAAAGGACCCACCGGTGGTCACTTTGGTCCCAACTACACCGCAAAGAAAGTGTTTGATTCGGGATTTTATTGGCCCTCCATTTATCGTGACGCTCACGATATGGTTAAAAAATGTGATGTTTGCCAAAAGCAAGGCAAAATCACACATAAAGACGAGATGCCTCAGAATTTCATTCAAGAGTGTGAAATTTTTGATGTTTGGGGTATCGACTTTATGGGGCCATTCCCTTCATCTAAAGGAAACAAATACATCCTTGTAGCCGTTGACTACGTTTCTAAGTGGGTTGAAGCCAAAGCTTTGCCTACTAATGACGCAAGGGTGGTTTGTAACTTTTTGAAAGCTTTATTCGCTAGATTCGGTGTGCCTCGCGCCATTATTAGTGATCGTGGGACTCATTTCTGCAATGACCAATTTGCTAGAGTCATGGCTAAGTACGGTGTAAATCATCGTCTTTCCACAGCCTACCACCCACAAACTAATGGCCAGGCTGAAATATCCAACCGAGGACTAAAGCGAATTCTGGAAAGAACCGTGGGAGAGCATCGTGCCGCATGGGCTGATAAACTTGATGATGCTTTGTGGGCTTTCCGTACTGCTTACAAGACCCCGATCGGCTGTACGCCTTATCGTCTTGTGTACGGGAAAGCGTGCCACCTCCCCATTGAGTTGGAGCACAAGGCTTATTGGGCCTTGAAGTGGGCTAATTTTGATATTAACAAAGCCGGTGACCTACGCAAGATCCAACTCAATGAGCTGAATGAACTCCGTAATGAGGCTTATGAAAATTCTTTGATCTATAAGGAAAGAACTAAGCTCATTCACGACTCCAAGATCAAAAACCGAGAGTTCCATGTTGGAGACAAAGTCTTACTTTTTAACTCTCGGTTGAAAATCTTTTCGGGCAAGCTCAAATCTCGTTGGTCCGGCCCATTCACCATTGCCCAAATTTTTCCATATGGTACTCTCGAGCTCGCTCAACCTAATGGACCAAATTTTAAGGTGAATGGCCAACGAGTGAAGTTGTACTTTGGTGAGGACACCTCTCACGAGGTGATTCCATCCCTCACCACGTTCCCCATGAACTAATTTTGGGTCGAGTCAGGCTCGTGACTCGGTTATCAAAAACAAGCGCTCCTCAGGAGGCAGCCCGAGTATCTATCCCTTTAACCCCCTAAGTGTAGGGGAGGACCTATTTTGGTCGTTTGTGTTTGTGTGGTGATGTGATTACAGGGATAACTGCAATCTTGGAATCTTTGAAAGAACCGTGCTCCCGTGTTATCCGAAATCCGGTTCTGTCGCTCAACTATCGTGATTCAATTTTCTTCATATTCATATTTGAAATTGATCACGTTAGTCGTCTCTTCCTTAATTTGAGTTAACCAACGTGCACAATGTCATAAGTGTAGGGGAGACTTTTCCCACATGCTTAGACATTGAGGACAATGTTTATCTTAAGTGTAGGGGGGACTTCTATCGAAGTTTTAAGTGGACTTTTCCATGAAAATGCCTTCATTTAACCAGAAAATCCTATTTTTCAACATTTTTCAAATTTTTTATTAACTTTGGCCATTTAGTCGTAATTTTTAAATTTTTATCGTTGCTTTCATATGTATATATCCCGCAATAAAATCAAAAATATTAATAAAGTGGTGTAGCTAGTTTAGAAGTCTTTGATATATTAGGCCCGTTGCGTTTATTTTGACTCAACCTGAATAAGACTTATCCAAGTTTATTCTAGCTAGTATCCTTAACCATGTAGACCTTAATTGGTTTATTAGGCTAAGTGTCCACGAGTCTCATTATTTGAGATTTTAAGTTGTGGAGGACGAGAAATGATAGAGTCAATTATAAGTCGGTATTCTTGCGCAAGCTCACTTGGTGTAATTATTTGCCTATTCTCCCATCACTTTCTAATAATTTATCTGCAATAAGTAAGGTCGTACGATTTGAAAAGTTACTTAGCTTCTAGCCCAAGATCGTTTAAAAGTTGCTCGGTAATGATAAGAGTTCATAGCCAAGGCATAACTTATGAAGCGGGGCGCGAAGATTGGCGAGTCCGAAAAGGCCCTAACAAGGCATGAGGATTCCATTTTATTGCTGAAGATCCAAAAGTGATGTGAAAAGCATTATTCCCAAAATCAATATGAAGGATCAAGACTCACGACGAAAAGCAATCAACTCCCATAAAGATCATGGAGAAGTCTATCCGAAAAGACCCTAACAAGGTATGAGGATAAATAGATCCAAGTCCGAAAAGGAGGCGGATCGTTGTATCTCAAAATCCCAATTAGAGATTGAAGAAATAATCATGAAGTCGTGGTCAACAAAGTTGGAGTACCCCTCAAAAGTCTCCAAGTGAAGAAACTCTATTATGATGAGAAGACCATTATCTTAAGAACGTCTCTCGAAGATATGAAGTATGAAGTACATGCCAAATATCGGCCCGAGAAAGGTCTCAAATCGTGAACCAAGTTATGCCAAGATATGAACTTTTTGATATCCCGAGAAGCAGTTTTAAGAGATTTTGTCCTTTAGCTAACTATTGATCAAATCGTCCTACTTTGCTTTCTGCCTAAATAAACTATCGAAATAAGTCCAAAAATGCATCTTCATGATCATTCTAAGACAAAAATAAAATAAAAGAGATACACCTAGGAATAAGGGAGTTTAAGCATTTAATTAAGCCATGTGTGTAAGTGTTTGAATTGCTAACTTATAATAACAATGATCTCGTTTTCAAGCTTAGTTTGGGGAACGTGAAACTTGAGGGTGATAAATCTTCGCAACACCAAAGCCCTAATGTAAGTCCTTGATTTCTTTACAAGTTATTTCCATCCTTTTGTTTATTTTAAAGTTTTAAAGTTCTCTTAGTAATTTAATTGTTATTTAGTAGTATTTGAATAAGGCCAAGGTTGATTAATTATGAGAAAAATGTAAAATTGCTTTATCACTAAGCATTGCATGAGGGCATGGCAATGGTTAAGTGTAGGGGATTTGATAGGTGTGTAAACACCCATCCTTTTACCACTTAATTCGGGCTAAAACGAGACCAAAACACGTATTTAATATCATTTGTTTGGAATTATGCGTGGTTTTTGTGTTTATTGTGTTTTCAGAGCTAACCGGATAAATATTAAAGAAAACATGGGATTGCACGGGTTTTATCAAGGAAAAAGACACAGGACGAAGTCTATTATCCAAGAGTTGCAAAAGATTTGAAGTCAACGGGCCTATTTGAAGATTTATCGAAGAAAAGGACCAAAGATGGAAGATTTACATATGTCGAAGAAACTCGAGTCTATTTAACGAAGAAATTAAAAGACGAGTTGGATTTAATCGACGACAAGTCCCGAATCAGAATCGAAAACGTCAACTTTTCTGAAAAGACGAGAAGACAAGAAGAAAGGGAGAAAGACCACTCACCAACCAACCACTAGGAGTATAAATAGATTCTCCCTTCACATTTTAGAGGGAGAGCTTCATTTTTTTCTTTTCCCAGTTCCTTGTTCGTAGCATCACAAACACCATTAGGGTGTTTGGTGATTTTTCATTTTCCTTTTCAATCTTGTAAGTGTTAATCATTAATCTTGTTACTTTTCCATTAATCTATTCTATTCCATCTTTCTATTCATGTTGATCTTCATCATCTTCTATTTCAAGTTCTTAAGTTTTTATTTGATTCAAGTTTGATTTTAAAAAGTTGTTGATTTAGTATTTTTATTGGTGGGATTTGTTACTTATGGTATTTAAATGATTTATGTTTGATTTGGTTAAACCTTTTTGATTATTGAGTTTGATTTTGATAAAATACGTGTCCCCTGTTCTTCGCATTTCTACAGTACTGTGTTCCCAGATTCCGAATAGGTATTCTGGGGTTGCCTTTATTCGGAATACTTCAATTATTCCGAGTAGAGGTTGTTTTTCTTCTTTATTCGGAATATCACATATATTCCGAATAGGGCTTTTCATTTTCTCTTACTCGGAATATCCCATATATTCCGAACAACCATATTTTTCCGAATAGAATTGATTTTCCGCATAAGGCTCGATTTTCCGCATGGATCAATTTTCCGAATAAGAGCTGTTTTTCCGCATAGACCATATATTCCGCATAGCCAAACTTTCCGCATAGCTCAATTTTCCGCATAGACTTCATTTTTCCGAGTAGGACCCTTTTTCCGAATAGAGGAACTTTCCGCATAGCCCCATTTTCCGCATAAGGGTAATTTTTCCGAGTAAGAATTCAATATTCCGAATGGTGCCTTTCTTTCCGCATAAAGATTATTTTCCGAATAGGAGGACGTTTTCCGCATAGGGTAACTTTTCAGTGGCTGTTTTGTTTAAATTCAAGCATTACCTTTTAATTGTTGATTGTTTTAAGATTAAATTATTATCATTTCTCTGTTTAGTAGATTAGAAAACTAAATCCACTTTTTGTCACCAAGAACAAATCATTCCACTTTTAACTGAGATCAATTCGAGAGGATTCCGAGAATTATATTTTGAACCCATTGCAAAAACCTTGTATCACCTTTCAAAAGTCGTGATAGACTTAGGTGAATCAACTGGCACGTTCATAAGAGCTTTCACACAAGCCATGGAGAAACTTGCGGCACAACTCACCAAAGAAAGACTTTTTGGGAGTGAATGCAAGATCACCTCCACTAAACTCAATACGACATTTGAAAAGACCTTTGATTCAGAATTTCTGATGTCTTCGAGTACACAGTGATGCTTCATGATACATCATAGAAATGCTCAAACGTTCAAAGACCTGATCCCAAGTAACATCAAATCCATTAAAACCTGTGTCCACAGAATAATAATTCACGAACAAGAGATAGATAATAGGTTCAAGGCAAATTATGGTACAGTATCGGGTCATGTGAATGAAAGCTGCACATCACGAAACAAAAAGCGTGGTACGAAGGATGATCATACCATACATGGGAAAGAAAGCAGCAGCACTGGCACACAAGACATCAGTTCTGAGAATGTCATCAGCAATACACCTTCCCATGATAATGGCCCTGTCTTCGACTCTGACCCATTGGAAGAGGTACACAATGATGAATATAATGTGTTTGCCAATGATAATACGCATGAGCATTGTGATCAAACTCAAACCCTTATTGACACATGTATGACGGAAAAGGTTGATAGCATTACCATACCTGATCCCTCAGACACATGCATTAATGAGTCTGATGATGATCAACATACAAATGAGTATGATGATGAGGATCACATTGCGCTTGCTAATTTAATTCCTACTTTACAAAAAGATGTCAAAGAAACTAGACATAGTCAAAAGTAATTAAAGAAGGCAAACGCTACGCTCACTCAAAATTTTGAAGAATGCAAAGCTGCTCTTCAAATCTAGTGAGACCATTGATAGCTATAGAGCTTAGCTTCTTCAAAAGACCAATGAGATTGAGGGGTACAAAGGGTGTTTAATTAACGTCAAAAAGGACGATTATCAACAGAAATATAACGAAACTCTTAAGCTTTTAGAACAAGAGAAACGTAATTATAACACCTCTTTGAGTACTGAACATCACAAAACGTATCTTGCTACCATGAAAGTCAATGAGCTAACTCAAGTAAATGGTTTTCTTCAAGAGGATAAAACTAAACTTGTTAATGAAAAGAAAGCGGTGGTTGAAAAGTTAGAAAAGGATTTCAAAACTAAACAAGCGAAAGATATCGACAAAATGGTGGAACTTGAAACTCAAATTGTTTTTACAAGAAAATTGTTTACAAAACTAATCAATCAGTTCAAACCATGAGAATGTTGGCACCTCGTTCATTTTTTAAGGATCGACCTAGTTTTGTTAATCCTAAGTACCTTGAGCAAGCTCAATCTGAGAATCAGCACTTATATCTTGATGAGTTCCAATGGACCGATCTTGACTGCCTTGTTAGGCCTGATAGTGAAGAGACAAACGATTTGGAAGAAGAGAGTAGACCAAAAGTTAATAAAGAATTTGTTAAACCATATAATTATGCTTATGAAAACAGTCTATATAGTCTTTTCAAACCACAAACACAGAAGACTCGTGAGAAAATACTTTTCGAATGTGAACAAATAAGAATTAAATGGAGACAAGCTTTTGCCATTAAGAAAACTAATGTTTCAAAATTTATTGAGTACTTGCCATTTAAAGATTCTGTAAGCAATAGTAAGCAAGCACTTAGTATTCTCAAGAGTAACATTGAAAATTTCAAAAAGGTTGTTGATGATGACTAGAAAAAACGTGAACTTTCGAAAGGAGACAAAGAAATTCCTCACGATATAACTGTGCTTGTGAAAAGTATTTTGATTCCGCTTGCGAAAAGAACGCAAAAACATATTTTGGAATTTGAAACATTAATTAAGCAAGAAATGTTTGATGATTTGAAATATGTGGAATCTCTTGAACAAGAAGTGAACGACCATCAACCTAAAAGAGACGAGTTTTCTACAGCATATGATCTACTCTTAGACAAATGTCTCTCCAAAGATATTTTGTGTGTTGCTCTCACATCTTGTGCAGATATAGACGAATATTCTGACGTGGCATGCAAATATCTTGATCAAGTCAAAGAGTGTGAATGTATTGAAACAGAGCTTTTGAAACACACAGATAATGTTGATCAAAAGGCTTTTGCATTGATTCAACACCGATGTGAATTCCTTCAAAAACACTGTCATACTCTAGAACTTGCTTTGCAAGACAAAGTCGGAAAAGGTCCAAATGATAACAACTTACAAGTTAAATTTTCGGCCTTGTGTCGAGAAATGAATGAAAAGAGTATGGAAATTACAGACTTGAAAGCTCGATTACAAGAAAAGGACATAGCGATAGAAGAGTTGAAGAAACTCGTTGCCAAAATGGGTGGGAAAACTATGGCACCTAAAGTTGTGAAACCTGTTATTCGACAACCCAATGCCTACAAGGATCCAAAGCCATCTATCTTAGGAAAACCGAATCCTTTCTCCAATTCTTCTCATGTAAAATCTAGGTTACCCCCTAAGACCGATGTGCAACCAAGTGTTCTAAAACCATCCATTTTCACCCTTATGTTCCTCTATTTAGAAAGCACACTGTTGCTAAACCCAACCATGTGAATGCACCTAGCACTTCTAGGACTCCTCCAAAACGTGTGACATTCGTGTCTACACAGGAATCCGTAGGTTCAAATGACTTCGTTCATACAAATAACCTAGAGGATGCTAAACAAAAAGGGAAGATTCAGAAAGACAAACTCGTGTATTCAAAACCTAGTTCACCAAATCCCGCTAGAGTTCATCACACTCCTAATGGTAATCAACCAAAACCTAGGATCCCTCACCAGCAATCTAGGAATTGGAAACCATCCATGAATATTCATGTTTCGAACACTACGCCTGAACGATTTGGACAACCCAGGAATACAAGGACTTTCGTGAATCCCAAATTCCCTTTATGACCCACTTGCAAAAAGGGCATTCACAATGGAAATCATGACCATTGCATTTTGCAATACCTCTATGAGGTCAAATCTCGTTCTTTTGAATAGAGATCGAATAAAGCATCCCATAAGACAACAAGGAGATACAAACCCGTTGCAAAGAAAAGCAAACACACCAAATCTGAAACATGGATTCAAAAAGGACATAGTTTCTCTCCAAAGAAGTCTTCCACTGTGCAAGAGAAAACTACTCCTAGATCCAGTCTTCAGTGGAAACCAACGGGTAGGATCTTCAATGAAGTTGGTCTTAAGTGGATTCCAATAAAGAAGAGTGTTGAAACCTGCTCCAGCACTAATGCGGGTGTTCTGAATGTAGACAATGAAATTGTTACTCCTAACACTAGTATTTCTGTGAACTCTTCTTCTGTCATTGCAGGTACAATAACGGATTCTGAACCCACTTCTCCTTCTTCAAAGGGTTCCAATTCTGTACATTCTATATCACTTTCTTCTGCTGTACAAAAATCTATTTTGGATTATTTTCGAAAAACTTGAGAAAATACAAAAATAAAATAAAATGTAAATATTAATGAAAAAAAGAAAAATACAAAATTAAAAAATCTTTGAAAATCCAAAAAGATTCCTCTCGACATGTCTTTCAGTATCGATAATATGGACGTACCTAGAAATGTCGCTCAATAACGACACGGGTGTGTACATAAAGCTCGAATGAAAGTTGTAAATATTTTTCAAAACATGTCATTTAAATGATTTACAATTACTTCAGATTGTGACTCATGCTTCAAAGAAAGGAAAGTTGATCATGGTTGATAACTTATCCTCAACAACGGGAAAATTAAAATTCTCGGTCATGAGATTTCATTAAAAACATTCCAAGTTTTTAAGCTCATGTAAGCGACTTACAACTAAATGTCAGACTATAACTCGAACTTCAAATGAAGGAAAGTGTATCTTTAAAGATAACTTATCCTAACAAACGGGTAGAGCAATCTATCATGGGTTGAGCTTGTCATAAAACATTTAACGTTTTGAGCTCAACACTATGGCTTGTAATCACTTTCAGATTGCAACCCGAATTTATATTCACGGGGAGTGTACGCTTTAGTGCCCTTACCCTCAGCAAAAGAAGATAAATCTTCTTACACTTGAGTGGATTCGTCAAGACGTTCAAAGTCTATGAACTCAAGTTTATGCTTTAGAAAAACTTTTTCGCCAAAAAGAAATAGAGTTTTTCAAAAAGCGTTGAACACAATTTTTTTCAAGAATTTTTCAATGATTATTCAAAATCTTTCAAAAATTGTGTGTTCAACAACTCCCATCCTCAAAAAGCGAAATGTGGATCACATCCTCACAATAACAATTCAATTGGATCAATTTTTGAGGGGGAGCGTTCCAAACAATTTCATGTAAGTTTGACACATTCTTCTCCCGAAGATTTTCAAGACTATTTTTCCTGATATATTTTAATCAAATTTGGTATCTCTAATATCCAACGATTTTTATATATTCAAGATAGAGGGAGAAAATGTGATTAAAATGTGATCTAAAGACTCAAGCACTCATGGTTACGATCAAATACCCACAACATCTTTAATTCATGAGTTATTGGTGTAAAAAGGGTGGTTAGGTTTAAGTCCTATGATCCAACCAGAACCGGAGGGATCTTCCCAGGGACAATCCAATAGATTATTAGAAGTCCTTAGGAAAGATGGAGTAGAATGTGAACGTAGCTGAATGCCAACTAAGTACTGAAGCTAGCACTAGAACAGTCACAACAAGGTGTTAGTAATGATGTCTTGGTAAGCATTGAAGGGGTTGAAGAATGAAAAAGAAATGTACGGATAAAGGGTGTAAACAAAGAAGCCCTCCATACAACTTAGGTAGAAACCGAGTCAACACATCATGAAGACAACACATCATAGACCCAGTGATGTAATGCACAACCCCTCCCCAGCTGACTCAGGCTTCTCTCAAAAGAAGTTTGTTTTATTGTCACAGAGATCAACACGACTTCTATTGACTTTCTCACTTCGAGTTAGTTAATATTAAATAGGTGGCATCTGCTCCAGCCTCCGAGCACTAAAAGTGCACAAATCGAGTCTAGAGCCAAGAGATCAATCAAATCTCGTTAGGACACACGAATGAAGATCAAGAGAGTCCTACGCTATATCCTTGCGATATTGCTAGAACACTCAGAGTGATACTATTCACAGTGAAGAGTGGAAATCATTCCGGTGTTAACATCAAACAGCATTGCGGTAGGTCATGTGTAAGATTCTTTATGTATTAAACATATGTAAAACTGAAAAGCAACAATGGTTTGTTTCTTTATCGATTCAAACTCGTTTCAGGTTTCTACGCAATATCTTTATGGTCTTGCCAGAACATTCAGAGTGATATTCATTAATATTCACAGTGACGAATGGAAATCCTTCTAGCGTCAACATCAAACAGCGCTACGGTAGGTAACTTGCGAGATTCTTATGAATCAAGCTTGTGTCAACTGGAAAGCAACAATGGTAAGATTCTTAATGAATCAAACTTGTTCCAGGAATTTGAACTGACGAATTTAATCAAGCGAATATCTATTCAATTGATTCACTCTTTATGTTCGCAGTCTTGCTTTGAGACGGTCGAGTAAAGAGAACGGCTAGTACAGCCGCGAAACCCTGTCAAGGAGGTTCTTAATTGAATCTACCTATCACAGGTACGATATTTAATATCGTGTAACGGTCTTCACCGACCGGAGGTAAGATACTACCGATTTAGGACGAATGTCAAAGCCATTCAGTCTGTGTCTATGTTTTGTCTCAAGAAGGTGGCGTTACAGTGTACTCAACAAATTCAAAGATTCAAAACCACATACTCATGCCCAAAGATACATTCAACAATCAAGAAAGCAAAAGACTTCCGCAACTCTGATGATCAAATTCTTCCTTAATAATTAATGTAGAGGAATGACCTCTATTCAAAGGAGATTGTTAGCAAGCTTTCAAGACAGTGCAAAGTATGAGCATGTGGATAAAGACACAAGATAGCAAGATGGAAAAGACAAGTCAAGAATAATTTAAAGATCTCAAGTTTAAAGACAAAGTCGAAAGACAACGACAAAGGCTCAAAGATCATAGCATGAAGTAACAAGACTACTATTACACGTTCAAGACTCATTTATGACAAAATTCGTAATCTCCATTGATCTCCAAATATCGAAGAGGAATGACCTCACATTGGGGGAGATTGTTAGCCTCAAAATATTGAGTCAAACAAGAATGTTCGGTCATAGCTTTATATTGTAACATTTATTAGAACGTTGTAATAGTTAGTTAAAATAGTCGTGACATTACGTGCGTGATGGCTAGCTTAAAAGGCCTCTTTCAAGGTACTAAGCATTTTATTCAAGCCCGGCCCAATCAAACATATAGCCCATTAAGCCACATGTAGGATAGGCTATAAATACCCTTCCTAGCATGTTAGGAAGGGTGTTGGTTGTTTCATTTCTTAGTCTAATCTTCCCATAGTTTCACACACTTCTCTCTACTTTGTCTCACTACTTTTTCTCTCTAGACACCTTCCATCTTTTATCTACCTTTCTTTCTTCTTTATTCTTGTAGAATCATCACAAATATGGGACAACATCGTATGAAGCAAGGAAATTGCATTTTCAAATATCATAGTTCTCAAATCACTTAAATATGAAAAAATAAACCTAAATTTAACGACAAAATCACTTTATACACCAATCCAAATGCTCCAGTTTATACCACGATCTTTGCTTCCCTAACACTACTCGGAATCCAATCCTCCTGCAAAAAAAGGTGGCATCATCAACCAATAAATCAGAGGCTAATTGCATAGAAAGCTAATCAAGTTAGCGGAAATTAAAGCTCCTTAGAGATTAGATGCTAAACGATCATCGAAAATCAAATGCTCATAGTTAACCATAGGAGAGTGTTCAATATTTACTTGAATGGGAACTACTGGAATGGACATATCTCTCCACGTAATCGTATAACCAACACTGTTTATGGTATAGAACCTGAGATTGCAACATCCCCGTATAAACTCATAATCAATAGAACAAAAAAGTCAGACTTTAATCTTCTGCTTAGGTCTGATTGGGTCAAACTGTACGGGCTAGAACGAATCTTCAATGTGAAGGGTGAACGCACTATCCAGTCCGAATCAATATGCAGAAAGTTACAGTTTGAAAGATTAAAATAGACCAACAATGGTCGACCACCACATAGGTGATGAAAGAGCCAAGGAAAAGACGCTCAGAATGATATACTCCAACTACAGAGGTGGCAAGATGAATGGGTCAAGCTTGTTATGAATTGAGTCGCAACAAATTTAGTTAAAACGGGGATTTAAAGTTGTTGATCTAGGTTTTGTTGATATGCTTGCCTATTTGTCCCTTTTAAATTATCATGGATAACTAAAACGTGATATCAGAGGTAAAAATCTAAATATAAAGGTAAAAGAGATGTTTTAGAAGGATATAATGTTCTATGCATGAAAATAAAACTTCTGGCACGTGTCCAACCGAATCGACATGTTCCCGTGTAAGCTAAACACTTGATTTGGTGACCCGTTAGAGAGTAAACAAAATCTAAAATTGACAAAAGATGACCATACTATGAGATATATACACTATTTTATGTTACCACACTACATAAACTATCCAACAGTCAGTCCACTTTCGCAAGTTCGAGGATCTTTTAACGTATAAAGATCCTTGATGTTTAACCACCTAGCTAAATTCGTTTTCATACGAGACTTATTCAATTGAAGTTAGTTTTTCAACAATTCTCAAGTTCCACCACATATGCCTCAACTTTTGACTATCTTATGAAGGCGACCAAGTTATTATTTTCAAAATGAGCCACAATATCCTATAAACGTAGCTACACAAAAATGTGTAACACTGAAGATATTGTCATTTGTATATACCAGAACATATATCCTAGAGCTATACAAAGGTTATGTCAATGAATATATTGTCTATACCGAGTAAATTGCTACTTATCAAAGCATACTTCAAAGCATAATGGTTAAATATGTTGTATGCCAAAAACCATTAGATAAGAAACTAACCAAATACGCAAGACTAAAACAACTCGTTCCAATATCAAGCCCTACTACCAGATTGCTTCATCACCAACGGTATAGCCGAACCAAAGCGATACCATTTAAAACTGTTTTTTTTTCAACATCGCCGTCATCATTATCTAGTTCTATAAGTCTGAAAACACGAATGCAAGAAAATTTATCCTAAATCCTAATTCACTTATATAGTTCTCCGCAACCCTATTTTTTGTCCCAGCTAGTTACTATGCTATAGACCAAAGTAGCTAGCTTAATTTTTTTTGGAAGGATTCATCTATATAAATGGATTGAAATCACATACTACATCTATAAAATAACAGCTTCAAAAGTATATAGAATATAACCTATCATCGAAAACAAAGAAACAGAACATAGCTACCAAAAAGAAGACCACAACAAAAATCTGAGATCACTTACGTTTGTGCTTTATTCTTTCTCCACCTTATTACATGATTTCCTCTACATAATGAAAAAAAAACAAATTCATTATGAAACATAATACTAAAAACAAAAACCCATATCAGAAAATTAAAATTTGAACCTCGATAGGTGCATCTTCTTCTTTGTTGACATAAGTAGCATAGTCTTCATCATCATGAAAAAGATTGAGGAAAACATTAGATTTGAATATAACCATCTCTAACCCCTAATTTATACTATAAATCTAAAATAGGAAACTAAGAAAGCACTACACACCTTAATTATCAGTAGCCATTGTTCTTGTCTAATCGGGTTTATTGATGTTGATGAGATTTTTTTTGTATTCGCTGATGTATTGAGATAACGAAGGATTCATCAGAAAATGGGAGGGTTGCGCTTGATTTGACAACTGGGAAACGGTTATTGGTTTGTGAAGAAAATGAAGGATTCAGATCAATAATGTGAGGGGGTTGTCATGGCAGCTGTTTTGTTATATGTGAGGGTATGAGTTTCTTTTTATCATGTGAGAGGGGAAATGCAGACAAAAGGGCATGGGGTAAGCACAAATATACGGTTAGAAAATGGGTTTTTTTAAACCCATACCTATTTTCAACGGTGGATCTAATTTATCATTCTCCTAAATGAATAAGGGGAGTAATATATGATACACCAAACTTAATTTAGCTTACATCAACAACTTAATTAAAATGCTTAATAAGACAACTTATTCACACTAACATAAGCTTATTCATACCTCTCATACTTATAAAACCTGATAGTTCGCAAAAATAAGCTAATAAGCTAGCTTATTTATAACTCTCCTCTAATTTATAAGCTTATTCACATAACTTTTATCTAATTTATACACATATGCACATAACTCTTCTATAATTCATACACTTATTCACATAGATCTTATCTCCTCTAATTTATAAGCTTATTCACTTGAATCAGCTTATTCACAATAATCTAATTATTCACATAAATTACCTAATAAGCTAGCTTATAATTAAGAACAATAAAATCTATTTAATCGTTCTAAATAAGCTAAAAAAAGCTTATAAATTCGAATGATAGTAAATTAAAAAGCTTATTCACATCTAATAATCTAAAAAGGATGAAAATCCTAAATTTAATGAAGAAAGTGAGATGAATATAAGTTGATGTTAATAAATCTAACTTGACGTTAATGAACGATTAAAGAAGATGAATGATTGAAGAAGATCAATTGTAAAAAGATCGATAGTAGAAAATGAAAATTAATGATCAATTCAAGAGAGAGAAAACGAAGATCCAAATCTAACGATGTAGAGAGAGAAAACACATCTTCAGTGTGTTTATTGAATGTGTATAATGAATGTTGAATAAGAAATAAAAACATATATAGTGACGTGTAAAAAGACCAAAATACTTATACAGTGTAAATTAGAAATTTAGTCTTATTGATTTAATGAGATGAACATAGAGGGTGAAAATGAATCCCTTAATATCCAAAAAAAATTTAATATATAAATTAACCTAAATCAATTACAAAATATTAAGTACGAAATTTATTTATATATCCGTGTATTAAATTAAAATATTAAAATAAATTTAATTTATATGCTACAACAACATTGTAACTATTTATTAAGTAAATCATGTTTCTGTTAGGATTTTCTGACGTATTTATCAACCAAAACTCATCAACTCACACTCGACAGTCACTTTTAATTGTAATGATGGAACCCCGGTAAAGTACTAATAATTCATATCTTATCCTGACTAAGCAACGCTTTCATAAGCTATTGAAACAAGTGTCACGTTTCAAATGCTTATACGGTTCATTAAAAGTTACATAAGCCGTCTTTACTTTACCTCAAATATTACATCTGTTGTTTACATGTCCGGTTATGACTGGTTAACATGGTTTAAAGGTCACTTATTTGAGATATCATGTATGCGAGGTTATAATCAAAGATTAAGACCGGGCTCGAACTAATTAGTAGCTTTTGGATCAACGAAAGGTGTATGCATAAAAAAAAAACTAGTGTTTTGTTGCTTTTTATCGATATTGTGTGTAATTGTCATAAGTTAAGTGGTTAGGTTTATGTTATGTTTCTTTCCATCTCCATGTACCTATTAAAAGCTCAACCCACACTGTCGTACCATAAAAAACAGGTTCAAAGACCATGAGCGGAAGTACGGCGAGATAAAAGAAAAACATAAGACCAAAAGTTCCAGTCGACATCAAATATAAAACGTGGCCATGTAGAAAACGGCATTTTCGTTTGACCAGTCCCACATGTCATTTCACACAACTGAAAAAGCCACGTCATCTTCAAATACGATACAAATCCCCTAAACTTGTTACCGCCATTATCACCGAGTCTTCTCTATATATAACACCAAACATAAACACAAACACAGTCGTACATCCGTTCTCCATTTAACTATATATCTTGGTTCCATACGTTGCGATGACTGCCTTGAAATACACTCAAAAAGACTTAGATCAAGAGAGCAACGCCTCGTCATCATCTGAAGATTACTCTCCAAAATCCGTTTGCATGAAAAAATGGCATCCAGTTGAGAGGATTAGATGTGAAGATTCAAAGATTGGACAAGACATTCTTGATGAAGGTTTTATACTTAATAAGATTGTGTCCGCTTGTAATAAGCTTTCAAGGCCAGCATCACCTCTCAGCAACAATACCAAATGAAATACTATGTACGTAACATGTTACTTCTCTTCTCTATCTCGTGATTTTGTCAATCTATGTTTGTATTTTTTTTTTTTTTTTTTTTTTTTTTGCATACATATGGGGATATAGACACGGTTAGCTTTTATGTTTTGCATGATCATGAGGTCTTTTTGGCTCAAATTTGGTGTGGGTTTAACTTTGCATGCGGTTAAATGGAGAACGGATGTATTTTTTCTAGGATTTTGAACTTTTTCCCACGGCACCCACTAAAAATTAAAATTGCCCACTCATATAGTAAATTTTAGGGAGAATTTCATATATGTCCTTCTTTTGACACAAAATTTCATATATATCCATCCTCACTTAAAAATTTCATATATATCCCTTCTTTTGACACAAAATTTCATATATATCCAAACTCACTTAAAAATTTCATATATATCCAATTTTAAACATAGAATTTCATATATGTCCAATTTTTTACTTGAAATTTCATATATATCCAAATACCTAATTTATATATACTTAAAAACATAACAAACATATTGAATATTATTTAAATCTAAAATAACTATTATACATTTATTTCTTTTTCTTATACTTACGTATATATTCATATATTTTTATATAAACAGTGTCTCAAATTATTATACGCACACACATTGATGCAAAAAATATTTTATCAAAGTATTTAAGTATAAAAAAGGAAGTAGTGTTACAACTTGATAAGAATACTGATTGTTGCTTTATTATCTTATTGCAAGGTTAGTTAGATTTATTTTTATGGAATTTTAATGATTTGTTATTGTTTTGGTGATTAGATGTGCATATTATTAGGTAAGAAAACATAGATATAATGGTTATTTTAGGTTTAAACGATAATTAATATGTATTTTGAGTTTTTAGTTATATATAAATTAGGTATTTGGACATATATGAAATTTCAAGTTTTAAATCGGATATATATGAAATTTTTAAGTAAAATTGGATATATATGAAATTTTGCATTAAAAGGAGGGATATATTTGAAATTTTTAAGTAAGGTTGGATATATATGAAATTTAGTATCAAAAGAGGGATATATATGAAATTTTTCCTAAATTTTAATATTTAACGCTTTAAAATCTTATAAATCCATTATTTGTAGTAAAAATACTCGATTTATTATTTCGATACAAATTTTTTTATATTTTACTGTTATTGTAAAATGAAAAAAAAATTTGCCCCCACAACTTTATTTCCTAGTTCCGTGTTATTCAATATGGAACAATAATCTTTGTTTGAAGACCATATATATATTTGTTTGAGCATGATAATCTTGACTTCTTGTGTTATTCAATATGGAACAATAAAAGAACACATGTGCTTGAGAAGATAATGAAATCATCTCTCATATTTAATTTTAGTAGAGGTGGTAAAATGGTTGGGTTGGGTTGGGTTGGGTCATGGGTCTTAAATGGGTTTGGGTTTAGATGGGTATGGGTTTAGATGGGTCTTTTAGGAGATTGGGTTTAGATGGGTTGGGTCTAGATGGGTTTGGGTTTAGATGAGTTTGGGTGTAAATGGGTCTTTAGGAAAAGTTTGGGTTTTTTGGGTTTTTTTGGGTTTAAATGGGTTTTTTGGTTTTAAATGGGTTTTTAGGAGGTTAGCCTTTTATTTTTTGACGTTTTGTTAATAACTTTACATTTTCCTCAGTAAATTTACATTTTCGTCAGAAATTTTACGTTTTCGTCAGTAAATTTACGTTTTCGTCAAAAATTTTAAGTTTTCATCCGTATTTTTACGTTTTCATCAGAAATTTTACGTTTTGATCAAAAAAATTACGTGTTCGTAAGAAGTTTTACGTTTTCATCATAAATTTTACGTTTTCGTCAGTAAATTTACGTTTTCATCCGTAAAATTACGTTTTCGTCCGAAATTTTACGTTTTGGTCAGTAAATTTACGTTTTTGTCAGAAATTTTACGTTTTCTTCAGAAATTTTACATTTTCGTCAGAATTTTACGTTTTCGTTAGAAATTTTACGTTTTCGTCAGAAATTTTACGATTTCGTCAGAAACTTTACGTTTTCGTCAGAAATTTTACGTTTTCGTCAGGAATTTTACGTTTTCGTCGGAAATTTTACGTTTTCGTCAGAAATTTTAAAGTTCATCAAAAAAATTACGTTTTCATCAAAAAAATTACGTTTTCGTCAGAAATTTTACGTTTTCGTCGGAAATTTTATGTTTTCATCAAAAATTTTACGTTTTCGTCAGCAATTTTACGTTTTCGTCAGAAATTTTACGTTTTCGTCAGGAGTTTTACGTTTTCATCAGAAATTTTACGTCTTCGTCAGAAATTTTACGTTTTTGTCAAAAGTTTTACGTTTTTTCAGAAATTTTACGTTTTCGTCAGAAATTTTACGTTTTCATCAGAAATTTTACGTTTTCGTCAGTAAATTTACGTTTTAGTCTGAAATTTTATGTTTTCGTCTGTAAATTTACGTTTTCATCATAACTTTTACGTTTTCATCCGTATTTTTACGTAATCAGAACTTACGAAAACGTAAAATTTACAGACGAAAGGTAGAATTTTTGACGAAAACGTAAAATTTCTAACAAAAACGTAAATTTACTAACGAAAACGTAAAATTTCTGATGAAAACGTAAGATCTCTGACGAAAACGTAGAATTTATGACGAAAACGTAAAATTTCGGACGAAAACGTAAAATTCTGACGAAAAGGTAAAATTTCTGAAGAAAATGTAAAATTTCTGACAAAAACGTAAATTTACTGACGAAAACGTAATATTTCTGATAAAACCGTAAAATTTCTGACGAAAACGTAAAATTTCTGACGAAAACGTAAATTTACTGACGAAAACGTAAATTTACTGACGAAAACGTAAAATTTCTGAAGAAAACGTAAAATTTCTGTGGAAAACGTAAAACTTCTGACAAAAACGTAAAATTTCTGACAAAAACGTAAATTTACTGACGAAAACGTAAAATTTCTGACGAAAACGTTAAATTTCTGACGAAAACGTTAAATTTCTGACGAAAACGTAAATTTACTGACGAAAACGTAATTTTACTGACGAAAACGTAAAATTTCTGAGGAAAACGTAAAACTCCTGACGAAAACGTAATTTTTTTGACGAAAACGTAAAATTTCTGACGAAAACGTAAATTTTACCGGCGAAAACGTAAAATTGCTGAGGAAAACGTAAAATTTCTGACGAAAACGTAAAATTTCTGACGAAAACGTAAAATTTCTGAGGAAAACGTAAAATTTCTTAAGGAAACGTAGAATTTCTGTCGAAAACGTAAAATTTATGACGAAAACGTAAAATTTATGACGAAAACGTATAATTTCTGACAAAAACGTAAATTTACTGATGAAAACATAAAATTTCTGATGAAAACGTAAAATTCCTGACGAAACGTAAATGTACTGACGAAAACGTAGAATTTTTTATGAAAACGTAAAATTTCTGACCAAAACGTATAATTTATGATGAAAACGTAAAAATACGGTGAAGACGTAAAAAACTAACAAGTGTGTGAAAATTTGACAAGCTTGTGAAAAAAATGAAAAAAAAAAAACAATTTTGATATTACTAAAACCTATTGGGTGACCCATCTTGACCCATTAGTAATATAAAGGTAGACCCATCTAGACCCATGTGACATATGAGGAGACCCATGTAGACCTATCTATAATTTTAAGAAGGAGTTTGTTTGACCCATGTAGACCCATCTAGGATATTAAGGGAAACCCAATTAGACCCCTTTCTTTTTCTAATTTAACCAAGTTGACCCAAAAATTAACCATGGGTCAAAATTTGCCACCTCTAAATTTTAGTAACATTAGAACAAGTTTACAAGTATCATATTAGCACGAAACATTAATTTTGTACAGTAGTTTTAACAGTACACGCGTATTAGGGGTGAAAAAAAAATTGAAAAAACTGAAACCGAATCGAAAATCCAAAAAGCCAAAAAAAAATCGACAGAAACAAAAAACCGATGGTTCGGTTTTTACTTTTTCAAAACAAAAAATATACGGTTCGATTTCAGTTTTTATAAAAAAATTAGACCGAACCTCTTAATTACATAACAATATATATTTAATAATATATAAAAAATAAATTATAATTCAAAATACTAAAATATTCTTTGGTGGGTGAAATATAATCATCTTAATATTTATATACGTATTTATATGTACGTGTGTCTATTTCAGAATATATCATTGCATATGTGAAAACAATCGTTTATGTATAATTCGTATGTTCATTTTTATGTGTGTATTTTATAAATGTATATTTAATTCTAAATTTTTTGGAATAAATGTTACTAGGCTTAGAATGAAAAAAAATTAAAAGAAATAATCAATTTTTTACATAAAACAAGTGTGTTAGCATAAATTAGTTACGCACAAATATAAACGGTTTTAAAACCGAAAAACCGAACCAAAACCGACTAAAACCAAAAAAACCGAACCGTCGAAAACTGAACAGTTTCGGTTTTTTGTTTTATAAAAACCAAATATTACGGTTTGGTTTTGTTTTTTACCAAAAACTGACCCAAACCCCTATAACGTACCATAACAAAATTTAAGCAGAAAAATAAAAAAACAATCGCAAACAACCCCTCATACAACTTTAGTTTATAGACAATAGCGCATACACTTTCAATTGGGTCAAAAGCTTTTAGTTAGAATTAAAACATTATGCCACCAAACTTAAATTATTAGCATGGTGTTAGTCTTTAGATTCGTCTTCTGATCACGTAGTGCTGTTAGTTTACACAGTGTTCTTTTGTTTTTTCGACAATTTCATTTTCAGGTAAAGATCGGATGAAGAACGGAGAGACACGTTGAGGTAGGGAGTTACAGTTGGTAGATAATTTTAATAGGAAAATAAAATGTGTGTAAAGAGATGCAATTAGAACAGAGCTGGTTTCTCACATGTACAGTTATCTTGAGGAAAAAGTTTATAATTACGAGCGGCTTCAGTTACGTATTTGATCTCGTATATATTAGCCATGAATTTACAAGCTCATGCTACAAGTTTGACAATCAATCACAGCCTATTCCGACAAAAAAAGGTAGAGAAGAGGTCGAATGGGTGGACTTTCTAACTTTGGTGACTCATAGAATGGGTTGGACGGGTCGAATTTCTAATGGATGCATGAAATCGCTTAACACCAACTTAACCATTTCATATCTATGTATGTAAATACTCCCGTTAACTTAATAATTTATGCTTAGTCCCAGCATGCAAGTAATATCATATAACATCGACACTGATCGTATTGTTTATGTTAGAGAACACATTGAAATTTATAGAAACTACAGTAACAAACAAGCACCCAATCGAAGGAATATATGGATTTAATCTGAGTAGAATGAACGGCGGCCCTCCTATAATAAATGTTTAAGTGCCGTCTATGTCCTGAGTTGATCGATTTATGCATATAGGAATGATATCTTTTGCTGTTAAGCTGATTTCAGCTTGATGGAATCATTAAACTTGTCAAGAGAAAAATGTGTAGAGCTTGTCTACTATTAGACTGTACACCATTTCGTGTAGGACTTATCGCCTACTGAATGGAACAGCTTAGAACAACAGAATTTGAAAGTTTGAACAGTGACCAACACACTAACAAACCGACTACTTATGTTACAGCTGTTACAATCACATTCTCCGAAAAGAAGTATACTTATGTTTAGGCAAGTATACTTTGAAAAGAAGTTTCTGTCACAAGTGTCCTCAAAGTTAAAACACTAGAAAAGAGGATTCTTAAGGGCGGTTAAAATCGGCCATACTGCACATGTGACATGTCAATGCTTGAACGAATTCATCAACACATGAGTTTTTATGTCTTCTCCAAATCCTGGATCGGAAACTTAATGTGTGCAGAGCAGCAGAGTTATAACACAACGGCCAAGTTGACACATGTTGCCAATCTTTGATTTAGGGTGTGTTTGTTTTTCTTAAAACGTCTCACTCAAGCTCTGAATCGTATCAGTCAGAGGCGGTCAGAGAAAATGGTTGTTTGTTTTTTCATTCATAGTCAGAGGCGGTAAGATGTAAATCCTCTGACTCAGTCAGAGCCGTGGAACAAATCTGACTGTCTTTTATATCTTCAAAATTTACACAATCTCGTTATAAATCTTCAAATTAGAACACCTATATGGATTTGAACATCAACAAAATAATAAAAACCCATACCAAAATCTTTCTTCGAAAATTAAAACACTTTTAAGATCTATTTTTTGATGATCCGAAATAAAAAGGGACACATAGATGTTTTTTTGGTTGTGGTTGGGTGTTGATCTGAAAGCAAAACATCAAAGATGTTGTAGTAAAAGGAAAAAAATCACTTGAGGTAGATGACTGCTTATGGTTTTGGAGGCGTGTGAACTTAAGCAGCAAGATATATAGGTAGGTTTATGTATATTTAGGTTAAAAGTTGGGTCAAGTTTAGTCAAGTTGGGCTAACTTTTTATTGGGTTATTTTTACTAAACAAAACAAATACGATTTTCAAGTCGGTTCAATTGAATTTTAGTTCACTTTGGTTCGGTTTTTGGGTTGATAAATTTTTTTTATTGATTTATTATTGTGTTAATTATGTAATAAAAATGTTTGTTTCAAGTTTAAACAAGCTACTTATTCATTGTATTATTATTTTTTTAAGTGTATATCACAAAAAAAGATCATTCAGACAATCATGAAAAAACAAACAACGTTTTTTCATTCAGATTCAGACATTACAACCGCCTCTTACTAGTAAGATGTGGTAGTCAGATTCAGAGCTAAAACATCTTAATGAAACAAACACCACCTTAGTTTCCTCCATCAATGGATTAAAATGGTTGAGCTTAAAATGGCTTTCTAGTAGTAAGGTGTCTAAACCTCATCAGCTGACATACACTAGGTACGCAGCTAGTAATTAATCCCATATATAACTCCACTTGGGCATGGGGCACCTATCAACAAGCGAAGAGTCCTCATGAAAAGGGGATGAGTCAAAATCAATATACTTTTTTTAAGAACGTTAAACAGATTAAATTCATTGCACATTGAACTTTAATCTTTTTGTACTCTTCTGATATCGTTATACATAACATATTTGAATAAGGGAAAATTTTGTTTGTTTTAAGTTATATTTTCTGGATGTTTTTTCATCCAACCGCTGTTTAAATGTAATATACACAATAGAGACTTCGTGACACATGTTAGTTACTATCCTTGCCTTCCAAGTGAAGTTAATGGCGAATCAAGCTTGAAAATTGATAACCATGTAAATAAGCTTTTATATACCATTTCCAAGCCTAGAAACTAAACTCGTTTAAAGAAAAAAGAAAAAAAAAGCTTGATCTGAAACCACAAAAAGGTGTAAAGTGCAAATAGCTCTGCAAGTTGAAAGGCGAAGAGATGCTTTTCCTCAGCAGACTGCAAAAGGAAAGAGCTTGAGACATTTCTTTGGATTTAAGCTACCACGAGTATCAAACTATAATCAATCACCCTTATATATATTTTCATCAGCTGTAGCAAGATGTTCAAAACTATCAAATCCGACAAAGACCATGGCTTTTGGAGCTGGGAATTCCGCAACATTCTTCTTATTATTAGTTAACCTCGTGCTTTATTTGATCATCACAATAATCGCTTCTTGGGCTATCAATCATGGTATCGACGATACCCATAAAAAAGGTACTATCTCTTTTCATTTTTGCATAAATTGTTTTGGTAGGTGATTCATTTTTTGTTTAGCTGTTCAGCCACCAACATACAGATTTTTATTGTACTTTTTCCCCTTATTCGGTCAAAAGGGCTCTCGGATTTTTATGACAAATGGTAATGCTTAGACACAAATTTATTTATGTTTGGTTGCAGCATCTGGCCTGAGTCTTCCAGCAAGATTATTTCCAATATACTTCCCATTTGGCAACATGGCTACTGGCTATGTGGCTATCTTGTCTCTCTTAGCAGGGGTTGTGGGCTTTACAACTTCCGCCACCGGAATACATAATCTAGCTCAATGGAAAGCGTCCAATCTATATGCAACTTCTGCGTCTGCACTAATCAGTTGGTCACTCACGTTGCTTGCCATGGGGTATCTTAACTAATTCATAGTTTTAACTTTCTTAATTAGCATGAATACTGACCATGCACCATGACACCAATGGGCTCAAACTTACGCTTGTCTTAAAATCTAAATATTTCTCCAGATTTGCTTGCAAAGAAATAGATATCGGTTGGAGCAGTTCCACCTTGGTAAATACGACTAATACAATTCCTTTTTGCACCAATTTTCTTTTTCCAAAAATGTGAAACGTTATTAACTACCAAGTGTTTTAGTGTTTGACTCAAGAATGTTCTTTGCAGCGTGCACTAGAGATTATTCTTATAATTGTTAGCGGGACACAGTTTTTCAGCATGGTTACGATTCATGCTGCTATTGAAGAGCTTTCTAGGTATGGTGGGGGAAGAGTCTAAGCATCAAACAGGATAGTACATGTTACGGTGAAGACAAGGAACGAATCTGTGCCGCTTACATTTGCCCATTTGGTGCTGTATCATTACAGATTCTCCCCTCGTGGTTGTTTTGTTTGTTAATGGTTGTATTATTCATGGGTTTAACTTGTATGACATATTCAACTAACTGAATCAAAAATTCTGAAAACAGTCTAAAGTATTGAAGGACAGTGTTTAGTTGTATACATATGTTTTCAGCAGAAATTCTACAGATGTAATAAGTTATAACGGACACCACACTTACCTCACCAAGTCGACAGTCTGTCTCACCAAATCAAGAGTCTAGCTCCTACGTGACGAGTCAAATGTTTCATTTTTCTTTGGACTAAGGAACTAGTTTTCTTAAATGCTTTATCGATGCACAAGACCATTGTTAAAATGCTTTGTGTTATGAAAATTACAACAGTTGGATTAGGAACTGGCCAAAATGGGTATATTTTCGGTAAGGATTGACCCAGGAAACTTATGTTAAAGATTAGTGTTCATTGACAGAAGATTATGGTTTAGGATATTTTACTCCTCAAAAATCACTTTAAACGACTTACCAATGCTTATTATATCAGCTAATTTTGCTAGTTTGACACGTTACAGATTTAATATATACAATTGTCCAATCTAATAAGAAATGGGTCAACGTTGTTCAACCAAAATAAATACCAGTAATACAAAGACTTACGGTGTGATTGGTTTGAGGTTTTAGGAGTTAAGAAATGGGGATGTTAATAATTAATAGTGTTTGGTTAGAAGAAATATAAATAATTATTAACTATTATTAGGTAATAAATTATTTTTTGTAAATTGAAGGTAATAGATTCGAGGTAATAGATTTAAGTATGTGTGTCTTCATTTACTATCATTATAATCACTGACCATCAATATTGTCGCTACCACCACCCTTCCAACGCCACCACTATTCTCTGTCGCCACCACTATTGTCACCGGCCGTTACCACCTCACAATGGATTCAAGTGTGTATTTGTCCACCAGTGACCACCACCTCTACCGATGCCACCACCACACTCTACCACCCTTATTAACAGCTACTGATGGCGCCACCACTATACCACCACACCGTCGATCATCACCACCGCCACAACCTCCACATCTTGTCGCTACCTATACCATCTACCACAACCGCTTATCGCAACCACCAACCGTCAATAACAACCCAAAAATCACCGATCATCGCCATTACCACCACCTCCACCTCAGATCGCCACCTCTGTCGACTACCACAAATCTGCAATCGTCTTTTGCAATGGTTGTCGTCCTCAACCACCACTAGCCGCCGCTAATTTCCATTAATTGCTTCCTCTACCAATATCGCACTGACCACCACCATTATCGCTACCACCACCCTCCCAACACCACCACCGCTCTCCGCCGCCACCGCCACCGACCGCTACCACCTCACCATGTATTCAAGTGTGTTTATGTTCACCAGCGACCACCACACTCTACCACCATCATTAACGGCTACCGATGGCGCCACCGCTACTACCACCACATCGACGAGCATCACCACCGCCACAACCTCTACATCCCATCGCTCCCTGTACCATCTACCACAACCACTTATCGCTACCACCAACCGTCTATAACCACCTAAAAACCACCGATCATCGTTGTTACTACCACCTCCACCTTCGATCGCCACCTCTTCCGACTAGCACAAATCCGCAATCGTCTGTGGCAATGGTTTCCGTTCTCAACCACCACTAGCCGCCACTAATTTTCATTATTACTTCCCCTACCAACATCGTCATCGTCACGGCCCTTACTATCACCCTAGCCGTTGTTGTCATCATCTCCAATCACCACAACAACTTATATTAACCAAGCACCGATGAGAATGATAATACTAGGGAATGCTCACCGCATTCTTTTGTATTGCTTTACCCTTACTCATTCTTATTCCCCTCAGTTTTACCAAGCGCACCTTTAAATCTTTTGAATCTAGCTTAATGGTGATCTTTATGATTATTTGTACAAAACCGGGCTTAAGACATGTAAACCGGAAGTTGATGTAGGATATTGAGTCTAAGGGGGTGTTTCTTTTTCTTTTGGAACCTCTTAGTGGGAAGCAAAAGTAGACCCAAACCATCTAAACCTCTTAGTTGATAGACCCATTAAAGCTATACTCTTTTCACTAAGAGGCTTATTAATAGACATATATGGTACCAATTAGTTTAGTGAACACCCCGTAAGTCAAGTTCCCAATGGGTCACTTTATGGCAGATTATACACCATTTTGATTTAGTGACCCTCCTAAGACTTTGGCTCATTTGGAATTTATATAATATTAGCGTGATACCGCGTAAAGTAATGACGAATATCATATTTTTTGTAATCTAATTAATGTTAAAGTGTAAACAAACTTATATAAAAATAAATCAAACTCACTAAAAATTAAAAAAAATAATTTGTAAAGTATATATCAAAATGGATGTTGAAATAAAACATGTTAAAAAATAAATAAATTAAGAGATATTTTAATTTAAAAATAAATGTGATTTTTATATAAGTTGTTAAAAAATTTGTTACAAAAAATGTTACAAATGAGATGGATGATCAAGATTACACATCATTATCTTAATTAAAAATGATTTAATGGTTGAGGTTTACCCTCCTTATCTTAATTTTTGGTTTGGAGTCTTAATTTTTGTTTTGAAGTTGGGTTGTGAATATATATATTTTTTGCTTGAAATTATGTATGGAGTTAGGATCAATATATACACCTTTTATATATATATTATAAATATAAATACAGATTTTAAAATTTGGTTGACTCGGTTTTTAGAATTGTGACCCGATCGAGTGAACGAAGTTCGGCTTTGAACAAAATAGCCAGTTTAGCCAATTGAACTGTAATCTGATAACTCAACCAAAATTTGGGATAATTTCGGATGATTATTATTAATGTTTTAAAAATCGTTTCAACCCGGCTAGTTGAACCGATTGAACCGGTGATGTTACCAGGCGGTTCTCCGCCGACTTTTAGAAGATTTAAGACCCGGATTACACTGTCAAGTTTTAGCCAACTCGGGTTAAACCGGTTAACAGAATTCGGCCGATTTTACTTTTTGTCGTTGTTGTATGACAATACCGGAATAAATGTCAGGCGTAGACATGATGAAGAAGACAGACAAAGTGAAAGATACCTATTGAGAATATGGTCAAAGTTAATTTAATGCTAATATTAGAGATGTGAGTGGCCTTGAAAATCAAATTGTGGTGTGAGAATAAAAGCTATATTTATTACTACTAAAAATGATTAAAAAAAACTTTTTCATTATGGGTACTAATGTGGTTTTAACTTTTAAAGTTAAAAGTCCCGCTCGTCGTTTATTAAGTAGCTACTACTCCTTTGTCTCATGTTAATAGTTCAGTTTATTATTTTTGTACGTCTCAAACTAATAGTCTACTTTTAAAAATATATAAGAAATTAGATTACGTTTACCATATTACCCTCATTTGAAGATATTATTACAAATAATAAAGAAGTTGTAAATTATTAGTTAAAGGTAAAATTGTTATTGTGTAAAAAGTAAGAAAGAAAAAAACTAAAAAAAATATAGTTTTTGTTAAACTGTGTTTTTTGTCAATGGACTATTATTATGAAACTGATGGAGTAGTATATTTTTGTATTTGGTATTGTAATTTTCAAGGGGGTGGTTACTAATACCCCCCTTTTTTACAAGTAATACCTCCCTAACTTTTTGAATCTTTTTTTTAATTTTCTTTTAATTTTTTTTAATTTTTATAATTTTTGTTATGTTATAAAACTGTGAAACAGAAAGTGTGGAATAAAAAATATAAAGTTTAATATGTAAAAAACAGTAAATTGTCAAAAAATACGAAACAGAAAATTGTGTTGTACTGCAACAGGGGGAAAAAGAAGGGTATTTGGAGTACTTTTTTTGTACTTTTTAGGTCTAGGGGGATATTGATAACATCACCATTTTCAAGTTCTATAAGCCTTTGACACAAGTTACTATATAGTTTATAAACTAGCTAAAAGACCCGTGAAATTTACGGATATCTTAAAGATAACGCCGATGCAGTCATTAAACAACGTTGCATATTATGAGGCTATTATAAAAAAGAACTACATATGAATAAAGAAACATAAAGTATAGAGTAATTAAACATACATTATACGAAACACTATAGTCAAAGAAAAAAAAAAACAATACTTTATTCTACAAATACCCGTATGCATGTAGATATTATCATAAATTGTGTAGCACTTCTTCTTTGTACACAACGTTGATGTTAGTATTGGTGATATTTCCGTTTTCACCATGAATAGGCACCTTCAATCTGTCTTTTCACTTAACACAAGGACGACTACATATAGCTCGATGTGTAAAAACTCGCCAGGACAACTGACAAATAGAAGCATATATGGTTGTGTTTCACCAAGAAGAATTTTTTTTTCACATGGCATACGGTAGTTGTTTTGCCTGTTATATTTTATAGGATTTTTTGAGCCCAACCCTGTTAACTCGTTATTAATTCCGGAGGTTTGGATTGGAGTCGACTTAAAGTTTGGGAACCGAATAACCTCATTTACCGAAACCTAACTATTTGATTATCAAGAAATGGTTTCGTATTCTACATGATAACTTACTATCGAGATGATTCCACCATTGTTGAAGAACATTTAAAAATGACTGGTTGCTTATTTGAATTACAAAATGGTGTTTAGTCACTTGAAATTTAGAGAAGATTGAATTAGAGAGTGATTTTAGTCAAAAACTTAATGAGCTGAATTTTGGCTTAAAAAGCATTATAAAATAATGTACTAAGGAGTTCAAGAAATCTTTTATTTTATCTGATGTTAGTATTTTTGAACGTCTTCATGTATATAGGTCAATATGTACTCTTTATGTAGGACAAAATAGCTTTGCTATTAAAAAATTTAACATCACATTTTTAAAGATAGTAGCTGGGACTTAAAACGTAGTGTTTTTTTAATACAATATACTTTAAATAAAACTTTATTAAAATAAAAGAAAAAACATAACAATGTAAGGATGAATACTTCCTCGATCGCTGACATTCATCTCGAGTCGAAAAAAGTAAACTATTCGAGAAGTAGGTCGGTATCATAACTTAAAATAGCATTAACTATTTTTTTTAAAGTACATAACTCATACAATACGTTCGCCAGAATTTATTTTCCGTGTATTTTGGAATAGAAATAGTTATCATCAAAATAGTCATCGAATAACCGTTGACCCGCGTCTTCTCTTTTACATTGTATATATATGCCCTTTTTTTGGGTGACGACCCCAAATCACTGACTTCTTGGTTACATATAGTTAGACATCTCAATGGATAGTTTTTCAAAAAATAAAATCCCTATGAACCGACCGGTGAAAACGGCGCGAAAACCTTTGTCGCGACACACGATGCAATACGTCAAAGGCCTGTTCTCGCCAAAAGCTTAGCAGCCAACCCATTACCACCGTATCTCAAGCTCCAACAGTAGTTTTATATATTATGATCAAGACACGATTTACCAAGTTAGTTATACCTTAGGATCTCTCAACTTCAAATCGTTTTCAAATCAGAAATCTGAAAAACATTGCTCTTTGTATCCTTTCTGCTCCACATTGTCTAATTCATAGTAAAATCAAAACAAAAATAGAAGATGAAGTGTGCCTAAATATAATAAATGAAACGTAACCGACAATTACATTAACCACTTTATAAAAGATCATATCTAGCAGCTTATCGAGAGGCACCTCATGTTGTGAAACAGAAGACTTTAGATAAAGGATTAACAACTTAAATGATTTTACATCAAGTGGATTGAGATTATAGAGAAGAAAACCCATGCAATGACTTAAGAATGCTTACCTCGTGTCAGTGCCTCGATATTCCACCATAAGCCTTCGGAAATCCAATCAAATTGTCCTATGCATTAAAAAATAGCAACATGTTGCAAAAAAAAGTAGCACGTATTCAATGATTAGTACGTTATAGGATTATATACCTTAAAAAAGAAAAGATAATAGAATAAATCACAAGACAGTCGAGTAAATCAGGCCATAGTCATGTTAATATCTCAAATTCAGGCAATGCATATTAACAAAGTGGAATCGGAGTTAAGGCTTAAAACAAAATGTGTAAAGTGCCCTATTTGTCATAACTGAAATTACATATGCGACAACCATCACGATGAAAAGTATTTCATGATTCGAACGTATCTTGATTTGCCTTTTGTGTATCAGATCGTATCTCTTAGGGATCCAAATAATCATTTATGGTTACATGTTGAGAGATTAAATAGAAAATACCATACCTTGCTCTTGAGAAAGCTAACGTAAAACGAAGATCGTTAGATTGATTAACAGCGTGTGATAAGAAGACAAATCAGTTTATGAAACACACACGCATAATATGATTGCATTTTAAAATTAGAACATGGAATCCGGATTATTTTTAATTAGAACATGGAATGAATAAAATTATGAAATCAATGCATACTTCTATTTATGGTTTAATTGTTTTGTGAGATTTTATGTTCTCAAATTACAGTTTATAGTAAAAGTTATTTATGATTTAATTGGAAATACCGATTGATATTTAAATATTTGACTAAATGAGATGTAACAAAAATTTAACGCAGCTAGTCAAAGTTATCTATGGTTTATTTGGTAACAAACATTATTTTGTAAACGAAAAACTTTTAAGGGACATTTTAAAAGCTGTATAAAATGCCACGTGTCAAAATCAAGTTAAAAATTATTTTTAGACAAAATTAATTATAATGAATTTAGAAAAATTGTGATATATTAGATAGTATAGATGTTTTTTAAGATTAATTATTTTATAAAAAATCGGTTTGATCCAAAGGTTTAACCGGTTAACCCGTAAATTAATAATTTGACCGGTTCGATAAAAAAACAGGGTTTTAAAACATGAGAATTGCTAATCTCTGATCACTAGCAACACTTAAAAGAATTTATTAACCGTGTAGTTACCATACTTAAACCATTCTACATTTACTAACTTACACATAATATGTCATACCTATTCTACCCTTTTATATTTAATCCATATTTTATATTTTCTACTATAACATGTATTTCAATCATAACTATTAAGAATCAATTTGTATGCGTAGTTTTAATTGTCATACCTATTCTACCCTTTTATATTTAATCCATATTTTATATTTTCTACTATAACATATATTTCAATCATAACTATTAAGAATCAATTTGTATGCGTAGTTTTAATGACCATCACATCGGTCGTTAATTTATGGCTGGCAGAGAAGTGTCCGTCTATTTTGGCAGAGTTTGTTGCATCTGCTCCTCTCACGCCTCTACTAAAACCTGATAACGGGATTCGACCTATTGCAGTGGACACTATATGGAGACGTTTGGTTTCCAAGGTTGCTATGAAAGGTGTGGGTAAGGAAATGTCCAAGTACCTTGGTGATTTCCAGTTTGGAGTCGGAGTGTCGGGTGGTGCTGAGGCTGTTTTACATAGCGCCAATTAGGTGTTGACTGAATACCATAATGATGGGTCTCTTGCAATGCTCACTGTGGACTTCTCAAATGCATTTAGCCTTGTGGATAGATCGACACTACTTCATGAAGTTAGGGTGAGGTGTCCTTCTATTTCTTTGTGGGTAAATTTCTTGTATGGTCAAGCAGCGAGGTTGTATATAGGAGACACGCATATTTGGTCTGCCACGGGAGTGCAACAAGGCGACCCATTGGGACCTCTTCTTTTTGCTCTTGTCTTGCACCCGCTTGTACATAAGATCAGAGACAGTTGCAAGCTTCTTCTTCATGCTTGGTATCTTGATGATGGAACCATTATTGGAGATTCAGAAGAGGTATCCAAGGTGTTAGACATTATAAAGACGACTGGTCCAGGTTTGGGTCTTGAACTTAACATCAAGAAAACAGATATTTTTTGGCCCTGTTGTAATGGTACGAAGCTTCGGGAGGGTTTATTTCCGGTTGATATTCATAGGCCGTCTTTGGGTGTGAAGCTTTTTGTGGGAGCTGTTAGTAGAGATGCAGATTTTATTAGTGGGTTGGCTATGAAGAGAGCCGTAAATGCTGTTGACTTGATGGGTCTTCTTCCACAACTTCATGACCCGCAAAGTGAGCTCCTTTTGCTTCGTTCATGTATGGGTATTGCTAAACTTTATTTTGGTTTAAGGACATGTCAACCTATACACATGGAGGAGGCGACTTTGTTTTTTGACAAAGGGTTGCGTGGTTCAATCGAAAATATAGTGGTTTGTGGAGGGCCTTTTTTTGGTGACTTGCAGTGGAGACTTGCTTCTTTACCCATTCTTCTTGGTGGGTTGGGCTTGTACTCAGCAAAAGTGGTCTCCTCCTATGCTTTTGTGGCATCGAGGGCCCAATCTTGGGTGCTACAAGACCACATCTTACGTGACAGTGGTATATGTGGTATGGAAGATGATTACGTTTCTGCTTTGGCTTGTCTTCGTGATACGATTCCAAGCTTTGATTTTAGCGTTTTCTCTAATAAGGACACCACCCCATCTAAAGCCCAAGAAACATTGGCGAGTGCCCTTTTTAGTGAGATGGTCAAAGATATGGAAGCCCACTTTGACATGACGGTTAGACAGAAAGCAGTTTTCGAGTGTCTACGCGCACCACATGCTCAAGATTTCCTACAAGCTATACCCATAGACGGGCTCGGTCAACATATGTCGCCGGTGGAACACCGCACTATCCTTAGGTATCGCCTTATGATTCCATTATTTCCGGTTGATACTATATGCCTTATTTGTCGCAAGGCATGTTAGGATTCTTGTGGGGAACATGCGGTTCATTGTAAAGAACTTTCGGGCTTCAAGTATCGACATGATTTTGTTAGGGACGTTCTTTACGACATATGTAGGCGTGCCGGGATCTCCGCCAAGAAATAGGCACATGTGAATTTCTTGACTGACCCGTCAGATGGAAGATCCACACTGAGACCCACTGATGTTTTGGTTTTTGGATGGGTTGGAGGTAAACATGCGTGCGTTGATTTGACAGGGGTTTCTCCTCTCGTGGGGCTAGGAAGTCGAGATTTTACAACGGGTCAGGCTGCTATAAAAGCCGCCTCGTGCAAAGTGACTAAACACGAGAAAGCATGTGTTGAAAATCAACACGTGTTTATTCCTTTCGCGTTTGATACATTTGGTTTCCTTGCACCTGAGGCGATAGAGCTACTTACGAGAATACAACGTGTTATGAATAGTAATGTTTTGACTCCTAAATCCACAAACGTTGTATTTAATAGACTTGGTTTTGCTATACAAAAAGGGCTAGCGACGCATCTTGTTGCCCGTTTGCCTTCTCCTAATATGTAAATTATAATTATTAATAAAATTATATTAGATGAAAAAAATTGGCATAATATTTTTAAGTTTTCATATTTCTTATGATCATTTTTAACAATCAACTTTTGTATTGACTATTATCATTTAACATTTTTAAGTTGGCCAAGCCATTATATCGTACACTTTCGTTACATTTTTTAGTTTAGCCTTTATGATCATATTGCATAAATATGAAGAAACGTAAACTGTCTAAGTTTATTAAGAATATATGTACAAAGTTTTATCGCCTGGAAAATAATAAGAATGTGTTTTGCTTTTAAATGCTCTTGCACTTGCATATTTAGGTAAAGTAAATTTTAGGCACCATGCTTATGTGAACCTGTTTTAAAAAATTTCATCATCTAACAAAATCACCATTTGTAAACATATGAAGTACGTAGTGATATGGAATAACTGCGATAATATCCCACCGACTAGGTAAAGAGTGTGAATAAATCAACACTATAAGCTTACCTCAAAACTAGCTTGTTGAAAATTAAAGCTACTAAAAGAAACCAAGAATGGAACATCAAACTTTTCATATATTTCTTATAGAAACATACAACAAACTAATACTACTAAAAGAAACCAACTGCTCTAGAGCAGTTGGCCACCCAAGTCCCTCCTAAAGCTTGGGGAGGGGGTTTGGTCATGGGTTCAAGTCTTGCAAGAGACAAAAACCCATGATTTTCCTCCTTAGTGCGAAGCCGTGAGTTCTAGGGGTTTCCCCTAGTGGTTCGGGTCCCGGGGCCTGCTCGTTATGGATGGTATAACTCGGGGGTCGGATTTCAGTGAGATTGAGGTGCCGTTCTAAAAAAAAAAAAAAAAAAAAAGAGCTAAGAAAACTACACAAGATTACTTGTGTGTGCTTTTGGTGTGCATGAAACTCAAAAACTAAGGTCCTATTTATAGGCTAAAATTTCTTCACATTTGCTAGTAGAAGCAAGTTGATAGCACCAACTTGTTAGCAACTTGTATGAGAATATTACCAAGTGGACATGAGCCACATTTTATTTCATCAAATCACCACCTTGGCGAATACCACTTTCTTTAAACTCGCCATCAACCCTCATTCGTGGAGTCTTCAAACCAACCTTCACGTTTTTAAAATGTTGATCAAGTCCAAACAATAATTGAACTTGATCCCAGCTAATACTTTAGTGAGCATATATGCAGGATTCTCAAAAGTATGGACCTTCTGGATTCTAACTCCACCTTCTTCGAGTATCTCGCGTATCAAAATGATATCAAACATCAATGTGCTTCGTCCTTGCGTGATAAACTTGATTTTTTACTAAGTGAATTGCACTCTAACTGTCAGAATGCAGTGTGACAAATTTCTGATTTATTCCAAGTTCACCGAGCAACCCTTGAAGCCAAATTTCCTCCTTGACAGCCTCTGTAATCGCCATATACTCTGCTTCCGTAGTTGACAAAGCAATAGTTGACTGTAAGTTAGACTTCCAACTTATCAGAGCTTTTGCTAGAGTAAAAACATAGCCCGTAGTAGATCTTCGCTTGTCTAAGTCTCCAGCATAGTCGGAATCACAATATCCTGCCACCCACTGACTACTTCCATGTTCGAATACTAACTCGACATCTATTGTGTTATAGATATACGTTAGTATCCATTTCACAGCTTGCCAATGTCCTTTTCCAGGGTTATGCATATACCTGCTCACCATCCCAACATCATGACTAATATCTGGTCGAGTACATATCATAGCATACATTAAGCTACCAACAGCATTTGCATAAGGCACTTTTTCCATGTAAGCCCTTTCTGCATCATCTTTCGGTGACATAGCAGCACTAATCTTAAATTGAGAAGCAAGTGGAGTACTAACTCATTTTGTTTGCTTGTCGAACCTAAAACGCGTTAGAACCCTTCTCAGATATTGTTTCTGAGTCAAGCAAAGCTTCCTTAATTTTCTGTCTCTAACCATCTCCATACCGAGAATCATCTTTGCTTCACCGAGATCCTTCATCTCAAATTCGCTTTTCAACCGAGTCTTTAACTTTTCAATCTCGTCTAGACTCTGAGAAGCTATCAACATATCGTCCACATATAGAAGAAGATATACGGACCCATCTTGTAGCTTTTTCAAATAGACACAATGGTCGTATTTGCTTCTTGTGTACTTTGACTCCATCATAAACTTATCAAATCGCTTGTACCACTGCACTGGGGATTGCTTTAATCCGTACAACGATTTATGAAGCTTACACACTTCATGCTCTTTTCCAACAACTTTGAATCCTTCTGGCTGAACCATATAGATTTCCTCTTCCAAGTCTCCATGTAGAAATGTAGTCTTCACATCCATCTAAACTAGTTCCAAATCCAACTGTGCTACCAAAGCCAACAAAATTCTAATAGAGGAATGTTTTACCACTGGAGAAAAAGCTTCATTATAATCAATTTCCTCTTTCTGAGCGTAGCCTTTAGCTACCAATCTTGCTTTGTAGCGAACATCATCTTGGCTAGGAAATCCTTCTTTCTTTGCATACACCCATTTGCATCCAATTGCCTTCTTCCCTTCTAGGAGGTTGGTCAACTCCCATGTCCGATTCTTCTGAAGAGACTGCATTTCTTCACTCATGACAATCCTCCACTTCTCGTTCTCTGAGTTTCGAACCGCTTCAAAGTAAGTAGTAAGAACATCATCAGCTGCAATTGAAGATGCACAAGCCACCGTATCATTAAAGCGAGCAGGCTTTTTGGTTTTTCTTTTTGGTTTTTTAGTAGCAATTGATTCATGTTGTTGTTGTCGAGGTTCTTCAAGTTGAACCCCCTCTTCTTCAAAATCTCCTTCTATCATAGGAGAATCATCATAGATTACTCTATCATCTGGTACAATTACTCTATCATTTTGGGAGTTCCATCTAACTGCTCAGCATTCACTTTCTTCAACATGGCAGATTCATTAAAGGTGACATCCCTTCTAAAGATCGTCTTTTTCGTCTCTGGACACCACAAACGATACCCTTTGATTCCAGAGGTGATCCCCATGAATAATGCTTTCTTTGCTCTAGGACGCAGCAGAACCAAATACATGTAAGGAATCATAATCAGTAGCAGGTTTCCCATACCATTTCTCCAATGGCGTCTTCCCATAAATAGTAGTTGATGGCAAACGATTAACGAGGTGACAGGCATATGTCACAGCTTCAGCCCAAAAATCTTTACCCAACCCAGCATTGGATAACATACACCGAACTTTCTCCAGCAAAGTTCGGTTCATGCGTTCAGCCACCCCATTCTTTTGTGGTGTATGTCTGACAGTGAAATGCCTCACGATGCCTTCATCTTCACAAAACTTTGTGAAAAGATCATTTTTATACTCTCCGCCATTATCTGTCTGAAGATGTTTGATCTTTCTACACGTCTAAGTTTCCATAATCTTTTTCCACTTGATTAACACTCCTAGCACTTCATCCTTTGTCTTCAACGTGTACACCCAAACTCTACAGGAAAATTCATCAACAAAGGTCACATAATAGTGTCTCCCTCCTAAAGATTTTATCTTTGAGAGACCCCACACATCAGAGTGGACATAATCCAAGATACCTTGTGTCTTGTGGATAGCTGTCCCAAATTTCACCCTTGTCGTCTTCCCATTGATGCAATGCTCATAGAGATCCAACTTATAGGACTTAAGTCCTTTCAATAATCCTTGCTTTATGAGCAAATTCAAGGATTTTTCTCCTGAATGTCCTAAGCACCCATATGTCATAGCTTCACAGCTTCTGAGTTTCTATCACCACTGGTAATAGCTGCTACACTTCTAATAACTGTTCTACCCTTGTAGTGATACATGTTGTTTATTTTACGAATATTCTTCATTACTACAAGTACGCCAGAGATGATCTTCATAACCCCATCTTTCGCTCTTACTTCAAAACCTTTAGATTCTAAAGTACCAAAGGAAATGAGATTCTTCTTCAACTTTGGCGAATAACGAACACCTTTCAAGGTCACAATTGTTCCGTCTTCATTCTGCAATCGAACGGAACCAATACCATGAGTAGTGGGGGGGGGGGGGGGGGAGTTTCATCTGCTGTATAAACAACTTCCTCATGTTCTTCAAAATTACTAAACCACTCTCGATGTGGTGTAATATGATGGCTACATGCGGAATCCAATAGCCATATATCAGAAGCATTTCTACTTGACGATGTTGCTAGTGAGAGATCTGGTTCTTCATCATCACACTTAGTGACATTCGCCTCAGCTACAGCTTTCCATTTATAGTGATTGTCTTTGATTTTCAACTTTGGACAATCTCTATTCCAATGACCTTTTTCATGATAAAAGGCACATTCATCTTTGCTTAGTCTTTGCCTTGACTTGGATCTCCATCTCTTATCGGTGCCCCTCTTCTGCGAACGACCTCTAACTAGCAAAACTTCCGCGTCTCCACTTGAACTAATCTGCTTGTCCTTCCTTCTCAATTCTTTACTATACAAAGCAACACAAACTCCACTAAGAGACACGTCATCCTTCCCATTTAGTAGAGTTGTTTCAAGCAACTCGTACTCCTCTGGAAGCGATCCTAAAAGTATCAATGCTAGATCCCGGTCTTTGAACACCTCATCCATATTCATCAAATCGGTTACTAGTTGATTAAAACTAGTAATGTGATCATTCATTGTGGTACTCGGTACATATGTGAAGCGAAAAAGTCGCTTCTTCATAAAGAGCTTATTCTGACAATTCTTCTTAGGAACTTCTCTTCCAACGCCACCCACAATTTGTATGCGGATATTTCTTTTGAGAAAGCATATCGTTGCTCTCTCGAAAGACAAGAACGAATCGTACCACAAGCTAACCTATTGATGGTTAACCAATTCCTCTCTTCTACATCCTCTGGTTTACTTTCTTCAACTGCAATGTCTAGACCTTGCTGAAAAAGAGCGTCTAGAACCTCACTTTGCCACATACCAAAATGTCCCGTGCCATCGAATACCTCCACCGCCAATCTAGCATTCGTCAAGACCGGTCTAGCCCAGCTTGAAGATGTTGGGTCCACCAATGTGGAAGGTACTTTGTCAACTTTGTCGTCCACCATTTCGAGTACAAATTAATTTTCAACAGCTTCTAACCAAAAGACCAATGTAATTCTTTTCTGATATGGAAGATCAAATTAAATTGCAACCACAAAGCATACTAAGAATAACCTCGGCTCTTGATACCACTTGTTGTGGAATAACCGCGATAATATTCCACCGACTAGGTAAAGAGTGTGAATAAATCAACACTATAAGCTTACCCCAAAACTAGCTTGTTGAAAATTAAAGCTACTAAAAGAAACCAAGAATGGAACACCAAATTTTTCATATATTTCTTATAGAAACATACAACTAACTAATACTACTATAAGAGAGAGCTAAGAAAACTACACAAGATTACTTGTGTGTGTTTTTGGTGTACATGAAACTCAAAAACTAAGGTCCTATTTATAGGCTAAAATTTCTTCACATTTGCTAGTAGAAGTAAGTTGATAGCACCAACTTGTTAGCAACTTGTATGAGAATATTAACAAGTAGACATGAGCCACATTTTATTTCATTACGTATTACTCCATTAATACTCTCATGATAAAAAAAACTAAAATAGGTGGTGAAAACCGATTATTGGCATTTATTACCTTTGATATTGTGGGCTGGAATGTAGGGTAGAATACGTATGCCATAATATGTGTTAATTAGTAAATACAAACCGGGCTAAAAATGGCAATTGTAAGGTTAATAAGAGGGTGTTTGTTTTAGCTTATATAGTAGGCTTATAAGCTTATTAGCTTATATAAGCTTATAAGCCAAAATCAAGTGTTTGGTTAAGCTTATATAAGTGGGCTTATAAGCTTATATAAAGAGGTTTTGATAAGCCAAGAATTTATGGCTTATGTAAGGTTAATTGGATTTATATAAAAATATTACTTAAAAAGACTTTTATACCCTTATTTAATAATTACTATCCTTTTTACTTTTATGTATTTTTATGTCATTTTACTATATTAGTTATATAAGCTAAACCAAACACTTAATAAAGGCTTATAAGCTTATTATATAAAAGCCATAATTTACTTATATAATATAAGCCTAAGCCCACTTATAAGCTTAACCAAACACCCTCTAAATGTTTTTAAACCTTGCCCCAGTGGGAGATTAGCAATTTCTATTAGTTTTTGTGGGTGGTAATAATCAACAATCTTGATATTTCTCTGAATCGTGTAAAGATCACTTTCAGATTGACGTATTTCGACCCTATATGCCTCGGGTATCACGAAATCCTCAATGGGATAAGACAGAGAAATTACACTTAGTCTCTAAGGCACGAGAGATCTAAGCAATACACAGAAATTCGTTATATTTTTCTATTCTGGAAAGATCAAGTTTCAGTTTCTATGAAGAAAACCAAAATGACAGTTATTGTTTGTTAATAACTGTTGCAGGGATTGACATACCTTTTCACAAAAGAATATGACGGTTGGGAAAGGGAAAAAAACCGATTTCTACACAACAACTATAAACACAGAATGCTAACAATCGTTTAGGTTTTGGGGCGCTGCCCCCTCGACCCCTGCCGCTGACCTGGAAGCGGGGCCTCAGCAAGGGGCTCTGCCCCTTGACCCTCGCATTTATTCGTGGCGGCATCAAGTTAGCTAGAACGAGTGTGCACTCCGCACTCTCCATACTCGATTGTATGCTATACTTGATTAAGCCCTTACTCTCAAGTATATCACAATTAAACAAAATATATGCGATTACACTAAGGGTGTGTTTGGTATACCCCTATAGGAATGATGGAATGACAATCATATCCATTGTTATTGTTTGGTTGAAAATTATTGGAATCAAAATAATGGTGATACCCATAGACCCATAGTAGTGGGGAGAGGTGCCTTTGATATCCATTCCGAGGGTTATCCTATTATTTTACTTCTCCACCACTTATATTATATATGCAAATTTCTCCACCACATATTTTTTTAAGTATTCAAATTTTATTAAAAAAGTTCAAACGCAACTTATATAAACCAAACAATACTTTTCAAACAATCATACTCATTCATATTACACTCTATAATCAAACTCATACCTATAGTGATTCCGTAAATCATACCAAACGCACCCTAAATCACCAACAATTCCCTTAAAACATTGATTATTAGTATCAATACTTCAATTGTTATCTAAAAAAAATTGGCTAAAGTCAACAAAATCTGATTTCGAACCTGGAATGTAAATAGAACATTCATTTGCTAACAAATAAATAAGAAAATAGTTTGGTCGTTGAATAAAGTGATTTACTTGTGAATGTTTGTTTGAATTTCATGTCATATGTAGTTTTGACCATTAGCGTATCAAATATATATCTTCACACTTAAGACTTACATTCTTGTTGACTTATTATCTTTGACTTTTAATCTTTGACTCCTATGTCTTCGGTTAATAGACTTTTTGTTCGGTTTATCAGTTTGATTGCTTTTATTTTTTGGTCTTCGTTACGCTAAAAGAAGTGGTAACAAAAAACCTGTTATTTATTTTATCGTCATCTTAGCTTTTATTAACCTGTTAGAATTCATTATTGAATCAGAATAAAAAATAAAAATTCATATCCATTTTATATAATTTATACTTTACTAAATAATCTCACACACTTACAAACATATCAAAAAAAATTAAATAAAGAAAAATAGCACGAATATCAAGTTGTGAAAAACTCATTATCCCCAAAGCCCCAACACACGCGTGGGTTTTATAGGTTAGGATGGAAACCACTTGCCACTTTAGCAAGTTACTCGTAAGTTCTCCCTCACTCCCTCCAATCTTAATTATAAGTTCGGTGCACACATAAAGTTATATATAAAATAAATTTATTATAATATTTTAATTTAATATGTAAATATATGAAAATTTCTGCACGCTTACTTTGTAATTATGATATTACTGCAATTAATATTTATGTTTTAGTTGATTTTATATGTTTTATGTTTAAGATATAAAATGTAGAGGTATTTGTTAATTATCTATAGTTATTATAAAAATATGTTACATTAAAATCTTCTTTAACTCTATCTCATTTATTTAAAATAGAACCAATAAAATTTTATTAACTACTTCTTTTTTTTAAATCATAAATTTGACACATATATTTTTATCACATTTTTTTCTCCATAAAAATTTTTCACTAATTTTTCAGTTTTATTTTTTTAAATTTTAGTCAAATTTAATTATAATTTAATTTATATTATTATAAAAATATAATTTTTTTAAAAGATATTACTAATTAAAAGAAGAATTAACTCTTGGAACGTACACAATCTTCACAAAACATTTTGCTTTACTAAGTAGAAGATTTAATATATGCTACCGAAGACTTGATGATTCTTATAACATAGCAATGAAATACGTGTTTTTATCGTTTTTGTCAAAACTTGATGTTAAAATTGTATTATAAAGTCACTTTCTCAATAGTTTTTTCTTTTGTAACATTTTCTTTTTGTTTTATAATTATAATGCACCGTTGACTTTGTGGTATTTAGTTTGTAACTTTTACTTTAATTATTATTTTTGTATTATGTAAAACTGGATACAAAATTTATAAACTGATTGGATTGTAAATATATTTTCATTGATATAATTTTGATTAAGTATCATATAACATAAATAAAGATATTAAAGTTCAAATTTGTAAAATAAATAATACAAAAGTCAACACTGAACTATAATCGGAAAAAGTATAAATTTGTAAAGTATGGATAGATATACCTAATAATAAACTTAATTCATTCATATATGTTAAACACTCACTTTTCTCCTGATATTTATCAATCTAATTTTTGAGTTATAGGTTTATTTTAAGAGAATCTCTAGTACAAAATGTTTTAGAAATCATCTTTAATGAGAAAACAGAATATAGCATTTTATTATTTCACAAAGTCTGGTGAGAGTTTTTTTGCATTAAAACAAAAACTTTTCAAAAAAAAAATTATAAGATTTTCCGAACTCAAAGTTTTTCTTTCAACTTTTAGTTATTAAATAAGATATGCCATTTAATGCATTAAATGTAAAAAGCTATCTAAGAGTATTAGGAGTAGTTAGGGCTCAAAGTTTGTGTCAAAAGTAACACGTAGGAAAAAGTGGTGTTTGGCACGAGAATCTTTTGGCATCACATTTTATGGTGGTATGATGGGCCAAAGAAAAAGTTGTGCCAAAATTAAAAAAAATGTTATAATGGTATACATATACTCACTTTTATTACAAAAGAAATCCATAACATCCAACAGTTATGGACCAGCCGAGAACCTAACAGGCCAACGTCGAAGCGGTAGGCCAATGATACTCTGACACCAAAGGGCTACCAGTTATGTGGTCACCTACCACTCCCCCGCTCTAAAGCTTTTTGCACTGAAGATGCTCTAAAGATAAACATATATGAATATTTAGGAAACTTTATCCTATATTTATGATTATAAAATGTTTAATAATATTAACTTGATTTTGAAATATTTAAGACATAATTCATACTTTGTAGTATTGTAGTTTGTGGCTCAAGAAAAGTAAGTGTTAGTGTAAATATTGCGATAAAATAAACTAAACTGTCTTTTAGGTTTAATAATGAGAACAAGTAACTTGTAACACATAACGTAAAATGTGTAAGTTACTCGTGACCATAACTCAACAACGCATACATTCGTCAACATTTATCGACGTCTCGAGCCCACTCATGCTTCAACACAGGTATGAATATGTTTGTTATTTTGCATTATGATCAAACCAATTAATAAACAATTGAGAATGTTTAAATCACTTTCTAAACTTATAAATTACTTTCTATCACTTAAGTAAAAGTGTCTTTTATTTAACAAGTAATTGACATATTAGATAATAACACAAAATAACTATTGAATAAGAACAAAACCAATTATCCTTATCTAGTTATTTATGTTAATAATTCTTTCATAATCTAACCAGAACAAAAAAAGTCATCATTTTCAATTATAAAATTGATCCTCTTAGAACAAAATCCAATTAAATTTTGTAAGTACATTAAGGATCCTCGAAATGTTCTTCCTCTAGGTTGAAATATGCGATGTAACACGGAGACAAAGGAATAAAGGACTAGGGTACATCCTGTGACAACCCAGACCCGTGGTCATTATTTAATTATATTTTTATGTATATTTTTGAAATTTTTGACGAGATTGATTGTTATGATGATTGGTGATTTGATTTGGAAGAATGGTGAAAGTTATATTTTTACGTTTTGACGAGTTGCGAGGATTTTTAGTAATGACGATATCAACGGATGCCCGAAATTTTACGTTTTATGTTAGACATGTCGATGTTTAATATTTTGACGTTTTTATTTTTAATTTCGTATTAAGTCGTGTCGGGACTATATAATATCATATTTTGTGTGCCTTTAAGTTTTGAGAAGTATTTTTGTGAAACCCGTGACCGGTAAATATTTTCGAAAGTGACTAATAGTCATTTCCCGCTTTTTAAACAAGTAATTGCATTTTTGTCCACAAGAATCACAATTGGCAAAAACTACCCTAAATTTTTCCTATATAAAAGAAAAATTATTAAACAAAAACACACATATACTTCCACTAGCCAAAAAATTTCTCTCCCCTCCCCTTTTTCTCAAACAATCCGTCACCCCTCACCTCACAAAACCCTTGATTTTCAAAAATCAAGCTTGAATCCATTAAAAGTAATCAAAGACCCATCTTTATCTTTTGATTCCCATCATTTTGGTTGAAAATCTCTTACATGCATGAACATCTTATAAAAACCCATTTTTGATGAAAAATATGTATGTTTGATCTTAAATATATGTTGTAAGTAGGTGTTTATGGTGTTATACATTATTTTTTATGGTTGCATGTTAAAATTTTGAGTTGGGTTTTATTTTATTTGATCATCTAGGATGATATAGTATGTTAGGATTGAAAGTAGTAATATTTGGATGATTATAGTTGTATAAATGATGTTAAAATGAGGTAAAAATATAGTTTTGAGTGATTTTTAAAGATGTATTTTTGACTAGCAGCTAAAAGTTAATTTTTGGAAAATATAAGTTTGAGTATGATATGAACTAACTAGATATTGTTGTAGAGTATTTCATAAGCTTCGATTTGGTATAAAGTAGAGCTTCTAGCTCCAAACGAGCGAAAAGTTATGATAGTTTGATTATTCGTGTACCGGGAGACGGATATCGGCACAATATATAATTGTTGTCGATATTTGGATCGAATCTCGAGGACTATAAAAAGGATTTTAAGATGGGTCAAGGACTGATGTATAGTGATAAACATTATGATGTTGAGTTTATTTTTAAATATGAGTGTCGGTTTTGTAAACGGAGTCATTTATATAGGTTAAAAAGACTATATGAGTTGTTGACGTAAAACTGTCCGGTTTTTATAGTTCGAAGACGTGTCGAGCAGGGAACTTTAAAAGTAAAATCTTTTAACCAACTTTTGGGAGGTCTTTCTATATATAGTAAGTGAAGTTTCTGATTAGTATCGTAAGCTATTGACGTGTTTAAGTAAGGAAAACAGTTTGGACAATTAATAGATATATATCGACAGTTTTTAAAAGAATAAAAATATAAAAGTGTAAGTAAGAAGGAATTATTAAATTGAGTATGGTGTCAGTTTGATTTTTACTTTGAGATATTTATTTCATTTTATTAAGTATGAAATATTACTTGGATGTATTATTAAAGGCACGTGTTTTATTTTGATAGATTGTGAATTTCGTGTTCGTCGGGCATCATTGATCGTTGAAAGTTGTCTTACTACTGTTGTTACTTCAGATGAGTCTATAGCCTCACTTTCTACTTGTTTTAATGATTTTAAAACCCGCGAGGGGGATACATGCTATTTGAAGTAAAATGAACACATGTCATGAGTAATTGTTGGACCCGAATGTTGCCTTTGTTGCCTTGTTGATTTGAATTGTATAAGTACCTAAATTGCAAAAGTCCCTAAATTCATGAGCCGTTAACTATCTTCTGACTTGATGTTGTGAGTTAGGAATAGCCGCTTATTCTAATGATAGTACTATTGGGCTGACGACCCTATCCGAGACCATGGCTTTACGCTGAGTAACCTCTGGGAAGGATAATTTTACGAGAATGAGAATTTGATATACTTGCAATTGATACCCTAGTAGGGGCACTGGAATTCTTATAGTCATGCTGGCATTTGGCGTGGGTGACTAAGTTAAGGGGTCGGTGTCATGAGCTTAATACAATTCATTAGCTATTGCTATAAGATGAAATGCTTGATTAATAGATTGTATGGCCTCAATTCTATTAAACAATTGTTGAATGATTTTTATGATGTGTTCAAATAAGTTTTGTTAAACCTATAGACTTGCTCAACCTTTGTGTTGATAATTTTAAGCATGTATTTCAGGTAATTGAAGTTGTTGAATTGCGGAGCTTGCTGGAGAAGGATTGCGGGATTGCTTTTGTAGTAATTTGGTCTAAAACAGATTTCTTTCCTGTTTGTCGTAAATTTATAGTATATGGTCCAGTAATTGGTAAAAGGTTTGTCGATTGGTTAAGATCGTTGGGGAACCTAAACGCTACTCTGATATATTTTTAAACTGATATTACTTGGGATTGAAGGTTTTTAAATTATTTCCTTATTATATTCCTAAATGTATTGTTTTGAGGTCATATAAAGTGTATTGTGAAATGAAGTTTGAGACTAGCACCCAATTGTGTATTTCCGCTGCGCAATGTAATTTGGGGGTGTTAGAGATTGGTAACCAGAGCTTTTTAGTTATAGCGAATTAGGTCGATTTTTGAAAATGCCCTAAACTATAACTTTGGTGTCAAAAGTATTTTATAAAAGCAACGCAACTTATCTGCAAGGCTCCGGTAAGATTATTTATTTTGTTATGTTTTGTTATTATAGATGTATCCCTCAAAACTGTTCTGAATTCCTGAGTATTTATTAAGTAAATACTACGATAAAGTATTCGTATTAATGAAAGGACGTGGAGTGCTTTCATCATAATCTCATTTTTATGAGTATTGTATAATTATCATTTGCATTGCATTGCATACATATATATTTGGCATACGTAAATCATTTGCATTTGCATGATTATGCATTGCATATATATTTTTGAATAATGACCTTATGTACCTTTGAATTTTCTGTAATTGCAGAAAATGTCCGACACACCACTTAACAACAATAGGCGGGGATATGCTGTAGGTCAGCGGGGTATGCAGTGTCAGCAAGGTTATAATCATAAGAATTCAGGTGGATGGTTAGATTATGAGGATGATACGGATGATAAGAAATTTTTTGTAGAATCCGAAAGTGATAATTATAGGACTGAGAGTGAAGTTGGAAGAACTAAGGTTAGAGTTGAGGTGAGAAGTTATGGAACTGATTTTAAGAAATATCAAGAAGAGAGAGATAGGCTTCGCAGGTTAAGTGAATATGTAGCTCACCTTGGGTCGTATCTTGGACCGCATTGGAAGTTCCAGGACAGTGAGAAGTATGATGATTCACACTATATGATAGATCCGCCGTGTCAAGGAGCGCATTTGAGGTATGGATTTGAGGAGCCGCCGTGCTTTGATCCAAAATGGAGGTGCTGCAAGTTGGGACCAGATGAAGACGAAGCAGGGACGAGCCAAGTTGGAGAAAATGATATGCCACATCCTATGGAGTGATGGAGTGATGGATCTTTGTTGTATTTCAGTTTATGTATTATTGTGTTGTATTTGGATTATTTAGATGTTGTGAGGTAGTATTGTGATGGATTATTGTTGTTGTTTAGGATGATAAGGGTAAGTGACTATAGTGACAAGATTTTGTTACGATTTTCTTGGATTTATGGATGAAATCTATTATTACCCTTTAGTATCTTGATGTGTCTTTGTTATCTTCTCTTTTGTGAGATGATTGTTGGATTTAGGTAGTGTTGTGTTGTTGGCGCATGTAGTATTCATGATATATCTTGATAAAAAGATCATTCTTTCTATCTTGATGTGTATACTTGTCATGTTTCTTTCATCTGTGATAACAGTAGAAAGAGTTGAATGAGATATGTTTCTGTCATTAGTGGGATTCCACGTGACTGAGTTTCTTGAAATTTGTCTCTAGAGTTAACAACCTATAGGGTAGATTATATGATCGTGGGAATAGTTGTTAGATTGTTTGAAGCTGATTGTGCTGCGAGGAGACGAGGTGCTGAGACTAAAGATGCTGTTGTTCCAGTTGAAGAGACTGCTGCTATTCTACAAGATTTTAAAGGATGTATGTATGTTAGATTCCTAGTTATGAGAAGAGATGCGGTGAAGAGTGTTGTACGGGTACTAATGGTAATTGGGAATGTGCAACTATATGGATAAGTTCGAGCAACTGATGGATGTTTTGATATATCAGTAGTCATTTGGGAATGTTCAACTAGACGAAAAGAAATAGTAATTTAAAGATTGATCCAGGTTCGAAATTAAGTGTGGCAGAAAAGGATAAAAGGAACGGTATTGCTGCGAATGACAATAAGGAATAGGAATTTATTTCCTCTAACAGAAGGCAAAGTTGGAATTTAACAGCCTAAGATAAGAAGAGATGGTATTCATGCGGTTGCTATAAATCGGGTAAGCAGGAGGAATTATAATGTGTAGACCACATATATTTTATACCACTTAAGCAATTATCTATTTACTTGTCGTAAGTACGGATTAGCTGGAGATCGGGCTGCTGAAGAAATAACAAGGAGTGTAATATAGGAATTAGTATTTCTGTGGTAATGAAATATTTTCATTTTGGTAAAGGAGATTGAATAAAGGAATTATTCAGATAATAGAAAATCAATATGAAAGGAATGTTGCTGCTATCACAGCCTATATTTTGGAAATGCTAATAAGAATTGAGATTCAGATGTTGTAATTTGCATATTCTTATCTGATAATCATTGATTTAGAATTTCATTGGAATCCTAAAGGTGTTATTGATGGTGTATTGAAATTCTGAAGGTGTTATTGAGGATATATTAAGATTTGAAGATGTTAGATTCTAGTTGACCCGAGGACGAGAAATCAACAAGAATTAGCGATTGGGTGAAATGAGAAATTAACCGATGGAAGGATTGTTAATAACTATATATATATATATATACATATATATATATATATATATATATATATATATATATATATATATATATATATATATATATATATATATATATATATATATATATATATATATATATATATATATATATATATATATATATATATATATATATATATATATATATATATATATATATATATATATATATATATATATATATATATATATATATATATATTAAGGGAATATTTTCTGAACTTATGGAATTAAGAGGTATCGCGCAATTAACTAAACTAGAGCTGTGAGAAAGTTAACTGGGATAAGGTATGTCATAGGATATAATAAATAAAGGTGGAAAGAATTAAATTGGAATGTTGTTGAGCATTGAGTACTGATTTCAGGAAGTAATCAGTGGAAATTCTATTTAAAGATTTTATTGGTCAATGATGAGAAGGTATGTAGGAGGAAATTGTAATAGGTCGAATTTTCTGTGCGCTTTACCAGTAGTAGTCGGAAGGGAATGAGAAGATGAGTTAGTATTTAAGGGTATTTTGTGATTGTTCTGCGGAACTATAGAGTTCATTGTCATCTTGGGAAAAAGAAGTTTTGTGTTAGCTTAGTGATGGAAGTTATGTAATCTGATTGTATATTTTGTTATATGGCATTGTCAGGAAGTTGAGGATGGTAATATGATCAATTGTAAGGGTTGGCAGATGAGACAACAAGGATATATTTGATTAGACTGAAAGGGTAAGTTATCAGAAACGTAATAATGGAAGTAAGGAAAGAAGTTGGATGTTTTGGGAATAAGATGATAGCTATGAGATTGAACAAACTGAGCACCAGAAATCGGTATCCATTACTGATGATTGATGTTTTATTTGATCGATATTAAGGAAGGAAAGCAAAGTATTTAATAACACTTGAAAAATTGTTAGGGAAAGAGGAATGGTGTGTGAAATTCTTAGGATATGAATTTTAGCTGGAGTTAATATAGACGTTTTAGAATGTGCGATCTATGGCTGAAGTGATCGTGAAAGTCTTGACTAGATTGAAACGATTGAGGCTTTGTCGATACCGACGAAACCGACTGAATCTTGTCAATTCCTTTGTGTAAGCTGAGTATTATCAGAGGTTTATCAAAAGGTTTTCACTGATTATTGAACCAATGATAAAGCTGACAAAGAAGAACCAAATGTTTGAAATCCATTCATGCATCTAAGTTGTAGTTTTGAGATCTGATTTTCGTAGTTGAGGAAGTTGTTTATGAACGCTGAGGATAGATTGAAGTTCTGTGCTTGTATGGTTAGTATTGAAGGAATCTGAGGAATTATAGAGCTGTAGTGATGATATTTTGATAATATCAAATGGAAAGGAAAGTAATGGTAGTGTGTTGACTTGAATAAAGAAGTATAACGGGATTTATATGATCATGAGTTTCGACGATGTGGTATTTATTTTGGGATTGTAAAGTATTACTTGTATGGAATCAAGTATGAAAAAATTAAGGATAATGAGGACTTATTTATAAATGCCATTCGGGAATTTCAAAAGAAAGGATTTAAGGATTACCTAATGATGACTGGAAATAATAATCAGTAAATTATAGATGAGATATGTTATAGTTCTGTATTACGAAGTGTGTTCCAGATTATAAAGGATGAGGGTGGATGCTTTCACTATCAATTTTGGAGTATTTAGTAAGGAGAAGAAGGAAAAAGGGCTTATAAAATTTCCAAAGTAATTGAGAATTGACTCTTGAGTGTTGAGATTTTTGGAATATTGGTAACAACAAGCAGAATGGATAAAATGAAAAGAAAGTTAGAATTGAATTGATAAACTAACGGAAAAGGAATGTCAAAGAAAGAAGATCAACAGATTGTCAGAAATTTTGAAATAGAATGATGGTAGAGATGATAGAGTTGAGATGTATGTTTTGTGAAACAAAAACGGTTATTGTAATTATCTATATCTCCTTCCATTAGATCAGAGAATGTGTTAAGAACGTAAGGACTGGTGGTGAATGAGTTTTTCAGATTAAAGAGAATTTAATTATTCTAAGAGTACCGAGAGTGTCGCATGTAGTATTAAAGGGATTTCACAAGTTGAAGTATTGATACAGTCTAGTTGGAATCAGATGTATTATGATATCAGGAAGATGTAATGATGTACTATGGAAGGTACAGTAATTTAGTGCAGTGATTGCTAGATTGAATGAAAATGGAAGATGAGCATAGGAAATTATATAGGTGAACTCCGTACTAGTCAGAGTTATTGATAATCTCATTGTGTTTAGTTTAGTGTAACATCGGGACATAGTGTCAGTATTTTTGAATATTGGAAATCGCTGTAAGAAGGAATGAGCATTGAATAAGGTTTGAACATGACATATGTAACCCAGAGATTGAGATTGACTTTTGAGTATTAGAGATATTTATAGAAAGTGAGAAGAATTGAGTCAAGAAGGAATATTGCGTATTTTCGAAAAGCAACAGACAGAGAGAAAGGATAATTTGAACGATGGAAATTGGACTTGTGTTTTCGTGATTGAAACTTGGGATGATGATATTTATAATATTTCACTATGAGGATTAATGAAACCTAGTGAAGATGATATTTTTATGCGATGATAATCGTCATATCAGTAATCAAGATGTGTAATTTGAGGACTTACATAGTCGTGGGTCAAGTTATCAGAGTATTGAAGCAGTAATGAAACTGAGAAAGTGATGCAGAAGGAGTATGAATGATGAAGGGATATTATCATATTAGAAGGTGAAATTTGGAAGTGAAGTGTAGTAATATTCGGTTGTATGGTGATATTGTAACAACTCGAATTTTTCGATTATTAAATAGACGTGCTCGTTGCACTACGTTTCATTTGTTAACGGTTTGTGCCGTACGAATGCACTACGATGTTTTGAGAACACGAACGCTTATTATTATCTATTCTACGACGTGTAAACTCCCACGCTATTATGTGACTTTGATGTGTCACGCGGGATATAACAACAAACATAAACGAGGATCGAATGGTATTATATTGTCAAAACTAAACAACGACAAACCTACTAATTTACTTGTCGCATGGTTATGAAACTTGTCCCAGTCTACGAATACTAGAAAGGGTCGTCGGACCTAATCGAATTGAACATTACATAAAAATCAAACAAGTAAACACTTTATTATTTACTTGGGCCAAAGCCCAAGTGTGATGTTACAAGCTAAACCACCATCTGGGAACCAAAACACAAACCTGGACACCACTTTAGACCACCATTCGGTCAACAAAAGTCAAGATCACAGGATAAACTACTTAGCCTCACTAGCAGCCAACCCACATGCCGAGATTGCCCAAAAAGGGTAGATCACAGGCGTGTAAATTTCAGATGTAGTAAAACCCTATGCCAAATTATTAAAGTTATATATTATGTCTTTACATACATTCACATCACAAACACAACACAAAACTACCACCAATCTGGGCGAGAAACATAAGCTGCAAGAACCAGTCAACACCAATCAGCCACAGCCAGTCGAATCCAAGCCTCATTGTGTCCGAAGCCATCTAAGCCAAACACACTCCAAATCCTTGTCCGAATACACAAGCCGAAACAAAACCCTCATTGTGAGTCTTTTACACCCTTTCTCTTCATTCTTGTGCATATCATGTAGAGTGCTTGACCAAACAAACCTAGGAAACATGAATAAATGTGTTAGATAACTTAGGCACTATTCCAAATTGTATACTAAAGACTAGGAATCATAGCCGAACCGTTCTTATATTTTTCTTGAGTAAAAATGGATGTAAACCATAATGAGATAACCAATAGTATCATTAGAAAACAAATACCCAATCGAATGCTATCTACAATAATCGGCCGAGACCACAACCAACCAATAATAAACCAAAAACATGAAATTGATACTATTTCTTTTCCATAAACCCCATTTAAACCCGGATTAAACAACGCATACACAAAACCCCTAACTCTGTCAAACCCTAATTTTTAATATATTGATTTAAGCACTAATTAAACCTAATCTAAACACGAATTGACTAGTTAATTAGATTAAAACCGAGTAATAAACAAACCCCCAATTTGACCGAAACCCTAATTTTATAAATCGGGTTATATGATGCAATTAACAAGTTTTTAGGTAAGAAAACACTAATTAATTATAATTAAACGTTAGATATATCAAAACCCCTAATTACTATGAAACCCTAATTTTTGACTTATTCAAATTCAAGTCTGGATCATTTAATTAAGATGAAACCGAGTGTTTTAATCAAGATAAAACCCTTTATTTTCGATAGATTAATCAAGTAAATGTGAGAAAACACTTTCTATTAAAAGGAGAAACCAAAACTTATCTTTGTAAAGAATGATCATCGAAATCATCATAAGGGGAGCACACTGGAACCATAAATGAATCGAATTAGAGATGATGTGGGAATAAAAACCCCATCTCATGAATATAATGATCAAGAAACCTCCTGTTAGATGTACAATAATCGGGTTTATATTAATCTTGGCTTGGAATTGATAAAGAACAAGATGAAACTGAATATAGTTTTCAATCAGAGAGAGAGAGAAGGAGATGTGGCGGTGGAAGTATTAGTGTGTGTGTGTGTATAACGTGTAAACTGAACAGCCAGAGATATTATTACCCCCTCACCCAACATAGTTTGTAACGCCCCATTTTGGGCTGGTCGGGTCATATTAGATAGATGGGCCGAGTCCATGGCCTCACATCATGGGTTGGACTATTACCTATTGTTTGGGTTGGATATTGTTCGGGCTAGTTCAAGCCCAACACGAATTTATATAGTTATTTAGTAAAACTAAAACCCGTTAATAACTGTGTAGTATTTTCGTGTCGTCTTAAATAAAACGTAATGTCGAGCACACTTAGGAGGTCATGCATTCTAATTATAAACTTATAGTCGTCGTAACGCAATATTCATACTTAAACTAGGTCGTGAATAACGTGGTCGTATCCTCGAAGCTTTCTTTCATTATCATCCATTTGCTTAACTATCGAGGTGAGTTTATAGCCCCACTTTTACTTGTTTTATCACTTTGGGGTGAGAACATTGCTTGTTTTAAACGGATGAACATAAGTGCCTAAAACTCATACGTGCCTACATGATGTCTAAGTAGCGATACCCCTAGATGCTTTAGCTCACTATCATGAACCGTTAATTACTTTTTGTAAGCGTGAATGTTATGGATAGATCTATTGGGATTGGCCTCCCTATCTATTGTTGGTTGTGTGACCAAATTAGATACAAATACATTTGAGGTTGTTACGAATACTTTGGGGTAGTATTTGCTTGGGCACACTCATATATAAACTGGTTTGTACGGTTAACGCTTCGGTGTCATGAGCTTAGACGTAGGATATCATGAACGTATGCTGTTTGATAATAATCTTGTATTTGTTATAAGATTATTGGACGGTTGCCTAACTAAAATCTTATGGTTCATCACACTACTTAAACTTAAACCTATAAACTCACCGACCTTTGTGTTGACGTTTTAGCAATGTTTTTCTCAGGTGTCAAGGCAGAGGAGTGACGTGGTTGTGCTATGGAGATTAATAAAAATTATCATGATTTAACTTTGAGACTTGCTTTGGATGTATGATATTTAGAAACTCATATTATGTTATCATGAATTGTAAAACAATTTTCCTTGGGACCAACTCTATTTTTATGTCTTATGAATGAAAAATGACTTTTCTTAGTTATTCTTGTATCTATGTCTCTTGGTTGTCATGATAGTCACATCCTCGTGTAATTTTACACGTGGGCCAAATTGAGGGTGTGACAGATTGGTATCAGAGCCATGGTTATAGAGAACTAGGTTACTTTTATAAAATCATTTTTACAAAGGTTTTGATCAAAAATGAAATTTTGGAAAAAGAGTAATACTAGACTATAACTACCTCCATCTCCATAGACCACATCACTTCGCGCCTTCGACAAGTAAGTTGTACCTTTAAGTTGTATCATTTCATTGCTCTTAAGTACTTTACTAAGTAAATTGCTAAAAGTATCAAGTAACGTAATTTATGATTATATGCTAAATGGTTTGTGCCATGCTACGAGAATACAAAATCGATGTTTATTTCGACACTACGTGAAACTCTATGCTAAATGGTTTGTGCCATGCTATATGAATACAAAATCGATGTTTATTTCGACACTACGTGAAACTCTATGCTAAATGGTTTGTGCCATGCTATATGAATACAAAATCGATATTTATTTCGACACTACGTGAGACTCTATGCTAAATGGTTTGTGCCATGTTACGTGAATGCAAAATTGATGCGATTACATTTCTTGAAAACCCTACGTTAAATGGTTTGTGCCATGCTATGCGAATACAATATTGATCTTGTATCAACGTGTTTTAAAATTTTTGTGCTAAATGGTGTGTGCCATGACAAACTAAAACTTCAACATATTGCAAAATTGATTTATCCTTACACATGCCTTCTTGATTTGGCAGTGACATGTCTATCTCGTCCGAAGATTCGTTGTACTACTTGAGCTCATCCACGGATGGAGCACGACGCGAGTCCACTACCAGTGGTGCTTCGCCACTATCATCTACTCGAGGAGAGCCGAGTGCTCATGCACCTACTCGCGTGTCACCACCACCACTCATTTGCTACCAAAGGCGTGGCAAGGCACCGATGGTTCCTCCCTCCACATCCTCATCTCATGCCCCTAAGGCCCCTCGCCAAAACCACACCGCGAGGATGTCCGTAAGAGCTTCTATGATTGGGAAGAAGTTGGCCTCTAGACATGTGAGCTCTACCCACAAGTCTTCGAAGTCACCGTCTGTGAGAGTGCCTCCAAGGCACGATGCCCCTCGTCGACCTACTATGCCCATGCCACCCCCACCTTGCGGCTATAATGGAGCCGAATGCTCCGCGGCCGCCGAGGCTCGTGGAATGCCCCCTCATCGTTTCACTAGGCTTGCTACCTTACGAGGCAAGGTGACCCACGTGCTTCGTAATTTGGGTGGTTTGTCTCATGAGTTATTGGTTCGACTCGAGACTTGTTACGAGGCGGTCATCGCGGGTTTGAGTAGGAATGCCCCACCCCCACCCGACCATTTCGCGGGATTAGCTAGGAGAGTCGAGGACCAACATTACGAGATAGGAGCTTTATGCACTCTTCTCCATAGGGCATTGATTGATTTATCCGAGAGGATTGCCGCCCTTGAGCACCGTTTCTACTAGATTTATGTTTAGTTTATTTGTGTACACTTTCATTCCAAATTTTCCCTCCTTGTGTTGTAATCCCTAAGAATTCTAAAACAATGTGTTAACCCTTTGTATTTCTTTTCTAATCATGGAATGAATTATTTGTGCACTACATAACTTGTTGATTATTACTTTGTTGGATGCTATATCGTGTTTTGTGACATGCTTGTACTCTCTAGACATGAACTCATAATGCTAACCTTGCCATAAACTTTGTTATGAATTTAGGACCATGGCACCAAAAACCCGCAAGAATAGAGTCGATCCAACTCCGTGTCGACCCATCGGTTTTGAGTCAAATGATCGCCGATGGAGTTGCCGCCGCTCTTGCCGCCAACGAAACAAATCCAAGCACGCAAGAGGAGACTAATCGAGTGCCATTTCCGGTACCTCCTACGCGTGCATGCTCATACAAGGAGTTTCGTTCATGCTTCACAAGTACCTTTAAGGGCACCGAAGGTGCCGTGGGACTTGCACGATGGATTGAGAGACTTGAGTCTCAATTTAGCGTAAGCAATGTCGCCGAAGGTAATAATGTGAAGTTTAGCTCTAGCACCTTGGTTGATGGTGCACTAACTTGGTGGAACATCCGTGTGAAGGCCGTAAGTTTGGATGCGACCAATGCTACTCCTTGGGCAAATTTCAAGGGAATGCTTCTCAAAAAGTATTGCCCTAGAAACGAGATGAAAAGGTTGGAAGCCGAGTTATGGAACCTCCGTGTACATGGAGTTAACCTAATGGCTTACACTCAACGTTTCCAAGAGTTGAGGTTGATGTGTCCCGAGATGATACCAAATGAGACACGAGCCGTGGAAAGGTACATCGTTGGACTACCACCCTCAATCCGAGGAGACGTCATCTCTTCAAAACCCAATGATTTGAACGAAGCCATTGAAATGGCGGACGGTTTGATGGACTCCGTCACCTTGGAAAGTGGTGATAACAAACTAAAATGGGAAGGAAACCATGGCCCCAATCATGGTGACCACCCTAACAAACGCCAAGATGTGGTAAAGGTGTTCAATGTGAACGGTGGATCCGGTTACCAAGGAAAACTACCGTTTTGTGGTAAGTGTGGTAAACACCACAATGGTGCGTGTGGAGGCACATGTCACAATTGTGGGAAAACCGGTCACTTCGCCAAGGATTGCCGAAGTGCACCAAAGCCCACGAACCAACGGACTCCTATCACTTCAAATGCTCAATACGAGGATGTCACTTGTTATGGTTGTGGCGAAAAAGGTCACTTTAAGAATAGGTGTCCCAAAGCTACCACTCAAGGCCGAGGAAACCAAATCCAAGGCAACAACAACAACCAAGCTCGTCGACAACCTCATCAAAACCATGGTAATCCGAATGGGCGGAACAATGGGAATCAAACGGGAGCACCGGGACGTGTGTACGCTCTATGTGCCGAAGTGGCCATTCAAGACAACAACGTGGTCACCGGTACGTTTCTCATCAATAACATCTATGCTTCCGTATTATTTGATTCCGGTGCCGATAGAAGTTTTGCCTCCATTGCCTTTAGTGAACTATTAAATGTGAACCCCACTCCATTAGATTTCGACTATAATATGGAATTAGCCGATGGTAAAGCGATCACTACAAACACCGTACTTAAGGGTTGTACCCTAAGCCTCCAAAATATTCCTTTCACCATCGATCTTTTACCTATCGAACTTGGAAGTTTTGACGTTATCGTTGGTATGGATTGGCTATCCAAGTACCATGCGGAGATAATTTGCCACGAGAAACAAGTCCGTATTCCCTACGGAATCCGAACCCTAACCATCCTCGGTGAGAAGAACGGTGTGAAAATCCGGGCTAGTTTAAATGTCATCTCATGTACCAAAACCCAAAAATACATCGAAGAAGGCCATCCTATTTTTCTTATCCAAGTCACTAGCAAAAACGAACCCGAACCAAAGGAGAAGAAAATTGGAGACGTACCAATTGTTTGCGACTTTCCCGAAGTTTTTCCCGAAGACCTACCCGGGTTACCTCCACTTCGCCAAGTGGAATTTCACATCGAATTAACTCCTGGAGCCGCACCCGTCGCGAGGGCACCTTATCGACTAGCGCCCGCCGAAATGAAGGAATTAGCCGACCAACTAAAAGAGCTTACCGACAAAGGATTCATAAGACCGAGTTCCTCACCTTGGGGAGCCCCGTTTTTATTCGTGAAAAAGAAAGACGGATCATTCCGTATGTGCATCGATTATCGCGAATTGAACAAACTTACTATAAAGAATCGTTACCCTTTACCAAGGATCGATGATTTGTTTGATCAACTTCAAGGTTCGAGCATTTATTCAAAGATTGACCTTAGGTCGGGTTACCACCAACTTAGAGTTCGAGAGGAAGACATTTCTAAGACGGCATTTCGAACCCGATACGGTCACTTTGAATTCCAAGTCATGCCATTTAGGTTAACCAATACACCCGCGGTATTCATGGACCTTATGAATCGTGTGTGTAAACCTTATTTGGACAAGTTCGTGATCGTGTTTATTGACGACATCCTTATCTACTCTCGTAGTAAGGAAGAACACGAGGAACACCTAAAGAAAATTTTGGAATTGTTTAAACAAGAACAATTATACGCCAAATTTTCAAAGTGTGAATTTTGGATTCACACGGTACAATTCCTTGGTCACGTAATCGATAGTAGTGGTATTCATGTGGATCCCGCTAAAATCGAAGCGGTAAAGGATTGGGCGACTCCTACCACACCTACGGAGATTCGCCAATTCCTTGGACTTGCCGGCTATTATAGACGATTTATCGAAGGATTCTCGAAAATCGCTAAGTCTATGACGAAATTAACTCAAAAGAACAAGAAGTTTATTTGGGGAGACGACCAAGAAACTTCATTCCAAACTTTAAAACAAAAACTTTGCGACGCGCCCATTCTCGCATTACCCGAGGGTAGTGAAGACTTTGAAGTATATTGTGATGCTTCAATTAAAGGTCTAGGCGCGGTTCTCATGCAAAGGAAAAAGGTCATAGCTTATGCCTCTCGACAACTCAAGCCAAACGAAGAAAACTACACTACTCACGATTTGGAGCTAGGCGCGGTTGTCTTTGCTCTCAAAATTTGGAGACACTACCTCTACAGAACTAAGTGTGTAGTTTAAACCGATCACAAAAGTCTTCAACATATCTTAGACCAAAAAGAACTCAACATGAGACAACGACGTTGGTTGGAACTACTTGGAGACTACGATTGTGACATTCGTTATACCCCGGGAAAAGCTAACATTGTAGCCGATGCTTTGAGTAGAAAACCCCGTGAGCGACCCCTAAAGGTTCGAGCCTTAGTGATGACTATTGGCTTGAACATACCCGCAAAAATCTTAGAAGCCCAACGAGAAGCTATTAAGATAGAAAACATCGATAAAGAAGAAGCCGGTGGAATGATCACCAAAAATCTCGTTGCACGTACCGATGAAACATTGTGTCTTGACAATAGAAGTTGGTTACCTCGTTACGGTAATATCCGAGAACTAATCATGCATGAATCGCACAAGTCTAAGTACTCGATCCATCCCGGATCGGACAAAATGTACCATGACATGAAAATGTTCTATTGGTGAGCCGACATCGCGACTTATGTTGGTAAATGCCTAACTTGCGCCAAAGTTAAGGTTGAACATCAAAAGCCTTCCGGATTACTAGTCCAACCTAGGATCCCGGAATGGAAATGGGAAAGAATTACTATGGACTTCATTACCAAACTCCCAAGAACATCCGCGGGTTATGACACGATTTGGGTCATTGTCGATCGTTTGACGAAATCCGCGCATTTTCTCCCCATAAAAGAAAACGATAAAATGGATCAATTAGCACGAACGTACTTAAAGGAGATCGTTACTAAGCACGGAGTGCCAATTTCTATCATATCGGACCGAGACGGTCGATATTGCTCAAGATTTTGGCAATCTCTCCAAGAAGCGTTAGGAACGCAATTGGACATGAGTACGACCTATCATCCTCAAACGGATAGTCAAAGTGAAAGAACCATCCAAACATTGGAAGATATGCTTCGCGCATGCGTAATCGACTTTGGAAACGGATGGGATCGACACTTACCATTAGTAGAATTTTCTTACAACAATAGCTACCACACTAGCATTAAAGCGGCACCGTTTGAAGCACTTTACGGTCGAAAGTGTCGTTCACCCGTTTGTTGGGCGGAAGTTGGTGATGCACAACTTACCGGTCCGGAAATTATTCACGAAACAACGGAGAAAATCGTACAAATCAAGAGTCGTATGCAAGCGGCTCGTGATCGACAAAAGTGTTACGCCGACAAGAGACGGAAACCGTTGGAATTTAAAGTCGGAGATCGGGTAATGTTGAAGGTTGCACCATGGAAAGGTGTAATTCGTTTTGGTAAACGAGGAAAGCTAAACCCTCGATATATTGGACCGTTCGAAATTATTCAACGCATAGGTGACGTTGCCTATCGTTTAGATTTACCGCAAGAACTAAATCGCGTGCATAATGTGTTCCACATTTGCAACTTGAAGAAATGCTTATCCGACGAAACGCTTGTTATACCTATGGACGAAATCCAACTCAACGACAAACTCGTGTTCGTTGAGGAACCTGTCGAAATCATGGAACGAGAAGTCAAACGTCTTAAACAAAGCCGTATACCTATTGTTAAAGTGCGTTGGAACGCACGACGAGGACCCGAATTTACTTGGGAACGCGAGGATCAATTCAAAGCGAAATACCCTCATTTGTTTACTAACGTAGTGTCAACTTAAATTGCATTGTTTGTTTTGCTTTGCGGACAAAGCCCTCTTTAGGGAGAGCGAATGTAACAACTCGAATTTTTCGATTATTAAATGGACGTGCTCGTTGCACTACGTTTCACTTGTTAACGGTTTGTGCCGTACGAATGCACTACGATGTTTTGAGAACACGAACTCTTATTATTATCTATTCTACGACGTGTAAACTCCCACGCTATTATGTGACTTTGATGTGTCACGCGGGATATAACAACAAACATAAACGAGGATCGAATGGTATTATATTGTCAAAACTAAACAACGACAAACCTACTAATTTACTTGTCGCATGGTTATGAAACTTGTCCCAGTCTACGAATACTAGAAAGGGTCGTCGGACCTAATCAAATTGAACATTACATAAAAATCAAACAAGTAAACACTTTATTATTTACTTGGGCCAAAGCCCAAGTGTGATGTTACAAGCTAAACCACCATCTGGGAACCAAAACACAAACCTGGACACCACTTTAGACCACCATTCGGTCAACAAAAGTCAAGATCACAGGATAAACTACTTAGCCTCACTAGCAGCCAACCCACATGCCGAGATTGCCCAAAAAGGGTAGATCACAGGCGTGTAAATTTCAGATGTAGTAAAACCCTATGCCAAATTATTACAGTTATATACTTATGTCTTTACATACATTCACATCACAAACACAACACAAAACTACCACCAATCTAGGCGAGAAACATAAGCTGCAAGAACCAGTCAACACCAATCAGCCACAGCCAGTCGAATCCAAGCCTCATTGTGTCCGAAGCCATCTAAGCCAAACACACTCCAAATCCTTGTCCGAATACACAAGCCGAAACAAAACCCTCATTGTGAGTCTTTTACACCCTTTCTCTTCATTCTTGTGCATATCATGTAGAGTGCTTGACCAAACAAACCTAGGAAACATGAATAAATGTGTTAGATAACTTAGGCACTATTCCAAATTGTATACTAAAGACTAGGAATCATAGCCGAACCGTTCTTATATTTTTCTTGAGTAAAAATGGATGTAAACCATAATGAGATAACCAATAGTATCATTAGAAAACAAATACCCAATCGAATGCTATGTACAATAATCGGCCGAGACCACAACCAACCAATAATAAACCAAAAACATGAAATTGATACTATTTCTTTTCCATAAACCCCATTTAAACCCGGATTAAACAACGCATACACAAAACCCCTAACTTTGTCAAACCCTAATTTTTAATATATTGATTTAAGCACTAATTAAACCTAATCTAAACACGAATTGACTAGTTAATTAGATTAAAACCAAGTAATAAACAAACCCCCAATTTGACCGAAACCCTAATTTTATAAATCGGGTTATATGATGCAATTAACAATTTTTTAGGTAAGAAAACACTAATTAATTATAATTAAACGTTAGATATATCAAAACCCCTAATTACTATGAAACCCTAATTTTTGACTTATTCAAATTCAAGTCTGGATCATTTAATTAAGATGAAACCGAGTGTTTTAATCAAGATAAAACCCTTTATTTTCGATAGATTAATCAAGTAAATGTGAGAAAACACTTTCTATTAAAAGGAGAAACCAAAACTTATCTTTGTAAAGAATTATCATCGAAATCATCATAAAGGGAGCACACTGGAACCATAAATGAATCGAATTAGAGATGATGTGGGAATAAAAACCCCATCTCATGAATATAATGATCAAGAAACCTCCTGTTAGATGTACAATAATCGGGTATATATTAATCTTGGCTTGGAATTGATAAAGAACAAGATGAAACTGAATATAGTTTTCAATCAGAGAGAGAGAGAGAAGGAGATGTGGCGGTGGAAGTATTAGTGTGTGTGTGTGTGTGTATAACGTGTAAACTGAACAGCCAGAGATATTATTACCCCCTCACCCAACATAGTTTGTAACGCCCCATTTTGGGCTGGTCGGGTCATATTAGATAGATGGGCCGAGTCCATGGCCTCACATCATGGGTTGGACTATTACCTATTGTTTGGGTTGGATATTGTTCGGGCTAGTTCAAGCCCAACACGAATTTATATAGTTATTTAGTAAAACTAAAACCCGTTAATAACTGTGTAGTATTTTCGTGTCGTCTTAAATAAAACGTAATGTCGAGCACACTTAGGAGGTCATGCATTCTATTTATAAACTTATAGTCGTCGTAACGCAATATTCATACTTAAAATAGGTCGTGAATAACGTGGTCGTATCCTCGAAGCTTTCTTGCATTATCATCCATTTGCTTAACTATCAAGGTGAGTTTATAGCCCCACTTTTACTTGTTTTATCACTTTGGGGTGAGAACATTGCTTGTTTTAAACGGATGAACATAAGTGCCTAAAACTCATACGTGCCTACATGATGTCTAAGTAGCGATACCCCTAGATGCTTTAGCCCACTATCATGAACCGTTAATTACTTTGTGTAAGCGCGAATGTTATGGATAGATCTATTGGGATTGGCCTCCCTATCTATTGTTGGTTGTGTGACCAAATTAGATACAAATACATTTGAGGTTGTTACAAATACTTTGGGGTAGTATTTGCTTGGGCACACTCATATATAAACTGGTTTGTACGGTTAACGCTTCGGTGTCATGAGCTTAGACGTAGGATATCATGAACGTATGCTATTTGATAATAATCTTGTATTTGTTATAAGATTATTGGACGGTTGCCTAACTAAAATCTTATGGTTCATCACACTACTTAAACTTAAACCTATAAACTCACCGACCTTTGTGTTGACGTTTTAGCAATGTTTTTCTCAGGTGTCAAGGCAGAGGAGTGACGTGGTTGTGCTATGGAGATTAATAAAAAATATCATGATTTAACTTTGAGACTTGCTTTGGATGTATGATATTTGGAAACTCATATTATGTTATCATGAATTGTAAAACAATTTTCCTTGGGACCAACTCTATTTTTATGTCTTAGGAATGAAAAATGACTTTTCTTAGTTATTCTTGTATCTATGTCTCTTGGTTGTCATGATAGTCACATCCACGTGTAATTGTACACGTGGGCTAAATTGAGGGTGTGACAGATATCATAAGAATTGACTTGAACTGGTGTGAAGGACGTGAGTATATCTTAAGGATAAGAGGTCACATTGATTTTGGAAGTGAGGAAGTGCGAGTGTGAGGCGGGTTGAGCGCCGGGTCGTCGCTCTCTTTTAGGAGGGTAGGATGTGACAACCCAGACCCCTGGTCAGTATTTAATTATATTGTTACATATATTTTTGAAATTTTTGACGAGATTGATTGTTATGATGATTGGTGATTTGATTTGGATGAATGTTTAAAGTTATATTTTTACGTTTTGACGAGTTGCGGGGATTTTTAGTAATGACGATATCAACGGATGCCCGAAATTTTACGTTTTATGTTAGACATGTCGATGTTTAATATTTTGACGTTTTTATTTTTAATTTCGTATTAAGTCATGCCGGGACTATATAATATCATATTTTGTATGCGTTTTAAGTTTTGAGAAGTATTTTTGTGAAACTCGAGACCCGTAAATATTTTCGAAAGTGACTAATAGTCATTTCCCGCTTTTTAAACAAGTAATTGCATTTTGGTCCACAAGAATCACAATTGGCAAAAACTACCCTAAACTTTTGTCATATAAAAGGAGAACTATTAAACAAAAACACACATATACTTCCACTAGCCAAAAATTTTCTCTCCCCTCCCCTTTTTCTCAAACAATCCGTCACCCCTCACCTCGCAAAACCCTTGATTTTTAACAATCAAGCTTGAATCCATTAAAAGTAATCAAAAACCCATCTTTATCTTTTGATTCTCATCATTTTGGTATGAAAATCTCTTACATACATGAAAATTTTATAAAAACCCATTTTTGATGAAAACTATGTAAGGTTGATCTTAAATAGGTGTTGTAAGTAGGTGTTTATGGTGTTATACATCATTTTTTATGGTTGCATGTTAAAATTTTAAGTTGGGTTTTATTTGATTTGATCATCTAGGATGATATAGTATGTTAGGATTGAAAGTAGTAATATTTGGATGATTATAGTTGTAAAAATAATGTTAAAATAGGGTAAAAATATAGTTTTGAGTGATTTTAAAGATGTATTTTTTATCAGCAGCTAAAAGTTAATTTTTGGAAAATATAAGTTTGAGTATGATATGAACTAACTAGATATTGTTGTAGAGTATTTCATAAGCTTCGATTTGGTATAAAGTAGAGCTTCTAGCTCCAAACGAGCGAAAAGTTATGATAGTTTGATTATTCGTGTACCGGGAGACGGGTATCGGCACAATATATAATTGTTGTCGATATTTGAATCGAATCTCGGGGACTATAAAAAGGATTTTAAAATGGGTCAAGGACTGATGTAAAGTGATAAACATTATGATGTTGAGTTTATTTTCAAATATGAGTGTCTATTTTATAAACGGGGTCATTTATATAGGTTAAAAAGACTATATGAGTAGTTGACGTAAAACTGTCCGGTTTTTGTAATTCGAAGATGTGTCGAGCAGGGAACTTTAAAAGTAATTTCTTTTAATCAACTTTTGGGAGGTCTTTCTATATATAGTAAGTGAAGTTTCTGATTAGTATCGTAAGCTATTGACATGTTTAAGTAAGGAAAACAGTTTGGACAATTAATAGATATATATCGACAGTTTTTAAAAGAATAAAAATATAAAAGTGTACGTAAGAAGGAATTATTAAATTGAGTATAGTGTGAGTCTGATTTTTACTTTGAACTATTTATTTCATTTTATTAATTATGAAATATTACTTGGATGCATTATTAAAGGCACGTGTTTTATTTTGATAGATTGTGAATTTCTTGTTCGCCGGGCATCATCGATCATTGAAAGTTGTCTTACTACTGTTATTACTTCAGGTGAGTCTATAGCCTCGCTTTCTACTTGTTTTAATGAATTTAAAACCCGCGAGGGGGATACATGCTATTTGAAGTAAAATAAACACATGTCATGAGTAATTGTTGGACCCGAATGTTGTCTTTGTTGCCTTTGTTGATTTGAATTGTATAAGTACCTAAATTGCAAAAGTCCCTAAATTCATGAGCCGTTAACTATCTTCTGACTTGATGTTGTGAGTTGGGAATAACCGCTTATTCTAATGATAGTACTATCGGGCTGACGACCCTATCAGAGACCAGGGCTTTACGCTGAGTAACCTCTGGGAAGGATAATTTTATGAGAATGAGAATGTGGTATACTTGCAATTGATACCCTAGTAGGGGCACTAGAATTCTTATAGTCATGCTGGCATTTGGCGTGGGTGACTAAGTTAAGGGGTCGGTGTCATAAGCTTAATACAATTCATTAGTTATTGCTATAAGATGAAATGCTTGATTAATAGATTGTATAGCCACAAGTCTATTAAACAATTGTGAATGATTTTTATGATGTGTTCAAATAAGTTTTTTAAACCTATAGACTTGCTCAACCTTTGTGTTGATGATTTTAAGCATGTATTTCAGGTAATTGAAGTTGTTGAATTGCGGAGCTTACTGGAGAAGGATTGCGGGATTGCTTTTGTAGTAATTTGGTCTAAAACATATTTCTTTCCCGTTTGTCGTAAATTTATAGTATATGGTCCAGTAATTGGTAAAAGGTTTTTCGATTGGTTAAGATCTTTGGGGAACCTAAACGCTACTCTGATATATTTTTAAACTAATATTACTTGGGATTGAAGGTTTTAGACATTGATTTAAATTATTTCCTTATTATATTCCTAAATGTTTTGTTTTAAGGTCATATAAAGTGTATTGTGAAATGAAGTTTGAGACTAGCACCCAATTGTGTATTTCCGCTGCGCAATGTAATTTGGGGGTGTTAGACATACAGAACCTCTACAAGTCCTAACACATCCTATGTAGGCTCATTGGAAATGCCTACAGGTGGAGATGGTGGCACATCGTGATCAGACTCATACATCCAAAAATAGGCCAATGGAATCTTATAATAAGCCAATACTACCAATATACAAGGGTTGCATAACAGCATAAAGATATCCTAAACAATCAACATAAAATAAACAAGTATCACAACGATAATAATAATATCATAACTATGCCCACACCAGGATGCTTAGCCTCTCATAGCACAAACACAAAAGATAGACATAAATAAAATTGTATTATGGATCTTGAAAACCTTAAAAAGAGTTGAACATTGAATGGTTTAAACACTTGGTGCACTGTGTCATACCTAAAGTTACTAATGAAACCCAGTTCTTTATAACCATGGTCTTTGATACCAATGTGTCATACATCCAAAATTATGCAGCGAAAAGGTAACTTAGGGGCGGCGACTTTATGTCATCCTAACACATGGTCAATGGAGAAAGACATCTCAATGATTCTTTCTGAAAAAGTGATCATTTGCATTTCATAAGAATTACATAGTTTTGACTTTTGACATCAAAAGACATAAAACAAAATTTTGAAATAACATACGTTTGATATAACATAAATGAACGGTTGAAATAAAGTAAAAGCTTCATGATATGCAGCAAGTAGCAAATCGATAGATCAAGACACTAAGCCTATTAGTGAAGCAAATACAATGAAAAACATTGTGAAATTGTCAACATAAAGTTGGTGAGTTCATAGGTTTAAGTAAGTCAATAGTAATAATAAACCATAATCAGTTACAATTATCTAAGCTCATAACACCGAAGCATTAATCTTAAGTGTTAACCACAAGTCAATAAGTTCAATAAGTGCCCAGAAGGTTTTTAATCCGGTATACCCGTAATAAATAAAATGAAACCGAATTTAATTGACTAATTTCAGCCAAGACGAACAAGGATGTTGATGAGACTGCAATTATACATGGTCTCATCATTCTTTTTGGGCTTTAAAATGCATAAAATGTCATAAAATACCATATTATGTGCTTGTGTTTGTTACATGTGTATTTTAAGTATGGATATCGTGAAAAACACAAAAAATCACAAGAAACAAGCAAAAACGAACACGAGAAACGAGGCCGCACAATGAACCGGGCCCAAGTTGTGATTTTCCAAGAAAAGTCCTTGAAGAATTGAAGATATACAAGAAAGGTCCTTCATCATTGAAGAAATGACACTTTATACCCTTGTATACTCATAATTACAAGTTTGGTCCCTAAAATTTGTCAAAATTAAAAAAGAGTCCTTCAAGTTTGAAGAATTATCAAGATTGGTCCTCACAAAATGAAGACTTGTCAATGTTGGTCCTCCTCAAAGTCAAACATACCATGAAGACCTTCTAGATACAAGAAAGAACAAGTTTGGTCCTTCAAATATCAAGAAATGACAAAACAAGTCCTTTAAAACACTTTGGAAAAGTATTTATGGCCAAAGTGTGAAAAATGGAACTTTATTTACAAAGGATTCTTGTTTTAAGCTGAATAAAGATGAAATGAATACTTTACTAAAATCTGGGGACTGTTTTTGCCAGACAGCCAAAGTCAAACCACCACTCACAACTCGCCATGTCACCACCCCCACCAATCAAAACCCACCAACTCACCACCTCTGCCACCTCACTAATCCACTATCGGTTTTTATTAATTAAACTTTGAAAAATGATTAAATAATAAACTCACGGTTAACAAGTTATTAATCCCCAAATAAGGATTAAACCATCACTGCTCACCCTTCATCATCCTCATAAACCCTAATTAGATTATCCATCTAAACCAATGAATTAAGACGAGATTTGGTGCAGATCCTAAATTCACAACATACTAAGCCAAACCCTGTAAGAACCCATACTTTTCCAGCATTATTTTATTCTTTTATTCGTGTTTTTTGAATTTTCCAACGTATTACGTTTTCTTGTATTCTCATATGTAAATCCTGAGATCATGATAATTTTAATAAATTATACTTTTCAAGTATTTCCTGATCATTGATAAATGCTTTATCTTAATTATAAAATTCTTATTTTATTTTTCCATAACTATTTAAATCAATTTTTTTATTTAAAATCACCCGCGTGAGTTTTACAACGAGTTTACTCAAAATCAATTTACAACGAGAATTTCTATTGGTCACGATACCGACGATGCCCAAAATATTACATTTATTATCGGTTGTTTCGATAATTTCGTTTTAATTACGTATCAAGTCGTGTCGGGAAATCATATAATCATATTTATGATGCATCTTAACTTTTGAAAAGTATTTTTACAAAACCCGAGCCCCGTAAATATTTTCAATATTTACTAATAGTCATTTTCTACCCTTTAAACTAACAATTTTCTTTTAAGTCCACAAGTTTCAAACTTGGCAACTTTTACCCCTACACCTACCTACCATATATATTGGTTTTTCTTAAACAAAACACACACAACACATTCATTTAATAAAAAAAACATCACACTCCCCTTTCTTTTTTTTTCTTGCCGTGAACATCAAACTAAAACACCACAAGAACATCAATTTTCATCTTTATTCTTACAAAACAAAAATTAGACCACCTCTTAGATTTTTATGGTGATTCTTTTGATACCAAATTCATGTTCCTGCATCAAGTTTTCATAAAGTTATGATTTTATGGTTGGATGATATTTTAATCATCATGCATGTGTTATTTTTGGTAAGATCATCATATTTTGATCATAAAAAGTTTGGATTTTGATCTTTGATTTTTGTTAAAGTTATCATACAAGTATTTTTAGGAGTGTTTGGTTGATGGGTATGATAGTAGAGTGATTCTATAGGTATGAGAATGAGTAGTTTTGGTTGGAAAATTGATTTGACATGATTTCTAAAAGGGTATTTTGGGACAGCAGCTTAAAACAGATTTTTCGTGGGTTTAAGTTTTGATATAGGCTGAGATTATTTGAAATTATTGTAGATTTTTCCGAGACGCTCGTTTTGGTATAAGATAGAGCTTCTAACTCTTTACGAGTCAAAAGTTATGCTAGTTTTAGTATTCGTGTACCGGGAGACGCAAGTCGGCACAATCCGAAATTGTGGCTGATTTTGGGTCGACTCTCGGGGACTTTAGGCTTGGTTAGATAATGGGTACTACTGGTTTTTAAAGTCTTTAAACTTAATTTGATGAGTCTAGTAGTGGTTTTAAAAGGCGGATTGTCAAGATAGTACTTTTAAAGCGGTATGAACGGATTTATAAAACAAGTTCACAATCTGTCCCAAAATTTGGGGTCGAGTTGTCACACCCCCAAAATACCAGAGTATAATAGCCACGTGGGAGTGATGACGTCATGATTATCATATCACAAGAATACAATGAACGACCTCTAAATGAGACGTTTGGAAAATTTGATCACTTGCATTAATTAGGAATAAAAATGTTTAAACATTGCGGAAGCATAAAATCTAGTCACAGGTGAAATACATAGTTCTCAAAAGTTACAAATGATCATAGTTCAAATACTGGAAAGACTGCAATGCATGAGACCTCAAAGAGCACCTTCGTTCTTAACACCTGAGAAAAACATTGCTAAAGCGTCAACATAAAGTTGGTGAGTTCATAGGTTTGTTTAAAATGTAATGTTTAATGAACCACAAGATTTAATCCACATGTGACAATATAACAAATACAAAGTCACATAAAAATGCATTTACTATTGTCTAAGCTCATGACACCGACGCGTTAACTGATAACCAACAATGAAAGCCCGTGCAAGTATCTAACTCGGGATTCTCGTAATCTGACTCAAATGAAACTGTATCCGCTTAACTAATGCCAGTCTAAGACGGATAGGGGTGTCGACCCCGATAGATCTATCCATAACATTCGTGCTTACTAGCTATAACCTAGCTATGAAATTAACGGTTCATGATAAATGGGCAAATAACAACTTGGGTTAAATCGGGACTTAGACCAATAAGTAAACGAGTAAATGTACTTGTGTTCATACGTTAAATCAAGCAATGTCTCACCCCAAAAGATGATATAAAACATTAAAAAGTAGGGCTATGAAACTCACCTCGATGAATAGCAAATATGATCGATAGAGATAGTACGGAAAATCAGGACACGCAAAACGATGCGCAAAAGATCTACTCGTAACCTAAGTAAAATACCCATACTTAGGATAAATATATAAAATAATAATGTAAGTACACTTGGTTGGTATTTTATACTTGCTCTTAAATTATAAAATGTTTCTGAACATTTTCCATGTTTATTTATTTTGGTCACGGGTCAACTTTGGGTCTAAATAACTTGTTATTTAATAGTCCGAAAAATAAACGGCTTCTCGTTATGAAAACTAGACCGCGAGGTCTTCGACAATTTATAATTATCACATTTCATGAAGTCTCTAGGTTCTAAAATTAATCAAGCAAAGTAGTACACTTGCACACAAAATTAAACAAGCAAAATCTAATTATTTCTAAGTATCAAACAACAAACTTTGAGAATTAATTACGAGTTCGTTATTTAACTTCAAGACAAACGGAAAATCACATTAAAAACTAGGCCACGTCACGTTTATAAAAATATTTTTATCTTGTCGGGGCATGACATTTATGCCGCTTAAAAATAGGCGCAAAGTAAGCCTTTTGGTTGAAATTTAATTAGCTTGTGTACACTTTTAGCAAATTGAAATTAAATGAAATGGGTCACTTTATGTTCACATTATATTTTAGGAAATATCTTGTGTTCCTTTCTTGTTGTCTTTGTGATCACACGAAACAAAGAGGGTATTTGTCCTTTTTATTTGGTTATTTCATACTCATACATACATACCTACAATAGTGCACCCATATACATCTCAATATGGTAACATACATACTACATGCATACACCTCTCAATATGGTAAGTTACAAAGTACAAAAGTGTGGTTGTGGTACTTCACTATTTTAGGCAGGTGATCACAAATGAAGGTGGTCCATAATTTTTGTTTTCACATTTACCATACATACGTACATATATGCATAACACACCATTTTTAAATTTGGTAATCCAAGCAAAAAGGAACAAAAGAAATAGGGCTACTGTTTTGATATTTCACTTCGCAGGCTACCCAAAAGAAAAGGGTGGTCATTCTTTTTAGTCAATCCATTATACTCATTCTTCAAACAAGCAACTTATTTTAGTCTATGTAAGTTATAGTACACTACTTATAGTACACTGTTGTCTTGTACATAGCAGCCTATCACACATGGCTCAAACCTATACATATCATGCACATTCCCATACAGTAGCCTAGTTGCTAATACATGCACAACAAGCTTAAACATATTTACAACTAAGCATGCCTAAACGTTTCACTTTTCATGTCTTATCCACTGTTATCACGAATGAATACATGCAGCAACTACACACACATGCGAACTGTGCTAGCAGGGGGTCGTTTTAAGGTTGTGCAAGCATGCATACACTCGCCACATACATATATTAAGCATATATTCTATGAACTTCTACTCTTTTGTGTTCAATGTTTTTCTGTCCTGCTGCTATCCGCAAGCAAGCACACACACATACATATACACACAAGTTACAGCAGCTTCTATGTGATGGAAAAGAAAATCTCATGTTACTTATGTTTACATAAAATTATAGATGTCCAAGCATGCATACTCCTTTCTTTCTTAACATGACACTCATAAACTTAATGGTTTCAAGGCTTTTGTGAAGAGTTTTAGCTTACTTGTTTTGGTTCGTTATTTGCAATACACGAACACATTTTTTTATCTCATGCTAGATCATATGCTCATGCTCGTTTTATAACATGAAATCATGCAAGATCATACAACGTCATACTTTCTCACCACATAGGTTCATGTACACCTAAGATAATTCGTTTAGGCTATCACATAGATTGAAATCATGGTTTCTTAGTATCATTTCTTTTTAGTTCAAACGTGTCATAGCCAAGGTATAAACACCCACCAACCCTAACCCGTGACTTGTTTGTTTATGTTTGTAAAAGATTTAGAGCAAGTATTATCTCAACCAAGATGAATATGAAAAAGGGTAGTGACTTACAAGGGTCCTAAGTAAGTTGGAAAAAGATGAAGATGATGACTAGAGATCAACCACCCACGACCAAAACTACCTTGGTTCGCCTAGCTCGTTACTAAAATCAACCCGGATGACTTGTTTTTAATCCCAGCCGTGTCTCTTAGGATATCAACTTAGTGCATTTTTCTTTTGTGAGTTTATGATGTTAAGTTTTGAGTGTGTGACATTTGTGAGGAAATGAGGGTGGTATTTATAGGCCATGAGTGAGCTTTAGGGTTAGGTAAACTTGGTTAGGGTTTGGTTAGTGTAATGGTTACATTGTGACTAGCATGGGAACTTGATTTTTGTTAGGGAAGAGGGAAACCCTCTGAGTTACGTCTAGGGCAGGAAGAAAAGGAAGGATGGGTACTTTTATTTGAATTGTTTTAATTGAGGTTAGATTGTACATGTAGAAAGTGATAGCTTAATGGTTTTGGAGTTGTTATCCGCTGGGCAAAGGGGTCAAGAGGGAGCAAGAGAGTACTTGCATTAAATGGTTGATGAAGTACTAGAGTTCAAATTGTGGTAGCATAAAATAAACGTGGGTTATGCTTACAATGAAGGGGGGACCAGATTTTTTTGTACATGGTAGGAAATAATAGTATTTTTAGTTTGTTTGTATTGTAGTAGTGTAAGTAGTTTAAGTGATTTGTGGTAGTATTATTATAAAGAAAGTGTAGTTGAAAGGTTTATATGTTCATTGTGTAGTGAAACAATTATTTAAAGTCATACTGATTTAATATAGTGGTCGACTTGTTGGAAATACGTTTTTACGTATTTAGAAAGGATCGGTCACTCCAATGATATTGGGCTCGTGATCCAATATAGTCCATATAGCCCACATGTAGGGTGGGCTATATATAAACCCCCTCCTAGCATGTTAGGGGGGGTTGGTCATTCACTTTTCACACAATTAATCTAATCTTTCATTTTTCTCTCCAACCTCTCTCTAGTTTCTCTCTCTACATCTTCATCTATCTCTCTCTCTAATAATCATCTCCATAGTTAGATAATCCAAGGATTATGATAAACTAACAATTGGTATCAAGAGCCATGGGATGATTGTTTGGTTTTTGTGTTTGTGTTCTTGATTATCTCGCCTATTTTGATCCGAATTCACAAGTATAATTTTTTTGTGTTTTTATGGTTTAATCTTGATATACTTCATCTAGTTACTTATTATTGTGATTTGGTATTGGTATTTTGGTTAAAAACACAAATTTTTTGGGTGTTTTGATCATTTTTTGGCTTAAAATCACGAATTGGTTGAGTTTTGTCCGAGAAAAGTGGAGTTTATTCCGATCAGGTCATCGGAAAAGGGTTTATAGGACATTCTGATCAGTGTAATCGGAATAGGGTTTAGGCATTCTGATTTGGTACATTCCGATAAGGTATTCCGATTAGGATAGGATATTCCGATCAAAGGTATTCCGATTAGGGTATTCCGATAGTGTTTATTCCGACAAGGGTATTCCGATTAGGGTATTCCGATAGTGTTTATTCCGACAAGGGTATTCCGATTAGGGTATTCCGATTAGGTTATTCCGATTAGGGTATTCCGATCGACGGTATTCCGATAGCCTTTTTCCGACAGCTTTCCGATCATTATTCCGATCAGCATTCTGATAACCGAAAATTATTCCTTAAAAAATTTCGAACAATCGTGTGTAATTTTGACTTGGAATTTTTGGTTTATCGAGAACATATTTTAGGGGATTTTAACATTGTTTCTCGACTTCAACTCACAACAACAAACACAATTACTTTCTTTCATTGATCGATCGAAAAGTAATCCTTACTTTCATTTATCATCGATTTTCAATGGATTCGTTGAATTCGACATCTCGAGAGGGAGACTTGCATCTCATGCAAAACACAGCTAGAGAAAGTGGTATAACATTCTTTCGACTACTCCAGTCTCATCTAGCGACCATTTCTTGGTTTCAAGGAGGAAGCGAATTTTTGACACTCTTCGGTCAAGATCGTTATATATTCATCGATTCCATATTCCTCAACTTGAACCAACTAGCTGAGCAACTTCACAAAGAAGACTTTAATCACTCTACATCAGCATCTGCATATCAAGCTCTAGTGACACAACTTACGCACTTCTTCAAATTCAACATTCTTAAGTCTGACAATTCAGGGATATGTCAATCATTTCTTCAGTACACACAAACGGAAATTAAAGAGTTCCGTGGTACATTGTTGAAATTAATGACATCGGTCTCGTCTTCGATTTATGAAAGATCTCGAGTTCAGCAAGAGTATGATAATGTAGTGCAAGAATCTACGATGCAGATGCAAGAGGAGAATGATCATACGGTTGACAACTTGGAGCCTAAAGATTGCAAGAGCAAGGATTCTGGAGGAAAGCATGATACAAGCAGCATGTCAGGGATTGATGACACCATACCTGTATCTGACGAAGAGTCTACAAATACGGTACAAAGGAATGTGGTATATGATGTCTATGTCGATGAACTACCGCATGTTGCGTATTCCGAACCTAATTATGATAAACATGGGATGGAAAAGGGTGATAGTTTTACCACTTCAGATTCATCCGATGTGAGTCAAAATAGGGGAGAAATTGTTCAGAATGCTATAGTTCGTCATAATAAATGCTTTATGACTGCTTCTCTAACTGATTCTGATTCCAAGATTAAAGAGCTTGAAACGATTTTAGCTCAGCAATCTAAAGCTCTTGAGGATGCCAAAATTGAATTTTCGAAGCAAACGGATAAATTTGAAAAGTATTTTGAAAAACTTGAAAATTCAAACGTTATTCTAGAAAGAAAATTAAATCAAAAAATTCAAGATTCTAATGCTGAAAAAGATAATTTTGTGAAACAAATTACTTTGTTGGAATCTAAGTTGGCATTCCAAGATAAATTGCTTAAAGATAATGAGAATTTAAAGGCCCAGGTTCAGGAAAAGGTTTTTGCTATAGCTGCGTTGAAAAACGAATTAAGAAAAACTAAAGGAACTAGTGTGGACACTAAGCAAGAAAAACCATCAATCTTGGGGAAACCGCCTACAAATCAGTTCGTCAAACAACCGACTGCATTTAGATCCGAGCGACCTCAATCCTCGAGACCGCGGTTTGCCTCCCAAGTTGATATGGTTCATCTTTCTAGACCAGTCACTCCACCATCTAGGCCCAATGTGACTAAAACAGCTTTTTCAAGACCTAATCACATGATTGCATCTAGTCTCCCTAGACATAATCCAAAGAACACGTCTAGAACTAGTTCAACTGACGTTCACCATAAATTTGGTCTAAGGGATGCTATTCAAAAGACACAAGTAAGAAATAAGAAGTTTAAACCTAGTGAGATGTCTTCTAGATTACCCAACACTGCTAACCGTAGCATGTCATATCCTAGGAACATCAATCAATCATCTAGGAATTCTAGATCTTACTCGGACATTAAATATGCTACTTGTAAAACATGTAGGAAATGTGTCTTTAAAGCCAATCATGATTCTTGTGTCAAGAAATTAATTAATGAGGTGAACTCCCGTGCTAGACTTAAAACCCAGTGGATAGCTAAAATCAAACCCATTGGTAAAATGTGGCGCCCCACTGGTAGAACTTTCACTCTTGTAGGAAACGAGTGCCCTTTAACTAGGATAGTCTCTGATTATACTAAGACTGCTAGGGAGGAAATTGAAAAGGATGATATATCACTTAAGCATGAACTTAAGGTTTTCTATAAAAGGAAACGTTTCCCATCTAAGATAAGTGAATCATCTACTCAGGTCGCCTCTGGCACAAGAAAAGACAACTGTGAACCCCCACTTGCTTCTAAAATAGATATCGCTAACCCATATCAAAGCATGCAAATTCCTAATGAGTATGCAGGTACCAAAGTTGATGTTCTAATAAAACGAAGCGGTCCAATCGTTGTATACCGTTCAACTAAGGACACTCTTAGAGTTTGGTTGCTGAAGAAGCAGATATCGGAGAAACAAGTGTCTCAGGGGATTCATGGTTAAGCTTATCAACAAAGGACTTATAGTCACATCACAGACTGTAACTCGTTCTTCAAAGAAAGGAAAGTTTATTGCCGATGATTAACTTATCCTTACAACGAGAAATTATTTTTTCTCGGGCATGAGCTTATATCAAAAACATTCCAAGTTTTTAAGCTCATGCACAATGGCTCCTCGCTAAATGACAGACGATGACCCAATCTTCAAATAAAGGAAAGTTTATCGCCGATGATAAACTTATCCTTAACAACGGGAAGTTTACAACCTCTCGGACTTGAGCTCATTATGCAAGATAGTCAACATCTTAAGCTCAAGTCATTGGTTTTCAAAACTTTGAACACAATTTTTCGAGAATTTCTCAAAAGGTTTTTCTAAATCTTTCAAAATTGTGTGTTCAAAAAATGTTTTGATAAAAAGAGCATGTCTTCTGGAATCGATAATATTTACGATACTAGAAATGTCATTCAATAATGACACGGGGATGTAAATAAAGTTTGAGCAGAAGTTCAAATGTTTTAAAACATGCTCAAAATGGTTTGCTATTATTTCAGATAGTAACCCGATTTTCTTATTCAAGTCAAGCATTTCACCGGAAAGCTTTGACTCAACAACGGGAATTAATTTTCTCGGGCATGGTTTACTTTATAACCATGTAAGGGATTGTGTTTACGTAATAACACAATCTAACACAAATTTATGTACGTGTCAGTGCATTTATTTGTTAAAACAAGAGAAATCTTGTTTTTATGAAGTTATCATCTCCATCAACCGTAGCAATTTACAATTGATATCTACATACTCGACGATGCGACTACTCAAACGGAGACTACAACTCTTTCAATAGAACACGGGTCAACAACTGAGGGGGAGCAATTGTCCAGCATTCAGAATCTTTGACGCCGAAAGTGCAAGTTCACATGTTGGTGTCAAGACAACGATATCAATCGTACACATGGAGTAAAGAGATAACTTCAGACATGATGAGGCGACCAACATTCGTGAACAAGAACCATGTGCTTCTTTCATATGATGTTCTCCATCATTCAGGTCTAACCTCATAAATCGCTAATCTTGTGAATACATTATTATTTATGATCTTTGCACGTGATAAATACCTTACACTTGTGTTTAAAAGGTATTTAATTTACGTTTCAAGTACACCCTCATTAATTTGAGGGGGAGCTTGTGTTATTCATGAAGATAATTGGATTTGCATTTTTCTTCCTAAATTTTCTTAAAATGCTATTAAATCAATTGATATTAAAAACATCGATTGGGTTACTATTTTTAATATGGGGGAGAAAATGTGATTTAATATGGGAAATGATTAATCACAAATTGTTTGACTTAACGTGCTAGCTCATCCCGACATGTGCGAAATGTTTTCGGATATCGTGGCATATGTTAAGGGGGAGCAAAATGGATTTGCACTTCAAAATGGATTTCATGGTGACATACACTTACCCAAAACATCTCTATTCACGACGGTGAAGATTGTGGTGACATAAGGATGGTAGGATAGGTTAAAGTCCAATGATTAATATGGGGGAGAAAATGTGCATTAATATGGGAAATGATTAATCACAAATGGTTTGACTTAACGTGCTAGCTCATCCCGACATGTGCGAAATGTTTTCGGATATCGTGGCATATGTTAAGGGGAGCAAAATGGATTTGCACTTCAAAATGGATTTCATGGTGACATACACTTACCCAAAACATCTCTATTCACGACGGTGAAGATTGTGGTGACATAAGGATGGTAGGATAGGTTAAAGTCCAATGATTCCTCTAGAACCGGAGGAATCTTCCCAAGGACATTCTATAGCTAGAAATAGTAGTCTTTAGGAAAGATGGAGAAAGATTGTGAACGTAGCTGAATGCCGACCAAGTACTTAAGGTAGCACTAGATCAATCACAACAAGGTGCTAGTGATGACGTATTGGTAAGCATTGAAGGGGTTGAATAATGAAAAAGAATTGTAAAGATAAAGGGTGTAAAGAAAGAAGCCCTCCTTACAACTTAGGCAGAAACCGGGTCAATACATATTCTATTAAGATCATTGTTTAATGATTCTTGATATTGAAGACAGACATCATGGACCCAGTGATGCAAGGCACAACCCATCCCAGCTAACTCAGATATCTCTTAAAAGATATTTGTTTTAATCACACGGAGACAACACATTATCTATTGATTTATTCACTCCGAATAAATTGGTATTGAAATGGTGGCACTCCTCTCCAGCCTCCGATCACTAAAATCCAAAGTGCACGATCGAGTCTAGAGCCATTTGAGATCATCAAATATCTCATTAGGACACACTTTCATATTTCCTTGCTTCCTCACACACTGTGAAAAGTAAGAAAGATCTTAAGAGTCCTACGCAAAATCTTCATGATCTTGCCTGAACATCCGAGTAATACGAAAGTATTTACAATGAAGATGTAAATCCTTCTTGAGCGAATATCAAAAAGCTCATGGTAGGTGACTTGTGCGATTCTTTATGAATCAAGCTTGTGATAACTGGAAAGCAACAGTGGTTTAATTCTTAACTGAATTTAAACACGTTCTAGGCCTCTACGCAATATCTCAGTGATCCTGCCAGAACACTCAGAGTGACACCCTAGTGTTCACGGTGATGAGTGGAAATCCTTCTAGTGTTAACCTCAAACAGCACTTGGTAGGTAACTTGCAAGATTCTATACGAATCAAGCTCGTGACAACTGGAAAGCAACGATGGTGCGGTTCTTAATTGAATTTCACTTGTTCCAGGAACATGAATTGACGGCTTCAAATCATGCGGATATTATTATCCAAATGATTCACTCTTTACGTTCGCAGTCAGCTTTGGACGGTCGAGTAAAGAGAACGGGTTTACCCGTGAAATCTTGTCAAGGAGGTTCTTTATTGAACTACCTGCCACAAGTACGATATTTAATATCGTCCAACGGTCTTCAACGACCAGAGGTAAAATGCTACCGAATTAGAATGAAATGTTCAAGGCCATTTCATCCGTGTATATGTTTTGTTGCTAACTGTCTTATGCAGCGTAACAAGAAGGTGGCATTGTGGTGTTTAATCCAGAAGAAGTTGTCAACACATGCTTATACTGTATGCACTTAATACTTCAACAAATTCAAGAAAGTCTAAAAGTCAAGTCTTCCGCTGTATCAAACTCTGAAGCTTTCAAGAATTTATAAAAGTATAAGCATGTGGAACATGAAGTCACAAGGAGACATATATCACAAGTGATGAATGCACAAGGTCAAGGCAAGAGAACATGCTCAAGACCAAAGTCAAAGATCTCATCAGCATATTCACAAAAACAAGATCGAAGACTCAAGCATAGTATGCTAGGTTTAAGATTTTGTAAAATGGTGTGACCTCCCTTTGGGGGAGATTGTTGGAAATACGTTTTTCCAAGGAAAGTCTCGGTCACATCATTATTAGCATAGATCACGAGCAATAGACTATTTAGGACATTGTAACTTGGAGTGACCTCCCTTTGGGGGAGATTGTTAGAAATACATTTTTACGTATTTAGAAAGGATCAGTCACTCCAATGATATTGGGCTCGTGATCCAATATAGTCCATATAGCCCACATGTAGAGTGGGCTATATATAAACCCCCTCCTAGCATGTTAGGGGGGTTGGTCATTCACTTTTCACACACTTAATCTAATCTTTCATTTTTCTCTCTAACCTCTCTCTAGTTTCTCTCTCTACATCTTCATCTATCTCTCTCTCTAATAATCATCTCCATAGTTAGATAATCCAAGGATTACGATAAACTAACACGACTCCTAAAAAAAATACATGTCTTAACACGTAATGTAAATGAAACAATAATTCATTAAAATGAAGTTGATAGAAATGTCGTAAAGACTCAAATTCGTGTACAAAATATGCGTAAACCATCAAGAATATTCCTAGACACACAAGTCTAACCCGAAACATCGTGTTTTACGTAATTTAAATGACTTCTAAATTCACGTTTGTGACATACGACCTCCGTTAAAGTGAGCTTCGTCCCGAAGCTCATACGTCGATGAATCTTATTTAATTAAAAAGATGAGGATATTTGAGCTTAAATTGGTCTTCACGTTCCCACGTGAATTCCGGACCTCTTTGAGCATTCCAACGGACTTTGATAATGGGTATACGACTTTGCCTAAGTTGTTTGACCTTGCGGTCCATAATCTCTGCGGGCTCTTCTACAAAGTTGAGTGCTTCGTCGAGTTGGATCTCCTCCAAAGGAATGATGAGCGATTCATCGGATAGGCATTTCTTCAAATTACAAACGTGGAAAACGTTGTGCACTCTACTAAGCTCTTGTGGTAACTCCAATCGGTATGCTACTGGGCCAACTCTCCCAATGATCTTAAATGGTCCAATGTAGCGAGGGTTTAACTTTCCACGCTTCCAAAAGCGGATCACACCCTTCCAAGGCGCGACCTTCAACATGACTTTATCGCCAACTTGAAACTCAAGAGGCTTTCGTCTCTTGTCGGCATAACTCTTTTGACGGTCACATGCCGCTTGCATACGGCTCCTAATCTTAAAAATCTTTTCCGTAGTTTCATGAATAATCTCTGGCCCGGTGAGTTGAGCATCTCCCACCTCGGCCCAGCACACTGGTGAACGACACTTTCTATGTTAAGTGCTTCAAATGGTGCAGCTTTGATGCTTGTATGATAACTGTTATTGTATGAAAATTCAATTAATGGGAGATGTTTATCCCATCTATTTCCAAAATCAATAACACAAGCTCTCAGCATGTCCTCCAATGTCTGTATGGTCCTTTCACTCTGACCATCCGTTTGGGGGTGATAAGCAGTACTCATATCCAACTGCATTCCCAAAGCCTTCTGTAATGATCGCCAAAATTGTGAAGTGAATCGACTATCCGTGTCCGAGATTATCGACACTGGCACTCCATGTCTTGAAACTATCACCTTCATATATATGTCCGTCAATCTTTCCATCCGATCAGTCTCCTTGATTGGTATGAAATGAGCCGATTTGGTAAGTCGATCGACTATGACCCAAATCGCGTCGAGACTGGTAGATGTTTTAGGTAACTTGGTGACAAAGTACATGGTTATCCTTTCCCATTTCCATACGGGTAGTTCGGGTTGAACCAATAGACCTGAGGGCTTCAGATGCTCAACCTTAACTTTGGCACAAGTCAAACATTTACTGACATAAGTAGCTACGTCAGCTTTCATGTTTGGCCACCAATATATCATTTTAAGGTCATGATACATTTTGTCGGATTCTGGATGAATAGAGTACTTTGACTTATACGACTCGTGCATAATCAAAGACCGTACATCACCATGGCTCGGTATCAAACTCCTATTATCCAAGCATAATGTACCATCAGTGCGTGCTACTAACTGCTTTAACATACCACCGATATCTTCGGTCTCAATGACTTCTGCTTCTAATGCTTCCCTTTGAGCATTTAGGATTCGAGACGGGAGGTCCAAGCCAATGGTCATCACCAAGGCTCTCACCCTAAGAACTCTCTCCTTTCGGCTTAGAGCATCAGCAACGACATTTGCTTTTCCTGGGTGATAACGAATTTCACAGTCGTAATCACTGAGTAGTTCCAACCATCGTCGTTGTCTCATGTTGAGTTCCTTTTGGTCCAAGATGTGTTGTAGGCTTTTATGGTCGGTGAACACTACACACTTGGTGCCATAAAGGTAATGCCTCTAGATCTTCAGAGCAAACACCACTGCTCCTAACTCTAGATCATGTGTCGTGTAGTTCTTCTCGTGAACTTTCAATTGTCTAGATGCATAAGCAATAACCTTAGTCCTTTGCATCAAGACAACACCTAGCCCTTTTATGGATGCATCATAATACACCACAAAGTCTTCACTAACCTCTGGTAGTGCTAGGATCAGCGCATCACATAACTTTTGCTTCAATAGTTGAAAGGCGGATTCTTGGTCTTCTCCTCAGTAAAACTTCTTATCTTTTTGTGTCAACTCAGTCATAGGCTTAGCTATTTTAGAAAATCCTTCGATGAACCTTCTATAATAGCCGGCCAGTCCTAAGAATTGGCGAATCTCCGTGGGAGTCGTAGGAGATGCCCAATCCTTAACGGCCTCAATCTTAGCGGGATCCACGTGAATGCCACTGCTATTAATCACGTGCCCAAGAAATTGCACTGTGTTTATCCAAAACTTGCATTTGGAAAACTTTGCATAGAGCTCTTCCTTCTTCAACAATTCTAGTATGGTCTTTAAATGATCTTTGTGCTCTTCTTCGTTGCGAGAATAGATGAGAATGTCATAAATGAATACGATCACAAATTTATCTAAATATGGTTTACACACACAGTTCATGAGGTCTATCAAAACCGCGGGTGCGTTTGTCAAACCAAAGGGCATAACTTGGAATTCATAGTGACCGTACCGGGTTCTGAATGCTGTTTTAGGAATGTCTTCCTCTCTGACCTTCAACTGATGATATCCTGATCTTAAGTCGATTTTGGAGTATATGCTAGACCCTTGAAATTGATCGAAGAGGTCGTCGATTCTTGGCAACGGGTATCGGTTCTTCACGGTAAGTTTATTCAGTTCACGATAGTCTATGCACATCCTAAACGTCCCATCTTTCTTTTTGACAAATAAGATCGGTGCTCCCCAGGGTGAGGAACTTGGTCGAATAAAGCCTTTGTCAGAAAGTTCTTTTAGTTGTTCAGCCAACTCCTTCATTTCTGTCGGTGCTAATCGATATGGTGTTCGTGCAACCGGTGCAGCTCCTGGAACAAGGTCTATGCGAAATTCTACTTGGCGAGTCAGAGGTAATCCTGGCAAATCCTCGGGAAAGACTTCTGGAAAGTCCCTGACAATAGGCACATCTTCAATCTTTCTTTCGACGGGTTCGGTTTCTTCTTTTTGAGTGATTTGTACTAAAAACACTGGGCATCCCTTCTCGATGTATTTTTGATTCCTAATACACGAGATAATCTCCAGTCTTGATTCACCCTTCACTCCACTTCTTTCACCTCGTATGAGTAGTACATCGTCTCCATAAGGAACACGAACATACTTCTCATGACACACAATCTCTGCACGTTCCTTTGACATCCAGTCCATCCCGATGATAACGTCGAAACTTCCTAGTTCTATGGGGAGTAGGTCGATATTGAATGGATGGTTTTGTAAATTTAGGGTACACCCCCTAAGAATAGTATCAGTAGTCACCGACTTCCCATCAGCTAATTCTACACTATATTTAGTATCTAATACGATTGGGGTGACATTTAAACGTTCACTAAATGCAGTAGACACAAAGCTTCTATCCGCACCAGAATCAAAAAGTACCGATGCATAGATGTTATTGATTAGAAACGTACCAGTGACAACATTGTTGTCATGCACTGCCTCCTCAGCTCCCAAATGATAAACCCTAGTAGGTACTCGGGTCTCAGTCTGAGCTGGACTTCCTCCTTGATTCTCAGTCTGAGCTCGACTTCCTCCAGCCGGGGCTCCTTGAATCATCCTTTGGTTACCCTGTGGCTTGTTGTGATGCTGGTTACCTCGGATCTGGTTTCCTCTACCTCGGTTCCCGGCGTTAGGGCACTTGTTCTTGTAGTGTCCCTTTTCACCGCATCCAAAACAAGTAACCTCGCCACCTAAACCAACGTGGATCCCTGGTCCTCTCTGGCTACTGGAGCGAGCAGGTGCTCGGCAGTCCTTGGCTTTATGCCCAGCTCTTCCACAGTTGTGGCAAGTAGGTGGACATGATCCGGTGTGGTGGCGACCACATCTTCCACAAAAGGGTAGTTTTCCAGCATAAGTCCCTTTATCTCCCTGACTAAAAGTGAACACCCTTGCCACTTCCTGGCGCTTGTTTTGGTTAAAGTTGTTGGTGTTACCGGTATTGTTATTGTTGTAGTGGTTGTCAGTCCATTTCCTTTTGTCACCCGAGCTTTCTCCCAATTCTTGCACCACTTGGTACATCAAGCCTTGAGCCATTTCAATGGCCTCATGCAAATCTGTAGGCTTGGATGAAGTAACATTCCCTTTGATGTTCAAAGGTAAGCCTTCAATGTACCTTTCCAAAAATCGATCGTTGTTGGGAACCATATCGGGACATAGAAGAATCAATTCCTGAAAACGCTAGTTATAAGCAGTGAGAGCTGTACCCTTAACCTTCAAATTCCATAGTTCACTCTCCATTTGCTTAACCTCATTTCTAGGGCAATACTTCCTGATAAACATAGTCTTGAATTCACTCCAAGGCATAGCATGAGCAGTGTCAAGAGTCACAGCACGAGCATGAACATTCCACCAGGTCAAAGCACTGTCAAGGAGCGTGTTTGACGCAAACTTCACCATATCACCCTCAGCAACACTGCTAATCCCGAACTGGGATTCCAACTTCTCAAACCATCGAGTCAAACCTACCGCACCTTCCGTGCAACGGAAATTTCCTTGCATGACTGCACAAAACTCCTTGTAGGTGCATGATGTAGTATTTTTGTATACCCTTTAGGAAAAGAGTACCAAAATAGTGGTAAGCGTTAAGCACGACGATTTAGGAAAACCGTGTACAAATGACCCAAAGTGGGGATCGTTCTCAAGGAGGCTCAGTGTGTGTGTAATGAATTGATTATCTTTGTAATTATATTCTTGAGAAAGAAAAATAGAAATGAGATTAGAAGAGAATGACGGTTACGAAGACGGATTAAACTAAGTCGAAAAAGGTGTACACGTAAAACCGTAAAAAGCACTAAAATTAAAATTTTACCCTAAAAATTCCTAAAAATTCCTAAAAATCACTAAAAATCCACAATAATATTCTAAGAGTTTACAAAAAATCCAAACTTGCCAAAACCTTTTAATTAATTAAATAATGACTTTTTAATGCTAATTAAAGCCCTAAAAATCAAAATTAACTATTAAAAAGTCCCCAACAAGATCTTAAAGTTTGTAAACCTCAAAAATACCTTAATTAAGCTAAAAAGTATTTTTCAAAATTTTAAAACCACTAAAAACTATTTTTAAACAATTAAAAACTACTAAAATCAATTAAAACTTAAATTAATTCTAGAAAGTAATTAAAAGACTCTAAAAATATTTGGAAAGTTACAAAATTCCTAATTAAGTGTCTACAATCTAGGAAAAATATAAAAACTTAGAAAATCAGACTTTTAATTTTTAACAATAAAATAGTATTAAAATATTATTAAAAATCCAAAAATCATAAAAAATTCTAAAAACTTGCAAACTAGCTTAATTTAACCTAAATAACTCAGAAATGAAAGTGGAATTACCTAAATACCCTTAATGGGCCTAAAAAGTGGGCTAAACCCAAAACAGATCACTATTGGGCCAAATTTGGGCCCAATATAAAAAAGTGTCCAAAATAAGCCCAAAAAGCACTACTTGACTCAAAATTTGATTTTAAACAACTTTTTCCAAAGGCACAAAAGCTGAAAGTGTGAAATAAGCTAGCTTATACCAAATAGCTTATTCTTAATGGGCTTTTTGGCCCATTAAGCTATATGCCAATGCCATAAGCTAAAATTAGACACACAAGCTTCTTTTGTCCTAAATAAGACTTCTGTAAAAAGAAATTTGAAATAAGCCCAAGGAATAAGCCTGAAAATGCAATAAGCAATCTACAGAAAACGACAAAATAGTCGTTTTTGAGTTCTAGGCCACCCCAAGTGCTGATTCAAGTTTCTATAGCTTTCAAATGACTTAATTAAGAAAAATGAACAAAGAGTTTTCAAATAAGCTGACTCAATAAGCTGAAAAAGCAAATAAGCACTTACGTAAAAGTCAAATAAGTTGGTTTCCTAGCAAAAAGTTAAATTCAAAGTCCAATAAGCTCCAATCTAGTCAAATGGGTTAAATAATGAAGATCTATCACAAAAAATAAGTTGTTGCAAGTCTGGATAAGCTAAAATAGCTTATTGATAAGCTGAGTTCAATTTTACACTAGCAGGGGCTAGTTTTGGGTGTTGAGCAGTGGAAACTTTTTCCACTGCTTGACTTGTTTGACTTTTTGTCTTTAGTGACTTTTTTGGAGATTCAGATTACACAAAGGCACCCAAATGATCTTTGGATCAAAAGGAGTCAAGAACAATCAAAATATCACAATCACAAACACCCAATTGATACAGTTTAATCAATAAAGTACCAGATGTTGCACAGACATGAACAAGTAAGTAGTTTAGGCTCAAAAAGCAATTTTAGCACAAATCAGCCAGCCAAATTCAACCAAATGCATACACAAGCTATATTAAACTTAAATAAGCAATTCTAAACAAGTTTCATGCAATGATTCAAAGAATTAAGCAAGATTCAAGCTAATGAATGTTACTGATGAACACTAACACATGCAGTTTTTCACTTTGCTGATGTATTTGACACACAAGCCAGATTCAACACCTCAGATCTATCAAGTATGTTATATTAATGATGTTTAAACAACTTTTATCCCTAAACATGCATAAACTCTAGGTTTTCCCAAAATTTTAGGTCAAAAACAGTCAAACTCAATAAGTTATAGCACAATCTTTGATTCAAGGTTTCAAACCACAAAACTTGCAGCAAAACACTCTCAAACAAGTGTATATCAGATATAGAGCACTAATACTAACTTCCACAAACACAATAACAAGATTCAATCACAAACAGGTAATCCCAAACACCCCTTTATCTTTTCAAATCCAATTTAAACAAGAAAAAGTGTGATTCAGTTAACCCAATGATTAATCTAGCATATAAACACCATTATCATGCAAGACTAAGCAGATTCAAGCCAAGAAATCAACAAGAACACCAATAAAGCACAAATCCACAAAAATTCCAATATTTATAATATTTTCAAGGATTTTAGACAAACCTCATGGATGTACATCCACACCCACGAATTTATGAGCTTATGTGCTAGCTAGAACAAGCACAAGCTTCCAATAACACCCCTGCTAAGATTCAACAAGGTTAGAAGCAAGATTATCAAAACAGAAACTTAAAAAGCCTTGATTAATGCAACCTTGTTACCCCACACTTGATTATCCCTAAGTTATAAGCCTCACCACACCTTAATTATCTCAATTAGGATGCTATGATCAGCCCTATAACCCAAGAATTCCAAGGTTGAAACAAGAAGTTAGCAAAATATCAAGCTTAAAGGAAAAATGCAAACTTTTGCACTCTCCTTAAAAACAGGTTTTTAGATTCAAAATCAGTGAACAACTAACATAAACAAGCATAAAATAAGATGGCACTTGGTCTTTCTTCAACACACTTAACACAATTTCATTAATATGAAAACAGGATTTACAAGTTCTTGAACAAGGAAAAACCAAAGCAAACGTAAATGTTAAGACCTAATGCCTTTATATAGGCTACAATGAGACTAAGGAAGTTGAAAAATAACATAAACCCTAGCAGTGAAGTCCCCAATTTGGATTAAGAACACCAAGAACATGTTTTTGATCTTGTTTTGGGTTTAAATACATGTTTGGCGCGTGTTTAAACTTAATTAATATTAAGTTAAACCGGTTGGTGAGTGGGATGGTGACATGGAGGAAAGGTGGGCTGTGATTGGAGGAGAGTGTGTAGTGGGGCACGTGGCAGAATGTGGGTGGTCTAGGTAACAATATTGTCTAACCAATTTAAGTCCTTCACCTTCCTTTCTTCTTTCACTTTGTAAATAAAGCCCAAAAATCCGAATCCCTTTGTTATTAAAGTTTCCTTTTTTACACTTTTGCCCCAAATACTTTTCCAAAGTATTTTCAGGGGTATTTCTTGCCATTTTGTGATTCTTGAAGGACTGATTTGACATTTTATTCAATGGTAATGGTCTTGACTTGCATATTTGATATTTTGGAGGACTAAAATTTCCAAGTCATAATGATTGAGGGACCATTTTTGCCAAATGTTGAAAGTTAAGGGTCCTTTTTGTAATTTTGGGATTTTTAAAGGACCAAACTTGTAATTTCTTGTACTTTGAAGGTCTTCATGATATATTTGACCTTGTGGAGGATAATGGTTGACAATTTAGCTTTGTTGAGGGGCTAAACTTGTCAATTCTTCAAAGTGGAGGGCCCTTTTTGTAATTTTGACAAACTTTAGGGACCAATCTTGTAATTATGAAGATACAAGGGTATAAAGTGTCAATTCTTCCATATTGGAGGACCCTTCTTCATAATTCTTCAAATCTTCAAGGTTTTCTTGGGAAAGTCTTCATTAGGGCTTGGTTCATTGTGCGGCTTCGTTTCCCGTGTTCGTTTTTGCATGATTCTTGTGATCTTTTGTCATTTTCTCAATATCCGTACCTAAAATACACAAGCAACAAACACAAGCATATATATGGGTATTTTGATGACATTTAATGCATTTTAAGCCCTATTTGGACGATGAGACTATGTATAAAAGCAGTCTCATCACTCCCCCATACTAAACCATTGTCGTGCCCTCACGAAATGCTAGAATAAAGTATCGTAGCACCTCTAAAATTCATTTTTATTCACTTTATTGAACGATAAACTAGCTATACTACTACTATTGCTACTACTACTTGCGTTTTAGACATAATGTATGATTTTCATCGCAAAATGGGACGTTTAGGTTCATAGAATAAGAACACGTGAATGCTTCGTTAGAAATAATTTCATCGTCCTCGATTTTCACCCCAATTCCATGCCAAGCGTGCAACGAGATCATTGTCATTATAAGTTAGTAATGCTAACACTACTCATATGCCCTAATCACGTACTTATCCTCCCATTATTCCTAAGTTGTATCTCTTATATTTTATATTGTCTTGAATGTTTCACGAGGATACATTGTTTGACTTATGCGATAATAGAGATTTAGGTCTAGAAATAGAGTCCTAACGGTGTAACCAAGACCATCAAATCAATAACGGTGTAACCAACGATGTCAAAAAATTAAGTTGACAAGAAGAATCGATAAACACGGTTTTATAACGGTTTTGAACATGAGACTTATTACCAAGACTTTTATATGTTGGGAATAAATTATAGCCAGTCTACTTGAGCGCTGACAAGAGTAAAACAAGCGTTGACAGGAGTAAAACAAACGCTGACAGATCAAGCGTTGACAAGAAGAAGTCAAGCGTTGATACATTTGATGACGTATAGTCCCCTGCCGGGTCAGGAACCGGCCCACGGGTACTACCCGTATCCGGCCCATCACAGATGGGTGGTAATAATGTCATTTATGCTTATGGGCTTGGATGAACAGTAACCGCACACACGTGTGCGGCCCACGTCCCGGCATGACCGGTACAGGGTTAGACAGAATCATATTCTATCTCTGAATATGATTCATCCCAAAGAAGAGGATATTCACTCACCATAATTAGAAGATAACAATCAATCTAATTCTGGTGCTTATCCTTTCCTTGGGGCCGAAGAATCAGTGACAGCCCATTAGGGCTTCACTGCCTATAAAAGGAACCCCAAGGGTTCCACAAAGGTATTACGTTCTATACTCTCAACTCACTCAATTCTCATAAACCCTAAACCGATACTTACTCTCACACAGGAGTCTAATCGTGGGAAACATTCCCACGGTAAGTCTAACGCGTGCTGTTTAGTGTGCAGGATCCCAACCATATAGTTCACTTGGTGCTGGAGCCGGAGCCCAGCCAACCCGAATTAAGCCTAATTCGGGTCTAGCAAGGATCACCCAACTTTTGCATCAACAAGTTGGCGCCATCCGTGGGACCCATTACACTAAGCTAGAGCGAAATCTCATCTTGAATTTCCAATGACGAAGGGGCATACGCAAGCTAATCCCAGGAACACAAATCCTGGAAATCGGAAGTCCCAAGGGGAAGGGATACTCATCCCCAATCAATCCCCTAGCCGCCCAGCGGGCGGACCTGGTAACCGTGGTGGTTTTCAGTCCATGGGGGTGACGAGAACAATCTCTATAACTCCCCCACCTACTTCAACCCTGGACAAGCCTGATCCAAGGAGTGCGCCCAATCCCCCTAACAAGGAGCCGCGCAGACCAGCGATTGAGGAGGAAGTAGAAGTCCAACCACTCAGCGAGGAGGATCTCACTCGAGTTCTCACGCAGAAATTTGATAGGATCGTCCCAGGGATTGCATCAAGGTTGAATCTAGGGAGAAACCTCCAATCTAGACTTAACTTTGGCAATACCGGGCCAATCACCTCTTCTCAAAATCAGAGGAAAAGGAAGACACGGCCTCAGGAGCAGAGCATCTTCGAGGAAACTCCTCAACCTAGGAATGTGTTCGAGCGCATAGGAGATCGCCTCATAGAGGAATTAACGCAGTCTCGAGAGGGGGGAGAGAAGTCCGACGGTTCACCCGAGCGACCAGACCGAGAACTGACAAGAGCCGCTCGCCGCACAAGTGTGTGGGATAGGATGAACACTGGGAAGAAGGCTCCTGGCTCTTCTCAAAAGAGCGGCCCTCACCCAAGAGATGGGGCACCGCCTCCTTCTCCAGATCCATCAGGAGAGGACTCGGATGACAATCCGCCCAAGCGTCGCCGACCTAGGCGTACCCCTCCACCACCACCAAATAATGATGATTATTATGGTGGCCCTTACTATCGAGAGGCAGAAGCGGAGGATCTTTCCCGTCCGTGGTGTGACCCGTGGGAGGACCCTAGGCTCACCCGTCCATGGGCGGACCCCAGGGAAGATCCTTTTACTCTCCGTATACGGAACTACTCCGAGGACACAAAACGTCGCATGCTGGCGTGTGTCAAGACCTATGATGGAACTGGTGATCCGGATGATCACCTCAAAATATTTGACACGCAGGCTAAAATTGAGCGATGGCCCATGCCTATATGGTGCCAAATGTTCAATTCAACCTTGATCGGCAATGCCCGTGACTGGTTTGAGGGACTCCCTCCACGAAGCATTGATAGCTTCACGGAACTACGCACTGCCTTCAAGAATAATTATACTCATCGGAAGAAGTATAATAGGGATCCGGTCTCATTGGCAACTGTCAAACAACGGCCGGCGGAGTCCAAGAAGCCTTCACTGAACGCTTCAATGACGAGGGCACGCGCACAAAGACAATGCCGGAACTCCTGAAAATCTCTGACTACATGCACGCCATAACAGACTGGGAATTGATCAGGAGTCTCAATGACAAGCGTCCAGAGAGATATGATGACCTCATGGAAAGGGTCAGAAATTTCATAGAGGGAGAAACAGCGGTTGCCGCGGCTTACCCTTCCAAAGGAAACGGCTACCGATCAAACGACCAGTCCCGAGACAGTCGGGCGGTCAAAGCAAACAGAACAATAGCAGGGGCTCAGACTATAAGAGCCAAAACAAAGGAGGACGGCCGGACGATAAGTTTACCCCCCTAAAGATGTCCTACCGAGAGATCTTGCTGACGGGAGGGGCAAAGTTTCTGAGGCCTCCCCCAATGACAACTCCGTCGGACCGTCGACAAGGAAATCGCTTCTGCGAGTTCCATAATGACAAGGGCCATGGCACGAAGGAGTGTATCCAGCTCAAGAAGCACATTGAGTCACTAATCAAATCAGGTAAACTCAAGCATTTGGTTAAGGATTGGAAGGATGGAAAAGACAACAAGAAGTATGACAAGAAGGATCCCCAAAAGGACAAACCTTCGACCATATACATGATCCAATCCAGACAACGCCGCACTAGGCAGAAAATTGGCCAAAAATTTTCACGCGGCAGGGAAATCTCATTCCCTCCCATCACAGCAAGCGATGTGATTGATGCGCCTCTCACTATTGAGATAAGCATTGGAACACACAATGTTCGTCGCGTGTATGTGGACGGAGGGTCATCGGCAGAAGTACTGTACGAACACTGTTTTGTGCAGTTACGGCCAGAAATAAGAAGCCAATTAGTACCGGCCACGGCGCCGCTCACTGGCTTTAGTGGAGACACCATCTGGCCGATAGGGCAACTGCGTCTGCTTGTAACCATTGGGAATGAGGAACACTCCACTACGGCGTGGATGAACTTCATGGTGATACGCTCACATTCTCCGTACAATGGGATCATAGGTAGACCAGGTATTCTGGCTATACGGGCGGTACCTTCCACGACACACGGAATGATCAAGTTCCCTGTTGAGGGAGGAATTGTCACCATTTACAACACAATCGTACCAGCATCCGAGTGTCATACCGTGACAACACCGGCTCCACCTGTTCCACCCAAGGATGGATCACCACCTCCCAATTGGAGGGTGGCAATCCATCCTAATTATCTGGAACAGGAAGTATCCATAGGGGGGCGCTCTCGGATAGCGGCAAAAGGGCCATGTGCTCTCTCTTAAGTGCAAATCTAGATATATTCGCATGGGAGCCAAAGCATATGACAGGAGTACCACGCGTGATAGCAGAACACAAGCTCCAAATCCGCCAGGGGTACCAACCCGTCAAGCAAAAGAAGCGCGGCCAGGCGTCTGAGCGCAGCCAAGTGATATTGGAGGAAGTACGGAAACTAGTGGACGCAGGTATCATGCGCGAGGTATACTACCACGAGTGGTTATCCAATCCGGTCATGGTCAAAAAACATGACGGAAGTTGGCGCATGTGTGTGGATTTCACGGACCTGAACAAAGCCTGTCCACAGGATTGTTACCCGTTACCGGAGATTGACTGGAAGGTGGAATCCCTATGTGGATATCCCTTTAAGTGCTTCCTAGACGCATATAAGGGATACCACCAGATCCAGATGGCGGAGGAGGACACAGAAAAGACGGCGTTCCATACTAGTCAAGGCGTATATTGTTATACGAAAATGTCGTTTGGACTAAAGAACGCCGGTGCTACATACCAGCGGCTTGTGGACAAAGCTTTTGAATCACAGATAGGCCGAAACCTAGAAGTCTATGTGGATGACTTAGTCATAAAAAGTCATACGGAAGATGCACTTCTCCGGGATGTCCAAGAGACATTCGACACACTAAGGAGGATTAACATGAAGCTAAATCCAAAGAAATGCACGTTTGGGGCAACGGAGGGAATGTTCCTTGGATATATGATTGATCCAAATGGCATCAAACCTTGCCAGAGAAAACAGACGCAGTAATACAGCTGCCATCCCCTCAGACACGGAAGGAGGTGCAATCCTTAAATGGGAAGCTGGCCGGGCTAAATAGGTTCCTATCCAAATCCGCAGAGAAGTCATTACCCCTATTTAAGACACTCAAGAAGTGCATTAGGAAGGGAGACTTCCGGTGGACAAAGGAAGCCGAGGAAGCTTTTGGCCAACTCAAGCAACACCTTGCATCTCTCCCTATGCTAGTAGCTCCCCGGCCAAAGGAGGAACTCATTATGTATCTCTCAGCCACTCATGGTGCAATAAGTGCGGTACTCATGACAGATAGGGATACGGTACAAACTCCGGTCTACTTCATAAGTAGAACATTATAAGGGCCGAAGCTGAATTACTCCTCTATGGAAAAATTGGTTTTGGCACTAGTGTTTGCTACAAAGCGGTTGCGCCGATACTTTCAGGCGCACCCAATTGTAGTCATTACGGACCAACCAATAAAGCAAGTCATCTCTAGACCGGATGTGGCAGGGAGGCTACAAAAATGGAGCATTCTATTGGGGGAGCATAATATATCTTATAGGCCAAGGACGGCTGTTAAAGGCCAGATCTTGGCAGATTTCTTGATAGAGAAGCCGGATGAGGAAGGACCAATCGTTAAACAAAACGAGACTCCAACAGAACCATGGGTGTTATTCACGGACGGATCTTCGTGTACGGATGGGTCAGGAGCTGGTCTCATCCTCACAAATCCGGAAGGAATGGAGTTTACGTACGCCCTCCGTTTTGAGTTCACAGCCACCAACAACGAAGCAGAATATGAAGCATTAATTGCGGGTTTAAAAATCACCGCTAGAATGGGAGTCCGCAACCTTGAGGCCTACATGGACTCACGGCTTGTCGCGAACCACATTCTAGGTGGGTATGTGGGTAAGGAGGACAACATGGTCCGATACTTAGAGAAAGTCAAGTCACTCATCGCGGCTTTCAGCAAGTTTTCCATCAAGCAGGTGCCAAGAGGTGAGAACAAGAAGGCGGACGCTCTTAGCAAGATTTCATCCACAAGCTTCGCCCACTTGTCCAAGCAAGTTTTGGTGGAAATACTCAAGGAGAAGTCTATAACAGAAGGGGAGGTCGCTACTATAGTTGAAGAGGATGGACCTACATGGATGACCCCGATCATCAACTATTTGACTAGTGAAACCCTTTCGGACGATGAAAAAGCGGCGCGGCGCATCAGAAGGAAGTCGCAAAACTTCGAACTTCGAGAAGGTATCCTTTATAAGCGCTCTTTCTTGCAGCCGTGGTTGCGGTGTGTTGGATCACGTTAGGCTACTTATGTAATCAGTGAAATACATGAAGGGTTATGCGGCATGCACGCAGGTCCATGATCCGTGGTAGCTAGAGCCTTACGGACAGGATATTATTGGCCTACCATGCACAGGGACGCGCGCGACATGATTCGCAAGTGTAGTGATTGCCAAGTGCATAGACCAGTGCCGCGACATCCGCAGCAGGAGCTTACACCTATCACATCTCCATAGCCATTCTATAAGTGGGGAATCGACATCACAGGACCATTTACTGTAGCTGCGGGGGGAGTTAAGTTCTTGATTGTCACGATGGACTACTTCACACGATGGATAGAGGCCAAGGCAGTCAAATCCATCACGGGCAAACAAGTTAAAAAGTTTGTTTGGGAGAACATTGTGTGCCGTTTTGGCCTACCAGGAGAAATCATCTCGGACAACGGTAAACAGTTCGCGGATAATCCATTCAAGGACTGGTGTGCATCATTGAATATCAAACGGCGCTTCGCGTCTGTTAAGCATCCGCAGACAAATGGCCTTGTGGAACGAGCAAATAGAAGCTTGGGAAACGGCATCAAGGCACGTCTGGATGAACGAAGTGCCAAACGGGTGGATGAGCTACTACATGTTCTATGGGCACATAGGACTATGATCAAAACAGCCAACGGAGATACTCCATTTGCATTGGCCTACGGCACTGAAGCTGTTATACCAGCAGAAATAGGAATGCCTACCATCCGCACGGCGGAGGTTAATGTCGTCACGAACGACGAGCAACTGCGAATCAACCTGGATCTGTTGGAAGAAAAAAAGGAGATAGCAGCCATTAATGAGGCTAAGTCCAAGGCTAAAATGAAGGCTTATTATGACGCCAAGGTTAAAGGTGTTTTTTTTTCGACCGGGAGATTATGTCTATCGTGCTAACGAGGCAAGTCGGGCGGAGAATACACGAAAGATGGGCCCTAAGTGGGAAGGACCGTATGAGGTCACGGAAGCCTTGGGACGAGGCGCGTACAAGTTACGTGACATGGATGGCCGCGACCTGGAACGCACATGGAACATCTCCAATCTCAAAAGGTGATATCTTTGAAAGCTACGGCTTCCGCATGGGTACTTCGCTATATGTGGCTTCAATGAATGTCCATGCACTCTATCTGTTTTGCTTCTTATGTTTTGTCTAGGTTCCTTTTTTGTTTTTTAGGACTTATCATTCTTGTTCAAACAAAAAATGTAAACGTTCTAATAAAATGTCGTGGTGCCTAGCTAGCTCCACGGCTTGTTTTGTGCAAATTATTTCTTAGGATTTTGTTAGTCATATGAATTTTAGTTATTATTATAATGTGCCATGTTTCATTCATATGCATTCATTCAATTACCGTACATGTACTATACGCCTCCAGTCGGGGTAAGAGGATTAAGTGAACCTACTAATTAAACTTGCCGCATAAGAGGGATGCAACCCCAGCGGCGCGGATCATGTATCCTTACTAGACACCTTACTCACAAGACGTTGTGATAAGTTTCCGTATGCCGTGCTCACGTAGTACTTTGCATAAATAAAGACGCACGTCGCATGTCTAGTAAATTATAGACTTGAATGTATTTTACCTTTTGTGTAAGACGTGACATCTCATGCAGTATCGGTATACGATATTTAACAAAATAAAAATACACAAGTTTCCAAATAAATAACAAAATGGCCGTGGTTATCACGGACCTATAAACAAAAGACAGTTATCCACCATATCAGTCTTAGCCGTGTACATGCACGGACGAATAAAAGTTACAAATGTTTACAAGATAAATTATAAGGGAGGTAGGAACTCCCCTATGTCTATCTTTCCTTCTTCAATCAGAGCATGGAGGGCCTCCCCGCGAGCGTCCTTTCCAGCCTGTGCCTTGACCGCAGTCGCATCCAATGCCTCCGCAAGCAGCTTTTCACCTTTCATCACTTTCGACATGGAGTCGTGTGTAGGCAGGGTCAAGGGGATGGGATCCGCAGTAAGCTTGGACATTACCGCCTCGTTCGGAGCATCCTTAAGCGCCTCGAGTTCATCCAGAAGAGGGTGTTGGATCTCTGCCAGTGCATCTATCGACGTGGTCATATTGTCCGCAGCTGAAGGATTATGTTAGGGATGCTGCATGATGTCTTCATTCTTCCCTATCAATTCCGCAGCCTTAACCAAACCCTCATGCCTACCACGGTCGATTCCATCCGACACGACCCCGGCGAATGCTTGCAGTAGGTGCGGAGCTTCCATGGCCTTGCTTACGACGAGGCGCATTCCTTGCCCAATCATCCACCTGCGTCCAGCTATGGCAGATAGCAAGGGGGGACACAGTCTTTCAGCACAACTTGTGACCATCTTGCTCAGTTCCTCCTCCGCCGTCGCAGTTTGCTCTTCCAACTTGGCCTGCACTTGTGTTAGCTCATCCTTCAGCGCATCACGCTCTTGGGCGATGTTGAAGGCTTGTGCGGTTACGGCCTTGGTGGAAGCTTCGGCCGCGGACACCTGCATACGGAACGTTAAGTTATCACAAGGATACTATATTATTTTTTTGAGTCAAATGAAAAATCAAGGAAAGAGTATGTATCAAATTTTCGAAAGCATACCTTCTCATTCGATGCGGCTACAAGGGCTTCGAGCTCGGCAATGCGCTTTTCTCGGCTATCGGCATGATGCGCTTGCTCTTTCACTGTGGCCTCGGCCGTCACCAACGTCGATTGTAATGACGCAATGGTCTTCTCATTCTTCACAACCATGGCCTCCCGACGAGCTATCCTTTTGTCGGCCCGCTTCACATTCACCAAGGCCTTGATCAGGCGGCGTCTTAGAGCGACACCCACCGTCACTTGATGCGCAGACGACACATCAAACTGCTCCAGAAGGGATTCATGATCCAGCTCATCTAAGTCTTGTGCAAGGGCTGGAGGGGTAATGTGCTCGATGAATTCTGAGCACTCCGATTCCGTTTCCAACCTTGTTAGACTTGAGAGATTCCATGCTAGGCGTAGACTATTTTCTGGCCCTTCGGGGAGTGGCTCCTTGGCATGTGTCGCAGCAGGGGATGGGGGTCTGTTTGATGGTGCAGGGGATGGATTCCTCTCCACTTCTTCCTCTTGGGCTACGGCCGACGGATCCGCCCTATTATTGACATTGCAAAATTTTGTTTTAGCATTATATATTTCACAAGCAAAATGATACGACTGGCGTTCGAAGGGTATTTACGTGGTACCAATGACAGGTTCTGGGGCGGTAGGAGCTACGACACTTACAGGGGTAGCTCGCCAGACTTGCTCTCCCATGTGTGGGGTAGAGTCGGCCTGAGCAGTCGCAGTACCACTTCCCTCCTGGTACTGCGGATGGTCCTTCCTCAGCTTCTTTAGGGGAGCATTCGAGGCCCCGTCCTCATCCCCTATCTTCTTTGCCACCCTCCTGGTGGTCTTTATTTTCCTAGATGTGAGCGGGGCGGACCCGGAAGCTTGAGTGGTGTCTTCGTTAAGGAAATCGTTTTTATCTTCCTGGTGGGTCGCGGTTCCCTCCAACAGTAGTTCTCCACCATCTTCATTATGGAAGTCCAATGGGGATTTCTCGATGACATGCTCCCCTTCATCTGATCTTTGCTCGGACGTTTCTTCGAGTGGCATGGTGCGGTCGGCGGTCGCATCGAGTAGGGGGAGTTCGTTCTCCTTCAGTGGGCGGAACCCTTCAGGCACCTTCATTGGGTCGCCCTGGCGTAGTAATCCGTGTAGGTTCATTTCTGCAAACATTTATAAAGACATGGGTCAGTACGGCTCTACAATACAAATGACATTTCACATTCACAAGGTATAAGTAAACCTACCCTCTCCCTGTTCCGTCAGGAAGCACGGATATAAGTCATCCCTCCCAAAGTAGCGGCGGCTTAATCCTACTAAGCACAGAAAGTGTTCCGGCAACCCCCTATGGAACTCTGTGCGGTCGGTATCTAGTATTTTTAAGTCTTTGCTGCTATAGTCTTTGTATTTGGGCGAAAAATCTTTGGGTGCTCTGGTTTTGAGTACGAAAGGAGTAGGGAATACCTTCTCATCAACAAAGAAGTAATGGTCGTACCAGTTCTTAAGGGAGTCTAAAGGCTTCCTATACGTCATGGGGGCGTTCCCGGGTCGTTTTTTAAACGATAGCCACCCATTCACTAGTTGGGGGAAGTAAAAAGCCCTAAATAGGTTCACGGTCGGAGTCACTCCGCAGGTGTGGCATGTAATTTCAAACTGGTTGATTTTACACGCCCCTATGCAGTGAAGCTGGGTTATGTGGAAGTCATAATACAATAGCAGATCTACCAAGAATTTGGACAGGGGGATACGATAGTTGGCCGAGTCAAATAGGCGCGTGTACACGCCTATTTTCCCCGCTGGAGCATCCGTAATTGCCTCACCTTCACCTGGATAGGGTGGGGTGTACGCTTTCGGGTATGTAATACTTCGACAGAAAGTCAATGTATTTTTCCGCCGACATCACATTAAGGGCATCCGTGATAAGTGGGTTGTCCTTTACCATGTTTTATGAAAAGGTTTTGAAAGGCGTGATGATCTAACCTGCGGCGGAGGAAATCCGTGGAATCGAAGGCAAAGTTTTGGAGGTTGAAGCTTGGAAATAACAATGACGGATGAATTGTGTAAAACCCAGTACAATCGTATCTTTAATTCGGGGACGAATTATTCTTTTTAGAGGGGAAGAATTGTAAACCCATATTTAAAAGTTATGAATATTAAATACGCAGTCTCAGATTAAAATAAAGTTTATGAAATTAAATATAATTAGTTAGTTCAGAATAATAAATAATACTTTTCAAGCTTTACAAGTATTACGAAATAAGTATTAAGTATCGTTTATTCAGAAAATAAATAAATAATACAAAAACTCTGAATCACGAACGTTTAAGATTTAAAACACGCAAGTTAAAAGTTTATACACTAAACGAAAATAAAAGGGTATACATACACCATATGGGCCACAGCTAATTAAAAGAAAGAAAGGAGAAATGGGCCCCTAGCCCAACCCATTTTTGGTAAACAAAATAAACAAACGGGGGGTTTCAACCCACCCCACTTTCTCAACAGTAAAAAAAGGGACGGTTTAGGGTTTGTAAATGGGGATGGCCGCCAACAGTAGGAACAAAAAAAAAGGGAGGCACGATTTGATCTTGTTTAATTGTGTGTGTGTTCGTCATTGTCCTCTTAACGGTAATCACCCTTCTCTTTAATCCTTTTAAATCGTGAGTTATTTTCAGAACGTAAACAAAGGGGTTTAAAACCATGATCACAAAATAATGAACAAGAAAAGGGGTGTCGGGTTGTTTGACTGCAAGAAAACCGAGACCATTATGGTCTCGATGTGGTTGCTGCTTGGGCCAGCCGTGACCCACAAGGGGCGGTTTGGTTTGGGTTTGCGTCAGCAGCAATGAACCAACCAGAGGGTTTGTTAAATTGGATCAGTGGGTAAAGACGCAGCAGCATGGGCTATTTGGGTTTAGATTCATCCAGCAGGGAGTGTTTGGGATTGTCGGGCAGTAAGGGGCTGTTTGGGTTTATGAGCAGTAACAAAATCAGTGGGAACCGAACAGTGGGAACTTTAGAAAACAGTGGGAACAATAAGATTCAACAGTGGGAAAAATAGACAGAAATAAAGAGTTTTATTTAAAGATTTGCGACAGTTATCGTGACACTATTTCTGTCGCAAATTACCTTTTCTAGACAGTTTTTGAAATCCAACTTTAGTGACAGTTTTTAGTGACTAAGATTTCTGTCACTAATTTAAATAGACAGATTTATATATATTAGTTGTATTGTTTTAGTGCGACCGAGAATGGGTATCTCGGTAGGCTCGGGGCTTTGTGATATAAATAAAAAGGAAGATTTTAAATGATACCTTTATATTACTTATGTTTTTTTATAAATGTTAAAAATGTATTTAAATAAATTAATTTAAAATAGTTTTAATATTTTAAAAGGTATAATTTTATTATACGAATTTAATTGTTTTAGAAATTTTGCTAATTAGAAACTTTATGTTTTAACGAGTTAAGTATTCTAGTATTAAATAACGTCAGAACACGTTGTCCATAATTATTAGTAGGTCGTTAATATATTAGAAAGGAATCACTATAAGATCAGATTTAGCAGCTAATATACGTACAGAATTTCAGAATTTAAATAAATAAATGAGAAGCCAATAAGATCAGTAAATTATAAGAAAGATCAGATAACTTATTCGCGTCTATTATTATTGTAGCTTCCGTGAAGCCTGAGTAGTATACGTTCAGTCTTCCTTCAGTCAGTTACCGGACAAGAGGTACGGATTTTCCGTCCTTTCAATAAGGACTTCCTTTCTATGCATGATTAGGATTCCCCGTCTACAGCCAAATGTTTTCCCCAGTATATGTTTAAACTTATCAGTAATCATGTTAATAACTAAATAAATTGCCTGAGCATTATATACAAGCATGACTAAGTTTATGTACTAGTTACGGAGGTACCGTAACCATGGCACTAGAGGCACCGGTGTCGTGACTCATATGCAGGAGAGTGATATCCTGCATCGTCCCACTCATATTCACGTTGGCCATTTTTATATGTATGTTTAGTGGGGCGTATGGATGCATCCTAGGCTTATCAGTTTACAAGTTATTAGGGTGAATGTGGTGTGTGTTCTACATCCTTCACATTGGAGCTGATCCCTCCACCCAGCACACTATTTAGAGGTCACCCCTCTACAGTTATTTAGAGGTCACCCCTCTACAGCATGACGAGGTCACCCCTCCAGTTATTCATGCAACGTTGTTACAGCACATGACCTATATAAGCTCTGGCAATTAAAATACAGTAAATGCATGTTTCAGTTTTAAGAGATAACAGTTCAGCTTTATTATTTAATAAATCAGGCTTTATAGATTATGCACAGATTTTTGCTGCAACTTTACTTATCAGTCTTACAGCTTCAGTATTCTATCATCTGTTTCATTCAGTATATTCTTATCATGCATTATATCCGTTCACTGAGCGTTATGCTCAGCCGTAGTTCCTTTCATGTTCTAACGGCAGGTACACCAGGACGCTCTTAGGATTCTGAGAGCATGTGCATTTGGATGGGAGTTAGCTAGACTTCTTACTTCATGCACTTCTTACCTTATTCTGCTTATTTTGGACATTGTTTAGTCCTTTCCTGCAGTATTTTATTTTACATGTTTGAGCTTATGTTTGGATTACCGATGTTTGATTCCGGTAACTCATTTATGGTCAGTTAATGTTTTAGGACATTTACCTTATGCTTTGATGACACGCCATAAATACACGTAACGGTCCACTTATCCAAGTGGGGTGTTACAATTATGGTATCAGAGCCAAGGTTCGACCTGTAGGCTCTAAAACTTGACCTGTGACTAGTGGGTAGTCACCAGGAACTTTCCAGATTTTGGCGTTGTTATCTTTCATGTTTCTCATGCATTTAGCAGTCGGTTTTCTTCAGTTATCAGTCGGTTTTCTTAAAGTTTTTGACTAAGTAAAAGGTTAGTACAAGACTGGCCATATTTAGTCGCATGTGCTTTTCTGCGAATTTTGTTTTGGTGAACCGACCTATAGGCGTTCACCCTTGCCCGTTCAGATTTTGTATTCGTAAACCGACTCATAGGTGTTTACCCTTACTCATGACAGATTTTTGTTTTCAGTCAAATATTACTTGGTGAACCCGCCATAAACGTTCACCAATGTTCAGATCAAATTCCATGTTTTTCAGTTGAATGTTGTTTTGTGAACCGATCCATAGTTGTTCACCTTCGCTCATATCATGACAGTTCTCAGAAAATTTTGACAAATATGGATCGAAACAGAACCGCCCATACTTAGTCACATGCTTCCTACTATGAATACTGTGGATTAAACCATAACTATCCGCATCAGTTGATGTTAAACCTCAGTTGATTATTGTTCTATGTTATTTGTATCAGTCAAGTTTATACTTTCACGTGAATGTCGTTTTCATACTGACTAAGTTCATGTCTTCTTATGAGGATTATGTTTTCAGCAAGCTGATGATGTTTTTATGCTAAGATACAGAAGGGTTACAATAAAATCATGTTCTCATAATAAATCATGTTTGGTCTTCAATTGTCATGTCTTCATGTTGACCATTGTTGAAATTCCGTTTAATCATATTCGTGAACCTATATACAACCAGCATTAAGTCTACGCAGGAATTACCAGGCTATCATGTTACTCTTTTCAGTTCAGTTTACTACCGTTTAAATCAATTTCTGTCTTTGATCATGTCAGACATGTGACACCATCGATCATCCCATAAAATTTCCATTAGTTCCATTTACAGTATTCCATATGTACCCCATGAACAATGTCTCAGTTATACTCCATGTATAGTATTTCATGTGTACTCCACGTACAGTGTCTCAGATATACTCCATGTGCAGTATTCATTTTGTACTTTATGTACAGTAGTCCGGGTGTACCAGGTACCCTACTCCATGAATATTGCTAATCGATTCTTAATCATCTCAGGCGTTTCCACTTGTCGATATTCTACCAGGTGCTGATTCTGCTCGTGAGTCGAAGATTTTGCCAGATGCTGATGCCGCTAACACTTTGAAGACTTCACAAATGCTGATGCTGCTGATACTTTGGAGAGTTCTCGAGATGCGGATGCTGTTTATACTATGAAGACTCTGCAGAACAAGGACAAAAACCATAAGTTCGAAAATTCGGACAAGAATAAATTTCAACCATCAGACACTACCATTCCATTCTATTGCTTTTACTTTCTCAGCTAGATGTCACACTTCACTCTTCTAATCTCTCCGTCAGAAGAGTGGAGACCGGTAACTAGCCGGCCACTCAACAGAAATAGTTACATGAACCCCGGTCAAAATAACGACCATCGGGAAACTGACAGACAAGACGGTAATGACAACCACCGTGCTTATAATTAATCAGTCAGTAAACATCAGAACTCCGGAACGGATGTGACCAAAAATACAGAGGGCAGTAGTCTAACCGGTCCGCCAATCTTATCAGTTACAAAAAAATAAAAAATTTCAGCCTTGTCCAGATTCATCCACCTACCAAAACACATGTCAAGACACCAGTCAAGACACAGGTCTCAAGTATCATTTCGGAAGGCACGTGCCAGGAGACCAGTCATGGTACATGTCATACGAATATCTTCTCAAGGCGCGAGTCAAGGCTTATAACTTCAGTATGCCTTCTAAACTAGATCCTCAGTAATTCAGGGTACCCTCCAAGGGGGTATACCCGTTTTGTTATGCCACACATAAATCAGACCATTAACGATTCAGTTACTACCACTTGCGTATTGTCCAGGATAGACACGCAGTGTTTCATCTGTGAGATTCAGACGAACAAATTCAGTGAAAGTTGCCACGTTTACTACACGTGTTCACATGCCAGTTTTATTTTAAATCAGGCATTACCTATCTCCCATCGGGAAAAGATTTCACAGTATCACCTATATTTATTAAGTTTTATTTTCCTTCCAGTTGAAGACGAAATTCGTCTTACTAAATTCTAATATATTATTATACTTTCTGCCAGAAAAATCAGTACAATTTATTTCTTCCTTACAAGCACGTGACCTATCAGTCCATAGCTACGAAGACTGTCTAGCCACCAGTTATAATCCACTTTTGAAGGTCTTTAAATTCATGATCAACAGATTATTCCAGAGTTCCCAGATGTAATTTCAGAACATTTCAAGAAATTCCTTTCTAACCACGAAACATAATTCTACATCGAGCTTGTCTCAAGTACATAAACTGTTTTCAAAACCCTTGTTGCTGGACTGCAGCTAAGTTAAAAGAGTTGCAGTAGTTGCTGCAAGAATTACCGGAATGAGGCTTTATTCGCCCTAGTGCACCACCAGAAAGTGCACCGTTTCTGTCTATCAGGAAGAAGGCCGGTAACATGAGATCATGTATCGACCACCGGAAGAGTTACCAGATCACCATCCCTAATCGATACTCATTCCACGAATAGGAGGTTACCTGACCTGCTACGATGTCTTAAACTTTTTCCAGAACAAATTTCCGATCATGCTACCATTAGTGGTGAGAGAAAGAACATGCATTTCCAGACTGCTGTTGCACATATTACAGTCACTCTAAAAAAAATTGAATTATACTTTTGAGCTCCCTAATGCTCCAACTATAGTATGAAATTTATGAATAATTTTTTTATGACTTCGCAGACAAAATCGTCAGTATGTACTTTGATAACATTTTTATCTTCTAAATTCTAGAGAGGTACAAAATAATCATCTTCTCACATTGGTATAGATTCTCCGATAGGAGAAAAATTATATACGCAGCTTTCTAGATATGAATCCCAGTAGAACAAGGTGACAATTCTGGACCACACTATTTAAGTAGAAAGGAAATTCAGACAATCCTGCGAAGGTGAAGGCCATCACCAGATGGTCACGACCGACGCCTGTGAACGAAGTACAAAATTTCTAGAACTCAGTTAACAGCTACCGCAGAAATTGCAGGCGGTTCTCATTGAAAATTTTCCATGACTACTCAACCAGATTTCCACCAAAATATTTCGTAATCCCAGGAAGAATTTTAATAGAAGCAATATCACACATTGATGCAACTATGTTCATATCTAGATGCCTGACATGCCGCAGCTTCAAGATAGGACACTAACATGCTGTAGGAAATTCAGCAATAGGTCGTATGATTCCAAAATATTCCATCAACAATCTTGTCAGATCGAAATTAGTGTTCGCGAATCGCGCTCACGTTCATGTTCACAATCACGTGTACGTTCACATTTACGTTCACGTTTATTTTCACTTTCACATTTAAGTCTCAGTCGCAGTATGATGTTATTTCAGTTCATGCTTTGTGCTATCTCATGATTTAAGCTCACGTTAATGTTGGTAACATTGTTCACGTTCAAGTTCGTGGGACAGTTCGCAATACACGTTTCACGGGTTATTACCGAATACGGATACAGAAAGCTTAAGAAACCAGAATCAAGTTAGCAGAGCTTCTCCATACCCAGGAAGACGTTTCACGTCTCAAGCCATATCGGTTGTCGTTCTCTCCTCAGTCAGCATATGTTCATGATATGTCCTAGCATCACGTTCACAGTATGTTTCATGTATCATCGGGCGCAATATATTCCATGCCCATCATTCCTCATATAATCTTGAACCCCGTTCACAATTGCTCACGTAGTACGTTCACAATTGTTCACGTAGTTCGTCCATTTATAAGTTCAGCAGCTTACCCAGAGATATAAATATTATCTTTTGTAGATATTTGTACGTACCGTTCCATGTATTCTTCATGCTATAGTTTATTCTTTCTATCAGATTTAGAAAATCCATCTTAAGTATGAAACCAGAAACCATTCAGCATCATTAGGACAGGGTCATCAGGACCAAGATTTTTTTATTTATTATGTTTAGACCTTTGAAGGAATCGTTTCGAGTGGGAAGCCACTTGAAACAAAGGAGTCCATCCGGACTTCTCATCCTTTTCCTTCTATAAGTCAGTTATGTTCTTTCAGTCATGTCAAATTCCATGTTCTCTTCAGCCATGTCACGTTACATGATCAGTTCAGTCATGTCAGGTTTATACCTGTCAGCAGCATTATGTCTTAATTAGAAGACAATTTATCCTTCAGCTTAATTGTCTTTTCAGTCTACGTGTTCTTTCAGTTCTTATAACTTCATCAGCTTATTACCTTTAATTCGAGGACGAATTTCTCCTTTTTAGAGGGGAAGAATTGTAAAACCCAGTACAATCGTATCTTTAATTCGGGGACGAATTATTCTTTTTAGAGGGGAAGAATTGTAAAACCCAGTACAATCGTATCTTTAATTCGGGGACGAATTATTCTTTTTAGAGGGGAAGAATTGTAAAACCCATATTTAAAAGTTATGAATATTAAATACGCAGTCTCAGATTAAATTAAAGTTTACGAAATTAAATATAATTAGTTAGTTCAGAATAATAAATAATACTTTTCAAGCTTTACGGGTATTACGAAATAAGTATTAAGTATCGTTTTATTCATAAAATAAATAAATAATACAAAAACTCTGAATCACGAACGTTTAAGTTTTAAAACACGCAAGTTAAAAGTTTATACACTAAACGAAAATAAAAGGGTATACATACACCATATGGGCCACAGCTAATTCAAAGAAAGAAAGGAGAAATGGGCCCCTAGCCCAACCCATTTTTGGTAAACAAAATAAACAAACGGGGGGTTTCAACCCACCCCACTTTCTCAACAGTAAAAAAAAAAGGACGGTTTAGGGTTTGTAAATGGGGATGGCCGCCAACAGTAGGAACAAAAAAAAGGGAGGCACGATTTGATCTTGTTTAATTGTATGTGTGTTCGTCATTGTCCTCTTAACGGTAATCACCCTTCTCTTTAATCCTTTTAAATCGTGAGTTATTTTCAGAACGTAAACAAAGGGGTTTAAAATCATGATCACAAAATAATGAACAAGAAAAGGGGTGTCGGGTTGTTTGACTGCACGAAAACCGAGACCATTATGGTCTCGATGTGGTTGCTGCTTGGGCCAACCGTGACCCACAAGGGGCGGTTTGGTTTGGGTTTGCGTCAGCTGCAATAAACCAACCAGAGGGTTTGTTAAATTGGATTAGTGGGTAAAGACGCAGCAGCATAGGCTGTTTGGGTTTAGATTCGTCCAGCAGGGAGTGTTTGGCATTGTCGGGCAGTAAGGGGTTGTTTGGGTTTATGAGCAGTAACAAAATCAGTGGGAACCGAACAGTGGGAACTTTAGAAAACAGTGGGAACAATAGGATTCAACAGTGGGAAAATAGACAGAAATAAAGAGTTTTATTTAAAGATTTGCGACAGTTTTCGTGACACTATTTCTGTCGCAAAATTACCTTTTCTAGACAGTTTTTGAAATCCAACTTTAGTGACAGTTTTTAGTGACTAAGATTTCTGTCACTAATTTAAATAGACAGATTTATATATATATTAGTTGTATTGTTTTAGTGTGACAGAGAATGGGTATCTCGGTAGGCTCGGGGCTTTGTGATATAAATAAAAAGGAAGATTTTAAATGATACCTTTATATTACTTATGTTTTTTTATAAATGTTAAAATTGTATTTAAATAAATTAAATTAAAATAGTTTTAATATTTTAAAAAGGTATAATTTTATTATACGAATTTAATTGTTTTAGAAATTTTGCTAATTAAAAACCTTATGTTTTAACGAGTTAAGTATTCTAGTATTAAATAACGCCAGAACACGTTGTCCATAATTATTAGTAGGTCGTTAATATATTAGAAAGGAATCACTATAAGATTAGATTTAGCAGCTAATATACGTACAGAATTTCAGAATTTAAATAAATAAATGAGAAGCCAATAAGATCAGTAAATTATAAGAAAGATCAGATAACCTATTCGTGTCTATTATTATTGTAGCTTCCGTGAAGCCTGAGTAGTATACGTTCAGTCTTCCTTCAGTCAGTTACCGGACAAGAGGTACGGATTTTCTGTCCTTTCAGTAAGGATTTCCTTTCTATGCATGATTAGGATTCCCCGTCTGCAGCCAAATGTTTTCCCCAGTATATGTTTAAACTTATCAGTAATCATGTTAATAACTAAATAAATTGCCTGAGCATTATATACAAGCATGACTAAGTTTATGTACTAGTTACGGAGGTACCGTAACCATGGCACTAGAGGCACCGGTGTCGTGACTCACATGCAGGAGAGTGATATCCTGCATCGTCCCACTCATGTTCACGTTGGCCATTTTTATATGTATGTTTAGTGGGGCGTATGGATGCATCCTAGGCTTATCAGTTTACAAGTTATCAGGGTGAATGTGGTGTGTGCTCTACATCCTTCACATTGGAGCTGATCCCTCCACCCAGCATAGTATTTAGAGGTCACCCCTATACAGTTATTTAGAGGTCACCCCTCTACAGCATGACGAGGTCACCCCTCCAGTTATTCATGCAACGTTGTTACAGCACATGACCTATATAAGCTCTGGCAATTAAAATACAGTAAATGCATGTTTCAGTTTTAACAGATAACAGTTCAGCTTTATTATTTTATAAATCAGGCTTTACAGATTATGCACAGATTTCCGCTGCAACTTTACTTATCAGTCTTACAGCTTCAGTATTCTATCATCTATTTCATTCAGTATATTCTTATCATGCATTATATCCGTTCACTGAGCGTTATGCTTAGCCGTAGTTCCTTTCATGTTCTAACGGCAGGTACACCAGGACGCTCTTAGGATTCTGAGAGCATGTGCATTTGGATGGGAGTTAGCTAGACTTCTTACTTCATGCACTTCTTACCTTATTCTGCTTATTTTGGACATTGTTTAGTCCTTTCCTGCAGTATTTTATTTTACATGTTTTGAGCTTATGTTTGGATTACCGATGTTTGATTCCGGTAACTCCTTTATGGTCAGTTAATGTTTTAGGACATTTACCTTATGCTTTGATGACACGCCATAAATACACGTAACGGTCCACTTATCCAAGTGGGGTGTTACAAATTGTGTGTGTAACAAACGCACACACCAACTCTTATATAGGGTTGCCTCGGTTTCCGAGGTAGCGTGGATGTTTGACACGTGTAGGCCACCACGCCTATCCAACGGATGGGATTTCTGACACTTCTGCAAAATCAGAAGGGGCCCACGGGTCACCTCTTGGCAGTTTTACGTGGCTTAATGGTGGGCATTAATGGTGCACTTTTGCAGAAGTGCGGCTGGTCAGTTGACTACCATTAATGCATTTATTCTTGTGTCGGGATATGCGGTCTTACGTAAGACCATATTCAATGCTACATTTAATTTGTCTCGGCCGTTACGTGCGGCTGAGGTGCTATTAGAATAATATTCATAAGGCATGCAGCCACGTGCGGCCAAAGCAAATTTTTCATTCCCTAGGTCTTTCTTGGTATGTCCGGAGAGCATCTTGATAGTCTAGAGGTTACGCCTACGGCTGTAACAACTAGACTGGGGGGACATGATGACGTATAGTCCCCAGCCGGGTCAGGAACCGGCCCACGGGTACTACCCGTATCCGGCCCATCACAGATGGGTGGGAATAATGTCATTTAAGCTTATGGGCTTGGATGAACAGTAACCGCACACACGTGTGCGGCCCAGTCCCGGCATGACCGGTACAGGGTTAGACAGAATCATAATCTATCTCTGAATATGATTCATCCCAAAGAAGAGGATATTCACTAACCATAATTAGAAGATAACAATCAATCTAATTCTGGTGCTTATCCTTTCCTTGGGGCCGAAGCATCAGTGACAGCCCATTAGGGCTTCACTGCCTATAAAAGGAACCCCAAGGGTTCCACAAAGGTATTACGTTCTATACTCTCAACTCACTCAATTCTCATAAACCCTAAACCGATACTTACTCTCACGCCGGAGTCTAATCGTGGGAAACATTCCCACGGTAAGTATAACGCGTGCTGTTTAGTGTGCAGGATCCCAACCATATAGTTCACTTGGTGCAGGAGCCGGAACCCAGCCAACCCGAATTAAGCCTAATTCGGGTCTAGCAAGGATCACCCAACTTTTGCATCAACAACATTGAAGACAAGCACTGATGGAAAGATATACTCTACGCGTTTATTGTATTCTAGATTACTTCTAGTAAAGATAGGAACAAAAATGTATTTTCTATATTTATCTTTACCTAGAATAGTTGATACGTAGATTATTGTACAAGGCTTCTTATGTCTATAAAAGAAGACCTTTAGGTTATTGTTCATATAAGTTTTCATACGTTAAACACTTTCATTGTAAGCAAGTTTGATATCATTAATCAAAGTGAAAGTTTGTTTACATCTTGTGTGTTCTTGTTTAAGTGTTAATTCCGCATAACACTTAGATTGTCATATACATATACAAAGGTTTATCTAAGTATATTACTTGATCTAATCTCGTATACATAAAGCTAAATCGATCTAAGTTTGGGATCAACAAGTGGTATCAGAGCTTGTTGAGGAACTTTTGATCTTAAAGAACACAAGAACCCTAAAAATCACCAAAACCCTAATTTTTCTCTAAACCCTAACAACATCATGTCAAATCCAGAAATAACCTCCTCCTCCTCACCTTTGCCAAACATCAAGATTCCCATGCTTGATGCAACCAACTTTGAATTGTGGAAATTCAACTTTGAGCAATATCTAGGGATCTATGACTACACACTCTAGGAGATTATTGAATATGGAAACACATTCAATAAAGCTCAAAAGATTGCTAATGCCATTGCTGCAAGAACAACTGTTGCTGGATGTTCAGAAGCAGATAACAAAGAAAAGCCTGATGACGGTAGAGCTGTGTCTGCTGAAGACATAGCAAAGAAAAGGGTTGACATGAAAACCCAAAACATTCTGAAAGTCTCTTTGGGACAAGAGAACCAGCATAAATACAGAGGTTATGAATCTGATAAGGACCTTTGGGCAGCTCTTGAAGTTGCATATGGTGGTAATGAAGATACTACGGAAGAGAAGAAGAAGCAACTCATGCATGATTATGCTGTCTTCAAGGCTCAACCTAATGAGAAGCTTAGCAGTGTGAGAAGCAGATTGTTTGACACTACAAGAAAATTTTCCTTCATGGGGACACAACTTGGTGATGTTGATATTAATGCCACTTTTCTTAAGAGTCTTGGTGAGGCATGGAAGATTGAGGCAAGATCTATACTTGCCAACAACACTCACAAAAGTTCTACTTTTGATGATATCTACAACAAACTGAGGCTGTTGGAAGATGAAACTCTTTTGGAGCATGGAAGCAAGTCTACCAACAGTAACATGGCCTTCTTTTCTCATAGTGAAGGTCAATTTAATCAGAAGGACTCTTACATGCATCCAGTTACTGGATCATCATGTGTCAACGCTGGAACATGTCATGTCAACGCCTCCTTTTCAAACGTTGACACATACAAAAGTGACTCACCAAGAGTTAAACCTGCTGGTTTGGATCTGGATACTGTATGTGCTTATATTGCTTCTTTGCATAATGGTTCAGTGATTACATATGAGGACCTTGAGCAGATAAGTGATGAGAACTTGGAAGAGATGGATATTAAGTGGAACATGGCTCTTGCTAGTATAAGAGCAAACAGGTGGAATATAAGGTTTAAGAAGAAGATGACCTTCAATGCAAAGGACACAGCTGGATTTGATAAATCCAAAGTTGAGTGCTACAACTGTCATCGTATGGGGCACTTCATGAGGGAATGCAGATCTCCAAGAAGATCTGATGCTGGAAAACCCTCAAGTCAAATTGCTAAAGCTCAAGATCCTAAGGCCATGGTTGCAGTACAAGAAATTGATGGTATTGGATGGGACTGGAGCTATTTGGCTATGAATGGGGAAGAGGATAAAGCTTTGGTTGCTGAGATAGAAGAAGAAGAGCATGTTCAATATGCTCTCATGGCACACTCCTCCTCTTCATCTGATAATGAGGTATACGATGATGCTTTTTGTAGTAAAGGTTGTAGGTTAAATACTGAGAGACTTAACAAAGAGGTGTTAAGATTATTAGATGATATGAGTACTGAGAGATGCAAACTGTCTAACTATCAACTAGCTCTCACTCAAACTGAGAAGACAGTTTCTGAATACAAGAAAATGGAATTTGATTTAAAAGATAAAATAAATATCTTAAAACATGAGTTGAATGCTAGTAATGATATTAGGAGTATCATGGAAAGGGTTAATGGTGAGTTACAGGCTAAGTTAGATGAAGCCATTAAAAACAAAGATAATGTTGGCCTTAAAATTCAGAGATTTGATAGGGCCACACAAACCCTAGGATAATGTGTTAATAAACAAAGGGATCCTAAGGACATGACTGGGATTGGGATGAAAGACTACTCTGTGGTTCCACCACCAGCTGGTGACTTCTATGGTGTCCAACAAAAGGACCTATCTTGGACTGGTTTACCAGAACTCCAAGAGGAGGAATTCATTCCTCCACCAAGAGTTGTTACCCCAGTTGAAGAGTATCAACATAAGTTGACTGACTTGAATGAATGGAAGAAAGCTAACCCTACCTTATTTGTTAAGGGTGGCTTGTTATGTGAAAGTCCTAATGAGTCAACCCCCATTAAAGTTACAAACCCAATCACTGGTAAGGCTGTTGACCTTGGCTCAAACACTGTTAGAAAACCTAGCATTAAGTATGCATAGATGTATAGGAATACTAGGTCACCTAAGAGCCAAGTTAGCAATGATGGAACAGGCTTCTTCTCTTCTAGACCTAGGGTTGTGTCTAGGAAATCCTGTTACACTTGTGGTAGCTTTTCACATTTAGCATATAAGTGTGTCAACGCTTCCAAAGTCAACGTTGTTAGAAAGTCAAACGTTGTCAGACCCAAACCTTGTGTGCAGCAAAGTCCACAAGTTGTTAGACCTGCCCCATTCTTCACTAGAGGGTCTAACACTCATGGACAAAGACCACTTTAAAAGACAAATACTTGGTCTAATACGCAATGGGTTTCTGTAGCAAACCCTAGGTTCAACGCTGACAAGGGTAATTTCAGCGTTGACAAGACCAATTCCAACGCTGACAGAAACGTGACCAGACCTAAATATTTGCAACCACAGGGTAAGGGGTCTAAAGCTTCTTCAAGCTTGACATGGAGACCAAAGAAAGATCAAAACCCTAATGATAATGGGATTTCAATGACCTGCAACAGATTTAATTACATTTCAAAGGTCATTACAAAACCTATTAGGGTTAACTGGGTATTTCATCCAAAAAGGGATGAACAAGGGGTTGTTATGAGAACCAAGTCTGTTCTTGTTGAACAACCAGATGAATCCAAGTCTGCTAAGGCTTGGGTTCCCAAAGAAAACTAACTTGTTTTCTTTATGTGCAGGGCATTCAAAAACAGGTCAATGATTATGGATATTGGGACAGTGGATACTCAAGGCACATGACAGGGAAGGAAGATTATTTAACTAACTTCACTCCCATTAAGGATGGTGATAAGGTTTACTTTGGAGGCGGATATGGTACTATCACAGGCAAAGGAACACTTCTCACCAAGAACTTGCGTTTTGAAAACGTATTTTTGGTAAAGGAACTTGATTACAATCTTTTTAGTGTATCACAAGTTTGTGATAACAAAAATAAAGTTCTGTTTACTGATACTGAATGTTTGGTGTTAAGCAAGGATTATAAGATCCCTGATGAGAAATATATTGACTATAGAACACCTAGACATAAAGACATATATAATGTGAATCTGAATGGGATTAGAATGAATAGCAATATGTCATGTTTTTATGCTAAAGCTTCAGTAGATGAGAGTAACTTATGGCACAGGAGACTAGGGCACATAAACTTTAAAAATATAAACAGGCTTGTCAGACTTGGCTTGGTTGATGGTTTGCCTGAAAAGGCCTTCCACAATGACCACTCTTGTGTTGCATGTTTTAAAGGCAAGCAGCACAAGGTCTCATTCAAGTCCAAACAGGTGCACTCTAGTACTAGACCTCTTCACTTGCTTCATATGGACCTATTTGGTCCAACCAATATAGAGAGTTTGAATGGTAAATCATACTGCTTTGTCATCACAAATGACTTCTCTAGGTTTACTTGGACTTTCTTTTTAGCTATGAAGAGTGATACAGCTGACACTTTAATTGATTTTATTACTCAGATTGAGAAGAAGACTGGAAATGAAGTTAAAATGCTTAGGAGTGATAATGGTGGTGATTTAGGAATAAAGTGTTAGATGATTTTTGTGTCAGGAAAGGAATTACTAGGCAATTTAGTGTTGCTAGAACCCCACAGCAAAATGGGGTTGCTGAGAGGAAAAATAGAACCCTAATTGAAGCAGCCAGAACCATGTTGGCTGATGCTCATTTCCCTATAGCTTTCTGGGCTGAGGCTGTTAATACAACTTGCTATGTTCAAAATAGAGCATTGGTCAACAAGATACAAAACAAAACACCTTATGAGTTACTTTGGGGAAGAAAACCCAATATTGGTTTTCTCAGACCTTTTGGTTGTCATGTAGTTGTCTTAGATACTAGTGATGCCTTAGGTAAATTTAGTGCAAAAGGTGATGAAGGCTATTTCATGGGGTATTCAGTGCAGAGCAAGGGATATAGGGTTTATCTTAAAAAGGAAAACGTATACTTGAAAGAGTACATGTTAGGTTTTTAGAAAGTAAACCTAGTGATCCTGAAAGTGGTCCAAATTGGTTGTTTGACTTGGAACCTTTATCTAGGACTTTAAATTATATACCTGTCACTAATCCAGACATTGTGAAGGTAACTTCAAATGTTGTGGAAGAACAAGTTGTTGATGTTTCAGGTACACAGGTTCATGAAAAGGTTGGATCACAAGCAGAAAAGTCATCTCCTCTACAAGAGTATGTCACAATTCCCATATAGACAGATGCTTTTGCTGCTGCTGGAAAAGATAATGGTGGTCCCCAAGTACCACCAGATAACAACATGCATGGTCCTTCAGGCGCTGACAAAGGCAAATCTAGTGCTGACAAGACCAATTCAGACGTTGATGGCTCAGATGTAGACAACAACAGTTCAAGCGTTGTTAGCCCACACGTTGACAGCCAAGGTGCAGGCGTTGACAACACTTTTGCGCATCTTTTCTCTTCTACATTTGAACAGGGTGAACCTTCCAATTTATATGAAGAGGTTCATCCTCATGTTGATGAAAGAGAGTCTGAAGAAGAAGATATTGGCAACTTTGAGAATGAGATTGAAGACACCAGAATTTTTGAAGGATGAGTTCTCACTTCTACTATGAAGAATCACCCTACTTCTCAGATCATTGGTGATATTATGACTCCTGTTTAGACTAGAAGATCTCATCAAGGTATTGGTGGATTTATTGCCAATATACACAAGAAGGTTGATACCCCTCTTGTGCAAGCATGTTTGTTTGCCTGTTTTCTGTCACAACAGGAACCCAAGAAGATATTTGATGCTCTCAAAGAACCAAGTTGGGTGGAAGCAATGCAGGATGAGCTTCACCAATTTGCAATTCAGGATGTTTGGGAGCTGGTTGATTGTCCCAGATATGTCAGACCTATAGGGACAAGATGGGTTCTAAGAAACAAGAGAGATGAAAGAGGTATTGTGGTCAGAAACAAGGCAAGATTAGTGGCTCAGGGATATACACAAGAGGAGGGGATAGACTATGAGGAGGTCTTTGCACCAGTTGCAAGGATTAAAGCTATCAGGATCATTTTAGCCTATGCATCCTGCATGGGCTTCACTGTCTATCAAATGGATGTCAAGAGTGTCTTCCTCTATGGAACAATTGTTGAGGAGGTATATGTGATGCAGCCTCCTGGTTTTGAGGATCCAGAGAATCCAGACAAGGTGTATAGAGTCAAGAAGGCTATGTATGGACTTCATCAAGCCCCAAGAGCATGGTATGGTACTTTGTCTACTTATCTGGTGGATAATGGATTCAAGAGGGGCACCATAGATCAGACACTTTTTACAAAGAAGAAAGGTAAGGATGTGTTGCTTGTTCAGGTCTATGTTGATGACATTATTTTTGGGTCTACTGATCCAAAGATGAGTGAGGATTTCTCTAAGCTTATGACAGACAAATTCAAGATGAGTGCTATGGGGGAGATGAACTTCTTTCTTGGTTTACAAGTTCAGCAGAAAGAAGATGGTATCTTCATCTCCCAGGATAAATATGTGGCAGAGATCTTGAAGAAGTTTGGCTTTTCTCCACATGAAAAGAGGGCTACTACTCCTATGGATAGAGAACACCCTTGGGGAAAGATTGGAGATGGAAAGGATGTTGATGTCAGGCACTATAGATCAATGATTGGTTCATTGATGTATCTCACAGCCTCCAGACCTGACATCATGTTTGCTGTGTGTGCTTGTTAACGCCATCAAGTGACTCCCAAAGAATGTAACCTTTATGCTGTCAAGAGGATCTTTAGGTACCTAAGATGCTATCCTAGTCTTGGTTTGTGGTACCCAAAGGATTCACCTTTGGAGCTTATTGCATATTCAGACAGTGACTATGGAGGTGATAAGTTTGATAGAAAATCCACAACTGGTGGATGTCAGTTTCTTGGGAGCAGGTTGATATATTGGCAATGCAAGAAACAAACAGTGGTGGCTAATTCTACAACTGAAGCAGAGTATGTGGCTGCAGCTGCTTGTTGTGGACAAGTTTTGTGGATTCAGAACCAGCTGTTAGACTATGGGTATAATTTCATGCATACCAAGATATTTGTTGACAATAACAGCACATTATGCATTATTAAGAATCCTGTACATCATTCTAAAACTAAACACATAGAAATTAGACACCATTTTATAAGAGATTGTTTTGAAAAGGGTTTAATACAACCAGATAGGGTTGACACAGAAGAGAATGTGTCAGATTTACTAACTAAACCTTTTGATGCTGGGAGGTTTCAATACTTGGTAACAAGTATTGGAATGATCAATCTCACATAATATGTGTTTTGGAATCTTTTTGTAAAAGTATGTATAGGATAATGCATTGTTATTGGTCTTTTTGAGGATTTAGATTTTCCACTATATTTTTCTAACACTGACAAAGGTTGCTTGACCGCTGTTAAGTGTTTTTGTGACGTTGTCAGCAATATATTTGTCTAACGCTGACAAAGCTTTCCTCAACGCTGTCATGTTTTATCGGGGCGTTGTCAGCAACAATGTTAGTTTTGTGGTTTTCAATCTCAATTTGCATGTGGTGTTAGCAGTATACCATTGGATACAGAGTTGCTTATGGATCATTGGAGAAGCATTTGGACATGTTTTTATTTATGGATGATGGTTGGAATTTTTAATTTCTATCTTGACATATATTTTTTATGTTAATGCATATTTTTAGCAACATATGTATCACAGTTTAAGGGGATGTTTTAGGAACCTTTAGGATGTTTGGGTATCCATATGATACTCTTATCACAATTCTAGATTGTGTCCACAGGTGAGTATGAGTTAGTTTTACTAAATCATGAGGCACTGTAGCATGCAAAGTTGATATACTATGCATGCTGCCAAGACATTTTTGGCCTAGAATTGGTTGTGGTCTGCTGGGAGACTTGGGAATGATTTTGTCATGGGTTTTACCTGGGAATAACAAGGAATTTTATAAGGTAACTTAGTTGTTAAGACTTTTGGTTAGCAAGGGACACTAGAGGACTGTTATGTCTATCATGCATAAGCAAGTGTGCATAACTGGACAGTGCTTGCCGCCCTATAATAATTATCAACTTTTTGGTTATCTTCTCTAGGATAAATTACTTTGTTAAGGTCATTTTTCATTTTTATAAATTTTTATTTTTGGACGCTGACAAGTATTTTTCCAAGCGTTGTTGTGACCAATTTAGACGCTGACATGGCTTTGGCAAACGTTGACAAGAATATATCCGTTGGGCGTTGATGGGTTATTTTTGACCGTTGACACTCAATGGGACCTACCCAGTTGTTACTTTTTGACATATTTTTAGGCCGTAATTTTGGGAGCAGATAACCCTCATTTAATGCATAAGATAAACTTATTATTTTTCAATATTTTCATGATTGCATTTTGAAAATACTTGCCTATTTTTGGGCCAATCACATGCATTTTCTTCTCCTATATATTTGGCTCCTATTTTAAATAGGGTACCTATTATTCTTGTCTAACACAATTTTATCCTATAAACTTCATCTTTATCAATCATTCAAACAGCTTTCAACAATGGCACCAAAGTTTAAACCATCTGATTTGGAATTGGGGTTCAGAAGTCAACACAACATGGTCGCATATCTTGACGCTGATGATACTCTGTTTCCCCAATACACGCAAATGGTGGCGTATTTGAACGCATCCCCACTTAGGTATGCTCTTTCTCATGCTCCACTCATTCCTGTCACACATATTAAACAGTTTTGGAACATTGTTAGTTCCTCAACAGTTAATAGAGTGACTACATTATCTTCTATTGTTCATGGGAGAACATGGGTGGTTACTGAAGCTTTGGTACGCCAAGCTTTGCATCTTGATGATGCTAATGGTATAACCACCCTTCTCATTACTGAAATAGAACAAGGACTAAGGGCTTTGGGTTATCCTTTTCCTGATGAAGGAACTTTAAATAAATATCATAAACAGGAGTTTCCCCCAGCCTGGAAGTACCTAATACATGTCCTCCTACAATGTTTGAGTCCCAAGTGCACTACACACAATGAGATCAATAGATCTATTGCAAGTGCTATTGTGTGCATTGCTACTGGGCAAAAGTTTAATTATTCCAAAATGATTTTTGAGGGCATGTGTAAAAATAAAGGGAACAAAATGACTTTAGCTTATCCCAGATTTTTACAAATGGTTTTTGATGTCCAAGGTTACTACACAAGGGATCATGATGATTTTTATGAGATCCCTGTGCAAAAGAAAGCAATTTTTATGAAGATGAACTCACCCCCACATCGTAACCTACCCCTAACCCCAACTATGATTGCTGTCATTGAAGCAACTCAACCCCAACCAGACCCCAACCCCAACTTGACCCAATACCTGAACCTTTACCTTCACCACAACATATGAAAATTGACCAAGAACCCTTCGACGCTGACACATTAAATGTTGGCGTTGATGTGCCTATTTCAAACGTTGACACAAATCCTTCACAGACCCAAACACCCCTTAACCAACCCACATCCACCCAATCCACATCTTCTTCTCCCCCAACACAATATAGGTTACAAAAATGCCAAAGGACTACTGGAGTGTTCTCCTCTAGTGGTCCTAGCCATGTAGGAGAGAGAACCACCACCACAAGTGTGGTTGGTGCTATGGATGAGGCTGGGACTATTGGTTCTGGTTTAAAAGCTGGCCAAGATAGTCCTACCATAATTAAGACCTCATCCATGCCCAATGAATCTAACTTGGGAGGTCAAATACCCATTTTAGAAGAGGGCAGATTGGAACCAATGACCCTAATGGAATTGACGGTTGTCTGCATGAGCTTACAAAAGCAAAATGCAGACTTGGTACAAGTTGTCAGCACACAAGGCCTTGAACTCAAGCAATTGAGGGAGAGGATTGTTATTTTGGAAACAGTTGAGTCAAGGAGAAGGTAGACAAGGGTCCTTTTATCAGAGGAGGATTCTTACAAAGGGGAGGAAGCTGCTACAGATCCTGTTAATTTGAGTGATAAAGGCTCACATGAAGCTGCTACAGAACCTTTTGTTGAGAGTGGAAAAGATTCATATGATGAAGAATCTTTTGGTGTAGCTGAAGCCCTTACTGGTTTGAAGAAACATACAGGTTTTGATATGTCTCTAGTTGCTCCTACCAACTTAAATTTGTCATTTACAGCCATGTCGGAGGAAATTGCAAGAGGCGCTGAGACAGGTACTTTGGGCGTTGACAAGACAGATTTGGACGCTGACATGAGTATTTTGGGCGCTGACAAAGCAAAAGTGAGCGTTGACAGACCTGCAAATGAGATTGATGTATTCCAGTCATCATCCATCATCAAAGAGGTTTCTTCACAGGTATTACCATCTACCTTACCAACAATTGATCCATTAGATAAGGGTAAGGGTATTATGGTAGAAGAGGTTGTTCCAAAGAATGCAGCACAAATTGAGGTTGATAGAAAGTTGGCTGCACAAATTGTGGAACAAGAAAGAAAGGAGGTGGGTGAATCACCTTTTGTTGTCACTTCAGAAGAGCAAGAAGGAAGTGATGAAGCTAGTTCAGACTCAATTGTTATGATCATAGAACAACCAGAAAGACTTAAGTATGGTGATGAGCTGGCCAAGGAGAAATTGAATGAGTTGAAATTGTAGGTTGATTTTGATATGCCAGAGGTGGTTCAGATGTACCATGCTTGGAAAGATAGGTGTATGGAGAATCCACACTTGACCATTTCAGATCAGATATGGGGTTCGGAGATTCTTCTCAGAGTACAAAAGGATTGCAAGGTCATTCTGAAACACAAAGCAAGCAATGTTCTCTCAAATTTGAAAAGGGATAGAAAGGAGTTGTACTTCATGCTGCTCAGATGTCATGGAACATGGTGGACTTATAAGAAATTGACTGGGTTGACATTTGAAGAGTTGGAGTGCAGAGCTTATCCCATTTGGGTTAGAGTGCAGGAAGCAAACACTCTAAGACTTCTTTCTGATGAAAGAAAAGAAGAACTTGCAGTGGAAATGGAGCTTAAGAAGGCAATGTTTGTTCCTAGACCAGTGAAAAAGGGAGTTCCTCTTGAGTTTCCTAAAGATATGGATCCATTACATCCAAGTGAAGCTTGTAGGATCTTAGTTTTCTAAGGATTAGACAAGTATGGATTATCTATTGAATGGATGATAAATGGAAGAACTTTAGAGAGAGAAAGAAGAGAGAGAAAGGAGAGAGTTAAGAAAGATGGAAAGTATGATTAATGGAAAGTGGAAGTGAACCAACAACCCCTCCTAACATGCTAGGAGGGGGGTTTATATAGCCCACCCTACATGTGGGCTATATGGGCTATATTGGATCACGAGCCCAATATTGTTGGAGTGACCGATCCTTTCTAAATACGTAAAAACGTATTTCCAACAATCTCCCCCAAAGGGAGGTCACTCCAAGTTACAATGTCCTAAATAGTCTATAGCTCGTGATCTATGCTAATAACGATGTGACCGAGACTTTCCTTGGAAAAACGTATTTCCAACAATCTCCCCCAAAGGGAGGTCACACCATTTTACAAAATCTTAAACCTAGCATACTATGCTTGAGTCTTCGATCTTGTTCTTGTGAATATGTTGATGAGATCTTTGACTTTAGTCTTGAGCATGTTCGCTTGCCTTGACCTTGTGCATTCATCACTTGTGATATTCGCCTCTTCGTGACTTCATGTTCCACATACTTATACCTTTATAATTCTTGAAAGCTTCAGAGTTTGATACAGCGGAAGACTTGACCTTCAGACTTTCTTGAATTCGTTGAAGTACTGAGTGTATGCAGTATAAGCATGTGTGGACGACTTCTTCTTGGATTCCGCAACGCCACCGTCTTCAAATGCCGCAACATAAGTAGACACGAAAGAAATGGCTTTGAACATTTCATTCTAAATCGGTAGCATTTTACCTCCGGTCGGTGAAGACCGTTGGACGATATTAGATATCGTACCCGTGACGGATAGTTTCAATTAAGTAACTTCCTGACAGGATTTCGCGGGTAAACCCGTTCTCTTTATTCGACCGTCCAAAGCTGACTGCGAACATAAAGAGTGAATCATTTGGATAATAATATCCGCATGATTTGAAGCCGTCAATTCATGTTCCTGGAACAAGTGAAATTCAATGAAGAACCGCACCATCGTTGCTTTCCAGTTGTCACGAGCTTGATTCGTATAGAATCTTGCAAGTTACCTACCAAGTGCTGTTTGAGGTTAACACTAGAAGGATTTCCACTCATCACCGTGAACACAAAGGTATCACTCTGAGTGTTCTGGCAAGATCACTGAGATATTGCGTAGAGGCCTGGAACGTGTTTAAATTCAGTTAAGAATTAAACAGCCGTTGCTTTCCAGTTATCACAAGTTTAATTCATAAAGAATCGCACAAGTCACCTACCATGAGCTTTTTGATATTCGCTCAAGAAGGATTTCCATCTTCATTGTAAATACTTTCGTATTACTCGGATGTTCAGGCAAGATCATGAAGATTTTGCGTAGGACTCTTAAGATCTTTCTTACTTTTCACAGTGTATGAAGAAGCAAGGAATTCTGAAAGTGTGTCCTAATGAGATATTTAATGATCTCAAATGGCTCTAGACTCGATCGTGCACTTTGGATTTTAGTGATCGGAGGCTGGAGAGGAGTGCCACCTTTTCAATACCAATTTATTCGGAGTGAATAAATCAATAGATAATGCGTTGTCTCCGTGTGATTAAAACAAATATCTTTTAAGAGATATCTGAGTTAGCTGGGATGGGTTGTGCCTTGCATCACTGGGTCCATGATGTCTGTCTTCAATATCGAGAATCATTAACAAAAATGATCTCAATAGCATATGTATTGACCCGGTTTCTGCCTAAAGTTGTAAGGAGGGCTTCTTTCTTTACACCCTTTATCTTTACAATTCTTTTTCATTCTTCAACCCCTTCAATGCTTACCAATACGTCATAACTAGCACCTTGTTGTGATTGTTCCAGTGCTAACTTAAGTACTTGGTCGGCATTCAGCTACGTTCACAATCTTTCTCCATCTTTCCTAAGGACTACTATTTCTAGCTATGGAATGTCCTTGGGAAGATTCCTCCGGTTCTAGAGAAATCATTGGACTTTAACCTATCCTACCATCCTTATGTCACCACAATCTTCATCATCGTGAATAGAGATGTTTTAGGTAAGTGTATGTCACCATGAAATCCATTTTGAAGTGCAAATCCATTTTGCTCCCCCTTAACATATGCCACGATATCCGAAAACATTTTGCACATGTCGGGATGAGCTATCACGTTAAGTCAAACCATTTATGATTGATCATATCCCATATTAAATCACATTTTCTCCCCCATATTAAAAATATTAACCCAATCGATGTTTTTAATATCAATTGATTTAATAGCATTTTAAGAAAATTTGGGAAGAAAAATGCAAATCCAATTATCTTCATGAATTACACAAGCTCCCCCTTAAATTAATGAGGGTGTGCTGAAACGTAAATTAAATACCTTTTAAACACAAGTGTAAGGTATTTATTACGTGCAAAGATCATATATGATAATGAATTCACAAGATTAGCAATTTATGAGGTTGGACCTGAATGATGAAGAACATCATATGAAAGAAGCACATGGTTCTTGTTCACGAATGTTGGTCGCCTCATCACGTCTGAAGTTATCTCTTGACTCCATTTGATTGATATCGTTGTCTTGACACCAACATGTGAACTTGGCACTTTCGGCGTCAAAGATTCTGAATGCTGGACAATTGCTCCCCCTCAATTGTTGACCCGTGTTCTATTGAAAGAGCTGTAGTCACCGTTTGAGTAGTCGCCTCGTCGAGTATGTAGATATCAATTGTAAATTGCTACGGTTGGTGGAGATGATAACTTCATAAAAACAAGATTTCTCTTGTTTTAACAAATAAATGCACTGACACGTACATATATTCGTGTTAGATTGTGTTATTACGTAAACACAATCCCTTACATGGTTATAAAGTAAACCATGCCCGAGAAAATTAATTCCCGTTGTTGAGTCAAAGCTTTCCGGTGAAATGCTTGACTTGATTATGAAAAGCGGGTTACTATCTGAAATAATAGCAAACCATTTTGAGCATGTTTTAAAACATTTGAACTTCTGCTCGAACTTTATTTACAACCCCGTGTCATTATTGAATGACATTTCTAGTATCGTAAATATTATCGATTCCAGAAGACATGCTCTTTTTATCAAAACATTTTTTGAACACACAATTTTGAAAGATTTAGAAAAACCTTTTGAGAAATTCTCGAAAAATTGTGTTCATTGTTTTGAAAACCAATTACTTGAGCTTAAGATGTTGAATATCTTACAAAACGAGCTCAAGCCCGAGAAGTTGTAAACTTCCCGTTGCTAAGGATAAGTTTATCATCGGCGATAAACTTTCCTTTTAATTGAAGAACGAGTCCTAAGCTGACATTTACTTAGAAATCGTTTTCATGAGCTTGAAAACTTTGACTTGTTTAACGGAAAGCTCATGACCGAGAAAGGTGAATTTCTCGTTATGAGGAAAAGTTCTCTTATTTAAAAGATTCACTTTCCTTTCTGAGCTTAAAACCTGGAATGTTTTAATACAAGCTCATGACCGAGAAAATTTAATTTCCCGTTACGAGGATAAGCTATCTTTAAAGATAAGCTTTCCTAAAATTGAAGTCCGAGTTACAGTCTGATATTTAACTGTAAGTCATTGTGCATGAGCTTAAAAACTTTTAATGTTTTTAATATAAGCTCATGCCCGAGAAAAATTAATTTCTCGTTGTGAGGATAAGTTTATCATCGGCGATAAACTTTCCTTAATTTGAAGATCGGGTCATCATCTGACATTTAATGAAGAGCCATATACACGAGCTTAAAACCTTTGAATGGTTTTAGGATAAGCTCGTGTCCGAGAAAACTTAATTTCTCGTTTTGAGGGTAAGTTATCGTTGCGTGGATAAACTTCCCTGTCTCTGAAGTCCGGGTCATCGTCTGTCATTTAACGAGGAGCCATTGTGCATGAGCTTAAAAACTTGGAATGTTTTTTACATAAGCTCATGCCCGAGAAAATTTAATTTCTCGTTGTTAGGATAAGTTTACCATCGGCGATAAACTTTCCTTTCTTTGAAGAGCGAGTTATAGTCTGTGATGCGACTATAAGTCCTTTACACGAGCTTAAAACCCTTGAATAGTTTAAAATGTAAGCTCGTGTCCGAGAAAATTTTATTTCTCGTTTTGAGGATAAGTCATCATCGGGATGAACTTTCCTGTCTTTTGAGAGCGAGTTACAGTCTGTTATGTGACTGTAAGTCCTTTACGCACTGTAAATTTAACTGGAAATCCCCTGAGACACTTGTTTCTTAGATATCAGCTTCTTTAGCAACCAAACTCTGAGAGTGTCCTTAATTGAATGGTATACAATGATTGGACCGCTACGTTCTTTTGGAACATCCTCTTTGGTACCTGCATTTTCATTAGGAATTTGCATGCTTGGATAAGGGTTAGCGATATCTATCTTAGAAGCAAGTGGGGGTTCACAGTTGGCCTTACTTGTGCCAGAGGTGTTCTGAGGAGATGATTCACTTGTCTTAGCTGGTAAGCGTTTCCTTTTATAGAAAACCTTAAGTTCAGGCTTAGGTGATGCATCCTCCTTTTCAATTTCCTCCCTAGTAGTCTTAATAGAATCGGAGACTATCCTAGTTAAAGGACACTCGTTTTCTACAAGGGTGAAAGTTCTACCAGTGGGGCGCCACATTTTACCAATGGGTTTGATTTTGGCAACCCACTGGGATTTAAGTCTAGCACGGGAGTTCACCTCATTAAGTAGTTTTTTGATACAAGAATCATGATTTGCCGTAAAAACACATTTTCTACATGTTTTACAAGTAGCATATTTAATGTCCGAGTAAGATCTAGAATTCCTAGATGATTGATTGATGCTCCTAGGATGTGACATGCTACGGTTAGCAGTGTTGGGTAAACTAGAAGGCATCTGACTAGGTTTGAAATTCATATCTCTTACTTGTGTCTTTTGCTTAGCTTCCCTTAGACCAAAAGTATGGCGAACGTCATTTGAACTAGTTCCAGACGTATTCTTAGGACTATGTCTAGGGAAATTAGAGGCAATCATGTGATTAGGTCTTGCAAAAGCTGTTTTAGTCACATTGGGCCTAGATGGTGGAGTGACTGTTCTAGAAAGATGAACCATATCAACTTGGGAGGCAAACCGCGGTCTCGAGGATTGTGATCGCTCGGATCTAAATGCAGTAGGTTGTCTGACAGTCGGTTGTCTGACGAACTGATTTGTAGGCGGTTTCCCCAAGATTGATGGTTTTTCAAGCTTAATGTCCACACTAGTTCCTTTGGTTTTCCTCAATTCGTTTTTTAACGCAGCTATAGCAAAGACCTTTTCCTGTACTTGAGCTTTTAAAGTCTCATTCTCTTTGAGCAATTCATCTTGAGATGCCAACTTAGATTCAAGCAACTTAATTTGTTTCAAAAGATTATCTTTTTCAGCTTTAGAATCTAGAGCAGTTTGATCCAATTTTCGTTCAAGAATAACGTTTGACTTTTCAAGTTTTTCAAAATATGTTTCAAATTTCTCCGTTTTCTTCGAAAATTCAATTTTGGCATCCTCAAGCTCTTTGGATTGCTGAGCTAAAATCGTTTCAAGCTCTTTAATCCTAGAATCAGAATTGGTTAACGTAGCAGTCATAAAGCACATATCATGATCTTTAGCATTCTGATCATTTTCTCCCTCATTATGATTCACATCGGATGAATCAGAAGTGGTATTGCTATCACTCTTTTCCATCCCATGTTCGGCATAGATAGGGTTGGAATGCTCAACATGCTGTAAATCATTGCTAGATACAGGATTCAATTGTACCCCAACTATTGGCTCTTCGTCATGCATGCTTGAATCATGTTGGCGTGATGCAATGACGTTTCTATCATTGTTAACCGAGGTGGTCTCCTTTGAGTCATCCGTAAGACCATTTGTTTTCTCTGGAATTTGCATCGGATTTTCTTGTATTCCACTATCATGCTCTAGTTGAAGTTGTGAACTTTCATGAATCAAAAGTGCAATAGATTTCATGAAATTGAGCAATCTATCACTGAAGTCTTTAACCTCAATTTGTGTGTCTTCAAAGAATGACTGGCAGATCGTTGAAGCTTCAACCTTGGCAGGATCAAATTGAAAGAAACTTGAAAAATGTTGCTCTAAAACTTGAAGTGAATGTGAGGATTCAATTTGATTAATGTCTTCTTTGTTGATCTGCTCTAGTAGTTGGTTAAAGTTGAGGAGCATTTGATGGACGAAAATGGTACGATCTTGACCGAAGAGTGTCACAAATCCGCTTCCTGCTTTAAGTAGAGAAATGTTCGATAGATGGGACCGAAGTGGTAAAAATAAAGTCATTCTACTTTCTCTAGCTTTAACTTTCATTTGATGCGAATCTTCCTCTTTAGATGGCAAATTCAACGAATCCATTGAATGAATAATGACGTTAATGATTAGTGATTGATAAAAAATCCGTCTTTAATTCCAAATATTAATACCCGGTAAAATCCGTAGCCACTAAAATTAAACTCTGTCACTTTGACTCGTTACTTTTGTCTTCAAAGCCGGCCACAAAAACTTTTAACCCGTCAAATATTTTACGACTTTGGTTATTTCGAAATATCCGCCTCAACACGATGTACCAAATCCAAAAATATCAATTAACAAAAATAAAATATAAACTTAACTAATATTAGAGAAAAATTAACTTAACTAATAATTCAAAAAAAAAAAAAAAAAAAAAAAAAAAAAATTAGAAAGATCTGATAAACGTGGCCTCAAATATCTCAATTAAAAAGAAATAAAATATCACAAAAAAAAAAACAGTCACAATAAACTTTAAGAAAACCCACAATATCACGAATTTTTGAAAGTCTTGTTTTTATCCATGGATATTTAGACGTGTGTAACCCCCACCGAGCCTCAACAGCCACTTGTTTGATTAAGAAAACATCACTGACCTACCCTTAAGCATAGTAATATCCGTCACATGTATATATAACCCAATTTATAATCCACTCTTTTTTCTCTCTCAAAAACAGTCAACTCCCAAAACCATTCAATCTAGTAACCTCCGTCTTGTTACTCTGCCCCTAATTTGCTATCCAAAAAATAACTGTTCCAATCTCAATCCTAGATTTCTTCAATCTAAAATTCGAAACCCAAAACAAATCAAAGCTACGTGACCCTGATATCGAAGAATGAATACACCCTTGATTTCAATCGAAAAAGAAAAAAAAACAACCAAATACAGTCCACGTTTATATTAAACCGAGAAATGTAAAGAACGGGTTTGGCTTCAAGATCATTCGATGTGGTCTCGGGTAGGTTTTCACGTTTCTTTATTTTAATTTTGGTTTGTTGTTTGAGTCTTGGATCAATGAATCTTTTTAATGAAAGTGAGATCGTGAGTCTGTTTGGTTAGAGTCGAGTGTGGGGTTGGTGATGGGATAGGGTAGATCGAGTCTGTTTACGAAGTCGGTTTTGTTGTTTGTTTTGAGTCGAGAGTCAGTTTGAGTGTTGTGTTTGATGGATTTGTATGAGTTGTGAGTTGAGTCAAAAATCAGTCTTGTTGAGTCGAAGTTGGGTGAGGGTGTGTGGTAAGATGAGGTTCTGTTGATGGTGAGTCGAGTCGATATGAGGTTGGTTGTGGTGAGTCTTGGTGTTTGAATAGTCGAGTCTAAATCTGTGGATGTGTCGAGTGTTGTGGTCGAGTCGATGGGTGTGAGAGTCGAGGTCCTTTGTTTTGGTCTGGTTAGTCGTGATACAAACGAGGTCGTGGTTGAGTTAGGGGTCAAGTCAGGTCTAGTGTTTGTATAGGACGAGTATATAGGGCGAGTCAGTTTAACCAGTTAGTAACATCAATTTAATCCATCGCAATATACCACCTACAACCCATCGCAATACCAAGCATACAACCCATCGCAAAACAGTTAGAACTTTTCCATCGTAATGTTTAAATCATTTTCATCGCAATATAAAAGACTCACCATCGCAATGTTTATCATTCTATCGCAATGTCTAGTGTTTCATCGCAATATCAAATACTCCCCATCGGAATGTGTCAGAAAATTTTGGCAGAGTTTCGTTTCTATAGACCTTAAATCCGTCGCAAACACGATCGCAAAAGGCAATCGCAACCAACGTCGGAATAAGATAAACTGAAACAGTGATCGCAAAGTAGAACCCGAGGGTTATTGCGATCCAAATGTCGAAGTATCGGAATAAAGGCAGCAGCTTACTTATCGGAATGGGACAAAGAAAAAGAAAAAAAAAATTGTATCGGAATAGCCAACTGAAATATGTAAACCCTTTTCTGAAAACAGAAAGAACAAAAAAATGATAACCGTAAACAACTACTTAAAAAAAAAAAGATTAAGATAGGACAATAAAAAGTGATAAAATATCTTTAAATTTAAAAATGAAGTTGAAAATGGATAAAATTTTTAAGACAATAGACGAAGGAAAGAAACATTATAAAAGAAAAAAAAATTATCACCAAATCAATAAATAAAACGTGCTAATCCAAAGAATCAACCATGCTCTTGATACCAATTGTAGGATCTTAGTTTTCTAAGGATTAGACAAGTATGGATTATCTATTGAATGGATGATAAATGGAAGAACTTTAGAGAGAGAAAGAAGAGAGAGAAAGGAGAGAGTTAAGAAAGATGGAAAGTATGATTAATGGAAAGTGGAAGTGAACCAACAACCCCTCCTAACATGCTAGGAGGGGGGTTTATATAGCCCACCCTACATGTGGGCTATATGGGCTATATTGGATCACGAGCCCAATATTGTTGGAGTGACCGATCCTTTCTAAATACGTAAAAACGTATTTCCAACAAAGCTGTCATAAGAAAGAGCCTCAAGCTCTCACCATTAGAAGCTTCAGATATGGTACAAGTGTTACCACTTGATTCCAGAAACCCTATTATAAGCTATGAAGAAGATAAATGTGGGTTCTGGAAGATTGGCAGGTATGGAAAAGAGGTTCACACTTTTACCACCCTTATATCTTTGTTTGCAATTTTTGATAGAGAAGACTTGGTAGACCTATGGAGGTTGTTAGAGGCCAAGTATGAGACTGAAGCACCAACTTCAGTCAATGGAATAAAACTATGGTCAACATTCAAGAGAATGTGTGGACCAAAAGATGAGGATCCTGCTATTTGGAAGGATCTTGAAGATGATCTCAGTGGTCTTCAATGGAGGTTGTACTCAGCTGCTGGTGTTTATTATTTGAGTTCTACAAATTTTGCTAAGTATCTACTTGTAGATGGTCAGTATTTCATGTCCAAGGAAGTCTTGGAGAAGATGAAGAACACACAGCTGGAAATTGATTATTCAAGTGACGTAGCAAAAGATTTGATCAGATTTATTTATTACCAATATGAGAAGGTTTGTAAGATTCCTCCTAGTCCTTAATGTTTATTCAGAAACTTGATTACTAGAGTAGATATCAAGTTTAGGGGAGGATTGTTGGGAATAAATTATAGCCAGTCTACTTGAGCGCTGACAAGAGTAAAACAAGCGTTAACAGGAGTAAAACAAACGCTGACAGATCAAGCGTTGACAAGAAGAAGTCAAGCGTTGATACATTGAAGACAAACACTGATGGAAAGATATACTCTACGCGTTTATTGTATTCTAGATTACTTCTAGTAAAGATAGGAACAACAATGTATTTTCTATATTTATCTTTACCTAGAATAGTTGATACGTAGATTATTATACAAGGCTTCTTATGTCTATAAAAGAAGACCTTTAGGTTATTGTTCATATAAGTTTTCATACGTTAAACACTTTCATTGTAAGCAAGTTTGATATCATTAATCAAAGTGAAAGTTTGTTTACATCTTGTGTGTTCTTGTTTAAGTGTTAATTCCGCATAACACTTAGATTGTCATATACATATACAAAGGTTTCTCTAAGTGTATTACTTGATCTAATCTCGTGTACATAAAGCTAAATCGATCTAAGTTTGGGATCAACATTATACGCCCCCTAACGGAAGGGCCTTATTATCTTTGGTTTACCTCCATCTTTTATTCAACTTCGCCATGAAGCTTTTATTATGACTTCGGTCTTGTCCTGCCTTTTATTATCCACCTCATCGGTAGTTTTATTAGCCAAAGACGCATACCCTCACGATAAGGCGAATTTTGGATCTTTAAAGCTTCGAAGATTAAGGCTTGATTCACTTTCAATTTTGCATAGATTTTTCGGCCTTGTGGGGCTTCAAATTGTTTGCTTGATTTAGGTGAGCACTTGAAATCTTATTATTGGGTGAAGCTTTTGATTATTAGGGTGCCAATACTTCAAAACCGTGACGCTGGCGATACCTTAATGTCTTCCCAATTTAATTACACGGAAGCTACTAGAAAAGACTAGAAACCCAACAATCCCAACTAAACCGCTAAGTCAATATTTATTAAGCAAAAAATATTTACATGCGAAGGGAGAATAAGCAAACAACGAGAACACATGAGTTTTTGAAAGAATACGAGTACTCTACGTTTAGCATAGAAACTTATAATTAACCATATCATTTCTCGTCCTCATTTAAGAGACTTAGCCTAATGTGTAGTTAAGGAATCAAAGCTAAGTGCTCAACACGCACGGTCGAGTAAAAAATTACTCTTATTCTCGCCATCGGAAAACCTACATTCGTGTCTTCAAACACTTATAAAACATGAGAAATTTTTTAAAATTTGGCCATTTTTAGCCTTATTTTGCAACAAAACGATAAACAAAAAGAGAAACTTTGGAAAGCGTAAAGGTTTAGCAAGGCAAGTATCTATTCACCCCCCCCCCCCCCATACTAAAGTTAAACATTGTCCTCAATGTTTCGAGTCTAGGGGTGTAAACACCCCCATACTAGAGACGTAGTCGAATGCCTAATCTAGAATGGAAAGGGTGTAACCATTAAATTTAAAGCCGTTTATGAAGTGTGCTAAAAACCTAAGGTTAGAACATCAAAAGGATATATCATGGATATTGAGAAAGTCTTCAAAGCAAACGATCGAGTGCTCTCATAAAACGAACATGAGAGGCTCCAATCGTGAAGATCATGATCATCTAAATTCCATAATTCACAAACAACCACAGAACAAAGGTTGGAAGGGCAAAAATCCCCACACGTTAACTACATTAGAAAGCGATAATATGTACATAGGATAAGCATGGGACTCCCCCACGAGGCACCTCGTTTTTGATTACCGAGTCATAAGCTCGACTCGATCCCCTCAATACTAATTATCATTGGGGAAAGTGACTTGGTCGAGGTAGTTCAAGGATGGAACTTCCCCGCCAAAGTAGTGCTTCAACCTATGTCCATACACCTTGAAATTGGGACCATCATTTTGAGCTAGCTAGATGGTCCCATATGGAAATACTTGAGTCACGGTGAATGGACCGGACCAACGGGATTTCAACTTACCGGAAAAGATTTTCAAGCGAGAATTAAAAAGAAAAACTTGATCCCCAATGTTAAAAACCCGGTTTTTAATTTTAGAATCATGCAACTTTTTAGTTTTTTCATTATAAATCAATGAATTTTCATAAGCAATGTCCCCCAATTCATCCAATTTATTTAATTGCATTTTCCGGTGTTTTCCCACGGTCTCCATATCATCATTACAATGCTTTAGGGCCCAATAAGCCTTGTGTTCCAATTCGATAGGCAAGTGGCAATTCTTCCCATACACAAGCTTATAGGGAGTGCACTCAATGGGTGTCTTATGAGCGGTCCTAAAGGCCCATAAAGCATCGTCCAACTTGACCATGATTGTCGGTTTTCCCCAACGGATCTCTCCAAGATCCTCTTTAACGCTCGGTTTGAAACCTCGACTTGCCCACTCGTTTGTGGGTGATAAGCCGTAGAAAGCCGATGTGTAACCCCATATTTCCTTAGGACCCTTTCGAATTGGTCGTTACAAAAATGGGTTCCACGATCGCTTATGATCGCACGAGGGGTTCCAAACCGAGAAAACAATCTTTTCGAAAACTTGACTACCACACGAGCATCATTGGTGGGAAAAGCCTTAGCTTCCACCCACTTAGATAGGTAGTCAACCGCAACGAGGATTTACTTATTACCACGAGATGATGGGAACGGCCCCGTAAAGTCTATACCCCAAACGTCAAAGATCTCACACACTTGGATGATATTTTGTGGCATTTCATCTTTTTGTGAGGCTTTTCCTTGTCGTTGGCATGAATCACACGACTTCACAAGATCTTGTGCATCTCGGTAAATAGTAGGCCAAAAGAAGCCGGCATCAAACACCTTCTTAGCCGTGAGATTAGCACCGTGGTGACCACCCGTGGGTCCCTCATGGCAAGCTCTAAGGATATTAGAAGCTTCGGTGCCAAATACACAACGTCGGATGATTTGATCCGCACAAGTTCGAAACAAGTAAGGGTCGTTCCAAAAGTAGAACTTGACGTCACGAAAGAACTTTCGTTTTTCTTGAGTCGTCATACCCTTGATGATGAAGTTACCCGCATGGTAATTTACAAAGTCCGCAAACCATGGGGTGGAAGAATCAAGCTTAGAATTCACTACACCAAGTGTCTCGAGCGGAAATGTTTCGTTGATTTCCTTGGGCTCGTAAACACTTGGGTGAGGATCTTCCAAACGAGAAAGATGATCGGCCGCTAGATTCTCGGCTCCTTTTTTGTCAACAATTTTGTGGTCAAATTCTTGAAGGTGGAGAATCCAACGAAGTAATCTAGGCTTAACATCTTGCTTTTCCATGAGATACTTGATAGCCGAATGATCCGTATACACTATGCATTTAGCCAAGACGAGATAAGGTCGGAACTTCTCAAATGCATACACCACGGCAAGGAACTCCTTCTCCGTTGTAGTGTATTTTAGTTGAGCCTCGGTCATCGTCTTGCTAGCATAGTGAATAGGCAAGAAGTGCTTATCATGGCGTTGCCCCAAAACGGCCCCAATAGCGTAATCACTAGCATCACACATGAGCTCAAAGGGGAGGTTCCAATTGGGAGCAACAAGAATGGGAGCTTCGGTAAGTTTCCTCTTAAGGATTTCAAAGGCTCGTACACAATCTTCGTCAAAGACAAAACGTGCCTCTTTTTCAAGAAGATGTGTAATGGGTCGAGAGATCTTTGAAAAATCCTTGATGAATCGACGATAAAAGCCCGCGTGGCCTAGGAAACTCCTAACTCCCTTAACGGTTTTCGGATGAGGTAATTTGGCGATGACGTCTACCTTAGCTTGATCTACCTCAATCCCCACTTTTGAGACCTTGTGCCCTAAGACGATTCCACTCTTAACCATAAAATGACACTTTTCCCAATTGAGCACAAGGTTGGTTTCCTCACAACATTTCAACATTCTCTCAAGGTTCGACAAACACGAAGTGAACGAATTACCAAACACGGAAAAGTCATCCATTAAGACTTCCATCGTCTTCTTGATCATGTCATGAAAAATAGCCATCATGCACCTTTGAAAGGTTCCCGGTGCATTGCAAAGTCCGAATGGCATTCTACGATAGGTAAACGTTCCATATGGACACGTACACGTAGTTTTTTCTTGATCACGAGGATCGATGGGGATTTGGAAGTAACCGGAAAAACCATCTAAAAAGCAATAGAAATCGTTTCCCGCAAGACGCTCCAACATTTGGTCCATGAAGGGCAAGGGAAAATGGTCTTTTCGAGTGGCTTCATTCAACTTTCGATAGTTAATGCACACTCTCCATCCGGTCACGAGTCTAGTGGGAATCAACTCATTGGCATCGTTTGGCACAACGGTCATTCCTCCCTTTTTAGGGACACAATGGATAGGACTCACCCAAGGGCTATCGGAAATAGGGTAAATTAATCCCGCGTCAAGGAGTTTAAGGACCTCCTTTTTAATGACATCGTGAATTTTGGGATTTACCCTCCTTTGACATTGGATTGCGGGCTTGTAATCCTCCTCCATTAAGATTTTGTGAAAACAAAATTTGGGATCGATTCCCTTAATGTCGGATAACTTCCACGCAATTGCCCCTTTGTGATCCTTTAGAACATCGACAAGTTCGTTTTTTTCATCATTCGAAAGTTCCTTCGCAATAATAACCGGCAACTTGTCGTCCTCCTCCAAATGGACATATTCGAGATGAGGAGGTAAATCTTTCAAATTGAGGATAGGTGGTTCCTCAAGTAAAGATTTGGGCTCGATACTTATAACCTCCTCGGGTGGAGGAAATGGGAAATCGTTAAGAAAATCCTTGATAATCGAGAAGTCCTCATCGTTGTCGAGGTCTTCGTTACAAGTACGTGGAACATCGAATTCTTCCAACGTAAAATCACCACCTTCAAATGGAGTGAAGGTTGGTGTCGAATTATCAAGAATTGGATCTAACATAGTGGGATTGCCACTAGTTTCTTCATCACCAAAACCTAGAACTTCTTGTGAAAATTCCTCGCAAACCACGTCGATCATATCAACGAGGTTTATGGTTGCAACGGAATAAACATGAGAAATTTGAGAGTTTTGAGTTGCGTTTATAACAAGTTCCTCGTCGTTGAAACGTAAGGTGATCTTTCTAGCATGAACATCGATCAAAGACATAGACGTATCTAAAAACGAACGACCTAAAATAAGAGGAACTTGAGGATCCGTGGGGATATCAACAACGATAAAGTCTACGGGATAGTAGAACTTCCCCACTTTCACAAAAACGTCTTCTGCCAATCCACATGCGCGAATCGTGGAATGGTCGGCCAACTCGATAGACATTAGTGAAGGAGTAAGATTAGGAAGATTGAGCGACTTGAAGATTGCAAGTGGCATCAAGTTAATGCTAGCACCAAGATCGGCCAAGGCGAAGCATTCCTCCATATCTTGGATTGCACAAGGGATCAAAAATTTACCGGGATCACCGACTTTTTGAGGTATGCGATTAAGATAAACCGACGAACAACTAGACAATTGGTGTAATTTCTCCTTGTTGTTCAACATACTCTTAAAGTTAGCGGCAAGTCGAGGCATCATGACCAAAGCATCGCCGAAACTCACATTAAAGTGCAAATCACGAAACATTTTCATAAAAAGATCAAATTGGTAATTGTCGCGCTCTTGACGTTTCTCCTTCCTAAGTCTCGATGGATAGGGCAAAGGTGGTGTGGGTTGAGGCATAGTAGGCATAGCCTTTGGAATCTCGGGTTCCAATGTTGGTAATGGGTCAACCGTAGGTGTGGTATGAGCGGTACTTCGTGGGATAGGGACATGCTCCTTTTGGACCACCACCTCGGGTTCTTCCTCAATTGCTTCCTCCGTAGGAGCAATTGGTTGAGGAGTCGGTTCCTTAAGTGTCTTACCACTACGTGTGGTAATCACTTTCATCTCACCCTTAGGGTTGGATATGGTGTTGCTAGGAAGACTACTCGATGACGGTTTACACATTATTGCCTCAAACATAGACGAGATTTTATCTTCAAACACGGATTGCCTTTTCTCGGCTTTAATCATTTCTTGTTTAATCTCATGTTGCCCTTGTTCCATTTTTTGTTGGTTTTGTTGTAACCTTGTGACATTTCCTTCCATCATGTTGGTGTGGATGTTAAGTTCATTAGCTAACTCATTTTTCAACTCTTTCTTCAAGTCGTTCTTAAACTCGGATCTTAGGCTAATGATTTCTCTTTGAATATTGTCAAACCTAGCATCATTCCCATTGGCGTATTCAACAAATTCATTTGGAAGATCTTTCAAAGTTTGCAAACCTTTGTTGTTGTTTTGAAAATCATTTTGATTTTTGTTTGAAACTTGATTATTAGCCCCTTGATTACCATAGTTTCCCTTGTTGTAATTGTTTTTGAAACCAACTTGATTGATACGATAGTTGTTGTTAGAATTTTGATTTGAACCAAAACCCGGTGGAGTCAATTGATTAGAGCGGAAAACTTGACCGTTTTGGTTGTAATTTCTCGTGGCCGCGAAGGCACTCGAAGTGTTACCACCATTGGTAATGCACTCGGAGAAATCGTGACCTCCACCACAATACATGCATGAAACCTCAACCGCTTTAGCTGTAGCGGGAGCACTTGGTCCACCAACTTTAAACTTAATCAAAAGTCCTTTTAGCTTATCAAAAATCTTGTTTTCCAAGTTCGCCTCAATTTGGCAAGCATCGATGGTAGTAGACAAAGAACGTGAATCCGAAGACGAAGCCTTACGAACACTAGACGTGCTACGAGGACTATACACCTTAGATCTATTCTCAATTATCACCAAAGCTTCCTCAACCGTTTTACACAAAAATTACCACCCGCGGCGGCATTTAAATAATCCCTTTCATGATCATTAAGTCCATTGTAAAACGTGTCAATTTGATGCAAGTCGGAAAAACCGTGATGAGGACATTCATGTAACATTTCCTTAAACCTATTCCAAGCCGTTGAAAAACTTTCATTAAACTCTTGTGAAAATTTTGAAATCTCGTTTTTCAAGTGCGTAGTCTTAGAGGGCGGAAAAAATTGGTTCACAAACTTAGACACGAGATCCTTCCACATCAATATAGAATTGGGTGGCTTTTTCTCTAACCAAATTTTAGCGGGCCCTGCTAAGGAATACGGAAAAAGCATCATCTTAATCGAGTCATTCGAGAGATCCTTAAACTTGCAAGTGGCAGTAAGACGATTGAATTGGCGGATATGGTTGTGTGGATTGTCCTTCTCATCACCATGGAATTTGTTGTTTTGGATCATCGACAACAAACCCGTTTTCACCTCAAAATTCTCCGCAAGGATAGCGGGAATCACAATAGCCTCTCCATAACCCTCGGTGGGTGCTTGAAGTAACTCCATCATAGTTCGATTCGCCATGGTTGGTGCTTCTCTCACAATGGGTTCGTCAATAGGAGACTCCTTACTAGAAAGATTGGGAGTGGGAGTTTTGTTCTTTCATTTACGTGCACGTCTTGCTTGATTCCGAGTTAGCATAAACGTCACGTACAACGAGGGGACGAGCAAAGAAGACTCTTTTTGGTGTTTTGTATTTTTCAATTCTTTTTGTGGTTTTTGATTGTATTAATCTTTTTGGATTTTGGTGAATGTATTAAGTAGACACAAATCTACAAATATCCTCCTTAATCAAATCTCTCGATTAAAGAAGCCTCAAGGAATGAAAACGATCACGTGAAGTGAACGCCTTCGATGACTTTAGAACATTGGTGGAACACCAAAACGTTCAAGAGGGTTCAATCAATTGAAACCAAGAAAATATATATGATACTTAGTAATACTTTGGGCGGCAAAACCCTCGATTAGCTCTCAAAATCAAATACTCACAAGCAAGCGGAGAAACGAGGCGGCGTGAAGCACTTAAGAGCCTTTTTCCTTAGGATATATTTTATAATATCCGCCTTATACCCACCTTATAGTTTGTATTTTTCAAGATTGAGCTTCACGAAAGTATTTATCTATTTTTGCCTTTTTCTTTGGTTTGAGATTCGAATACAATGATTGGGTAATGACCTCCCAAGTCAAGGTTGTGATTTCTCACGTATTTGGAGTACTTGTGAATTTATTGTTCTACGTATACACTATAGTAATAGTATTCACACAAAAACCGAAAATCGATAATACGTATTAGTAGAGTGCTACTAATACAAATACTATTTTGGTTAGTATATAAAAACAACAATTCCAAATCAAAACACAACACGCCTCCCCGGCAGCGGCGCCAAAAATTGATGTAGAGTTTTTACCCCTTTAGGAAAAGGAAGGCAAAATAGTGGTAAGCGTTAAGCACGACGATTTATGAAAACCGTGTACAAATGACCCAAAGTGGGGATCGTTCTCAAGGAGGCTTAGTGTGTGTGTAATGAATTGATTATCTTTGTGATTATATTTTTGAGAAAGAAAAATAGAAATGAGATTAGAAGAGAATAACGGTTACGAAGACGGATTAAACTAAGTCGAAAAAGGTGTACACGTAAAACCGTAAAAAGCACTAAAATTAAAATTTTACCCTAAAAATTCCTAAAAATCACTAAAAATCCACAATAATATTCTAAGAGTTTACAAAAAATCCAAGCTTGCCAAAACCTTTTAATTAATTAAATAATGACTTTTTAATGATAATTAAAGCCCTAAAAATCAAAATTAACTATTAAAAAGTCCCCAACAAGATCTTAAAGTTTGTAAACCTCAAAAATACCTTAATTAAGCTAAAAAGTATTTTTCAAAATTTTAAAACCACTAAAAACTATTTTTAAACAATTAAAAACTACTAAAATCAAATAAAACTTAAATTAATTCTAGAAAATAATTAAAAGACTCTAAAAATATTTGGAAAGTTGCAAAATTCCTAATTAAGTGTCTACAATCTAGGAAAAATATAAAAACTTAGAAAATCAGACTTTTAAGTTTTAACAATAAAATAGTATTAAAATATTATTAAAAATCTAAAAATCATAAAAAATTCTAAAAACTTGCAAACTAGCTTAATTTAACCTAAATAACTCAAAAATGAATGTGAAATTACCTAAATACCCTTAATGGGCCTAAAAAGTGGGCTAAACCCAAAACAGATCACTATTGGGCCAAATTTGGGCCCAATATAAAAAAGTGTCCAAAATAAGCCCAAAAAGCACTACTTGACTCAAAATTTGATTTTAAACAACTTTTTACAAAGGCCCAAAAGCTGAAAGTGTGAAATAAGCTAGCTTATACCAAACAGCTTATTCTTAATGGGCTTTTTGGCCCATTAAGCTATAAGCCAATGCCATAAGCTGAAATTAGACACACAAGCTTCTTTTGTCCTAAATAAGACTTCTGTAAAAAGAAATTTGAAATAAGCCCAAGGAATAAGCCTGAAAATGCAATAAGCAATCTAAAGAAAACGACAAAATAGTCGTTTTTGAGTTCTAGGCCACCCCAAGTGCTGATTCAAGTTTCTATAGCTTTCAAATGACTTAATTAAGCAAAATCAATAAAGAGTTTTCAAATAAGCTGACTCCATAAGCTGGAAAAAGCAAATAAGCACTTATGTAAAAGTCAAATAAGTTGGTTTTCTAGCAAAAAGATAAAGTCAAGGTCCAATAAGCTCTAGTCTAGTCAAATGGGTCAAATAATGAAGATCTATCACAAAAAATAAGTTGTTGCAAGTCTGGATAAGCTAAAATAGCTTATTGATAAGCTGAGTTCAATTTTACACTAGTAGGGGCTAGTTTTGGGTGTTGAGCAGTGGAAACTTTTTCCACTGCTTGACTTGTTTGACTTTTTATCTTTAGTGACTTTTTTGGAGATCTAGATTACACAAAGGCACCCAAATGATCTTTGGATCAAAAGGAGTCAAGAACAATCAAAATATCACAATCACAAACACCCAATTGATACAGTTTAATCAATAAAGTACCAGATGTTGCACAAACATGAACAAGTAAGCAGTTTAGGTTCAAAAAGCAATTTTAGCACAAATCAGCCAACCAAATTCAACCAAATGCATACACAAGCTATATTAAACTTAAATAAGCAAGTCTAAACAAGTTTCATGCAATGATTCAAAGAATTAAGCAAGATTCAAGCTAATGAATGTTACTGATGAACACTAACACATGCAGTTTTTCACTTTGCTGATGTATTTGACACACAAGCCAGATTCAACACCTCAGATCTATCAAGTATGTTATATTAATGATGTTTAAACAGCTTTTATCCCTAAACATGCATAAACTCTAGGTTTTCCCAAAATTTTAGGTCAAAAACAGTCAAACTCAATAAGTTATAGCACAATCTTTGATTCAAGGTTTCAAACCACAAAACTTGCAGCAAAACACTCTCAAACAAGTGTATATCAGATATAGAGCACAAATACTAACTTCCACAAACACAATAACAAGATTCAATCACAAACAGGTAATCCCAAACACCCCTTTATCTTTTCAAATCCAATTTTAAACAAGAAAAAGTGTGATTTAGTTAACCCAATGATTAATCTAGCATATAACCACCATTATCATGCAAGACTAAGCAGATTCAAGCCAAGAAATCAACAAGAACACCAATAAAGCACAAATCCACAAAAAGTCCAATATTTATCAGATTTTCAAGGATTTTAGACAAACCTCATGGATGTACATCCACACCCACGAATTTATGAGCTTATGTGCTAGCTAGAACAAGCACAAGCTTCCAATAACACCCCTGCTAAGATTCAACAAGGTTAGAAGCAAGATTATCAAAACAGAAACTTAAAAAGCCTTGATTAATGCAACCTTGTTACCCCACACTTGATTATCCCCAAGTTATAAGCCTCACCACACCTTAATTATCTCAATTAGGATGCTATGATCAGCCCTATAACCCAAGAATTCCAAGGTTGAAACAAGAAGTTAGCAAAATATCAAGCTTAAAGGAAAAATGCAAACTTTTGCACTCTCCTTAAAAAACAGGTTTTTAGATTCAAAATCAGTGAACAACTAACATAAACAAGCATAAAATAAGATGGCACTTGGTCTTTCTTCAATACACTTAACACAATTTCATTAATATGAAAACAGGATTTACAAGTGCTTGAACAAGGAAAAACCAAAAGCAAACGTAAATGTTAAGACCTAATGCCTTTATATAGTCTACAATGAGACTAAGGAAGTTGAAAAATAACATAAACCCTAGAAAGTGAAGTCCCCAATTTGGATTAAGAACACCAAGAACAGGTTTTTGATCTTGTTTTGGGTTTAAATACATGTTTGGCGCGTGTTTAAACTTAATTAATATTAAGTTAAACCGGTTGGTGAGTGGGATGGTGACATGGAGGAAGGGTGGGCTGTGATTGGAGGAGAGTGTGTAGTGGGGCACGTGGCAGAATGTGGTTGGTCTAGGTAACAATATTGTCTAGCCAATTTAAGTCCCTCACCTTCCTTTCTTCTTTCACTTTGTAAATAAAGCCCAAAAATCCGAATCCCTTTGTTATTAAAGTTTCCTTTTTTACACTTTTGCCCCAAATACTTTTCCAAAGTATTTTCAGGGGTATTTCTTGCCATTTTGTGATTCTTGAAGGACTGATTTGGCATTTTCTTCAATGGTAATGGTCTTGACTTGCATATTTGATATTTTGGAGGACTAAAATTGCCAAGTCATAATGATTGAGGGACCATTTTTGCCAAATGCTGAAAGTTAAGGGTCCTTTTTGTAATTTTGGGATTTTCAAAGGACCAAACTTGTAATTTCTTGTACTTTGAAGGTCTTCATGATATATTTGACCTTGTGGAGGATAATGGTTGACAATTTAGCTTTGTTGAGGGGCTAAACTTGTCAATTCTTCAAAGTGGAGGGCCCTTTTTGTAATTTTGACAAACTTTAGGGACCAATCTTGTAATTATGAAGATACAAGGGTATAAAGTGTCAATTCTTCCATATTGGAGGACCCTTCTTCATAATTCTTCAAATCTTCAAGGTTTTCTTGGGAAAGTCTTCATTAGGGCTTGGTTCATTGTGCGGCTTCGTTTCCCGTGTTCGTTTTTGCATGATTCTTGTGATCTTTTGTCATTTTCTCAATATCCGTACCTAAAATACACAAGCAACAAACACAAGCATATATATGGGTATTTTGATGATATTTAATGCATTTTAAGCCCTATTTGGACGATGAGACTATGTATAAAAGCAGTCTCATCAGTGCACGATTTAGTGGTGGCGACGGCGCCTCCACGATTTGTGTCACCTTGCGTACTAGCTGTACGTGTAACTTTAGCATCTGCAAGAGCTTCAGCTACTCGATCCGCTATCATCTGACTCAGTAACTCTGGATCAACTCCACCATTATTAGCGGGTGGATTTTGAGCAGCAGGCCTTCGTCCTCTAGCCATCTTTCTATATGATAAATGGATTAGTGAGATTTTGTTCGATATAACGATCATGGCGCATATGGTAACAACAATGTAGTGCACACAATTTCAGAATATAAACATGTTATCCATCGCTATATGTAACCCAAATAAGATGATAACATAAACAAAATGAAACATCCATACAATAGTTTTCAAGGTACAACAAAAAAAATACATGACGACATGCATAAATTGCGCTGCGGCCCGTTTCCCGGCTTCGCTTGCGCGATTTTCACTTCTGATTGGTTCCATCCATCCCCAACCCTAATGAATCGAGTATGAAGGGGTCAAGCGGTTCGGGTTTTCGGTCGGTTCCCGTTCACCTTCCCCAATCCATTAGCTGGACAGATTCCCTAGCTTAATGGTCAAAGAACAAAAGATGATATGGAAAGAAATCTAACTATGGCCACCACGGCTCTGCTGAAAGGCCCTCTCAAGTGCATTCATCCTCTCCTCTAGAGCTATCTCACGTTCTTGGCTATCTTGAAAACGAATTTCCACATCCTTACACTCTTGCCTAAACCGCCCTTCTAAGTCAGCAAGGGGGTCCTCAACTGGCTCGTCTAACTGTCCCATCTCCACCTGAGGCTCAACTCCCCACCTGGACATAAGTGCTTCCAGCTCCTCAAGGCGAGATGCTGGGTAAATGTCCATCTCCTCCAAGGTGGTCTACAACTGTCCCCTAAGACGAGTAATGCATAATGTCAAAGCTGTCTCTGGTGGTGGTCTTGCACTAGAACTCTCTCCCACAGTCATCCCTTTAGGTAAGATGATGCCTAAAGCCCTCCTATGAGTCGGTATACCGGCATGAACAAGCATCTCCTGATAGACAGTAGGTATAGTATGTGTTGGAGGTGACATAGGCGGTATCTCAGGATCAACCTGGAAGTCAGCAATTGTAACACCCCCAAAATAGGCCCAGCTGAAGCGCACTAGTTATTGGGGCCTGTTACGTCATGATTATCCGAGTCTTGATTCGAGAGAGCGACCTCTATGCCAAATATCACAATGCAGACTCCTAATAATCATACAACCAAGTACCTGAGAATACATGCTTAAAATGGTCAACATAAAGTTGGTGAGTTCATAAGTTTTATTTAAAAAAAAAAAATTATGACACCTCTAATGTTTTCAAATCCCACTACCTAAGGTAGTGTCGTAAAAGCGTTTAGAAATCAAGAGTTTCGCAACAAAAGCAACACTTACTACAAAGTTCAGTCATATATCAACATTTAGCCAAAAGAATTACAGCCAACACAAAATAATTCAGTTCATATTCAAGGTTCATATAAACATCATATGCACGATTCATAATAAGATCACATATAAGAAACATATCAAGATCATAAAAGATCATAGCAAGATTCACAGTCAAGATCAATCCAAGATCATAGCCAAAATTCACATTCATGATTAATTGGACCGCAAACAAAATGTTTTAAAGCATATGAATCCCATTATAGGAGGGCAAACATATAAAGTTTAGAAGTATATGAATCCATTTAATAATGGCAAGCATATATAAAGTTTAGCAGCATATGAATCCATTAACTAATGGCAAGCATACAAGTTTTAGCAGCATATGAATCCATTAAATAATGGCAAGCATATAGGGTACCCAGTTACGATAGCAATAAGCTCATGACAAAACTTCCGCGAAGTGATTCAAGACAAAACACATTTTGCGTCCATAAGCAAGCAAAAAGCATTATTTCATCGATAAACAATACTTCAGCAAAGTATTTAATAAAATCACAGTTTGCATCCATAAGGAAATAACAAAGCATTATCTCTCCCCAAATAGATTCAGCATATAAAGCAGATTAAAAGAAGCAAAGACTCACTTGCATATTCATAATATGTAGCATAACAATACTTGCTACATATTAACAATCAGCAAAATGTATAAACACGTATTTAATATCAACAAGCATGCATCTCCCCCAAAAGAGATTAAAACATTTATAAAGCGATTCCGAAAACAGAGAGAGGGGGTATGAACTCACCTTAGTATGCAAAGATTTCACAGCAAGAATATGAAAATCACAGATGTAGCAAACGCAAGACGCAACCTAAATACATATAACGCTAGATTAGGTCACAATAGAAGAATGCAAAAATGCATTTACGTCGCACGCATATGTCACCATTTACCACGGTTTAAGTTATAAATAAAATCAACTCAAAATAGTTATCGATATAATATTCGACCAAACTCCCAAGTGAAGGAGATGTCGTCTTGCATCGATAAAATTTGGCCGCCTTTCGGCGTCGTTTTAATTTAACCATTTTAAAAAGACTCTAAATATCTGATAACTATGCTCGACCTATTGCTCTCAAACTTGAAACTTGACCTCGTTAATTTACAAACTCGACGCAAAAAAAAAATGTCCCATTTTAATATTTGCTAAAACAGTGTATAACTCAACAAAACTTTTAACATAAATGCAAAGATTTAATATACCCAAGTGGGTGACAACATTGATCCCAAACCCCTACACGTGATGCACCAGATGACCAGATGATGGAAAACAATACATAGACTGTCGGCTAGGTGGTGTTCACCTTATCATAACTCTCTTTCTCGTTTAAACAAGACACAAGTAAGAAAACCTAGTTTTTCGAAGGTAAGATAGTGAACCCAAAACAAAGTCTTGACTCGATAAAACACCAAACTCAACTCGAACTTCGCACCAAACCGACATCACAAAATTCTCACAGAGCTCACGACAAATCTATCAACAAAACTCTCACCAAAAACTCATAACAAAAGTCTCCTTTCCATCTCTCTCGGGCTCACAACACAACTCACCATAAGAATATGTCCCTCTGCTCACATCAAACTCTCAAAGCTATTTTAGTCCTTCTCTTTCTCTCGTTTACAACTGCATCAGTCTCATTAATTAGGTTTATAAGTTTTTCCCTCCAAAATATATATTTGCTATCTCTCTCTCGTCCAACCAAAACAAAGATTCACACGATTTGTAAAAAAAAACAAGGTTTTGGACTCGACGACTCACGCTCACAGTTCATGTAACCCTCACCATAAAACTCTCACAAATACTAGTCTCGAGAGTTCACTGTACTCGCGAGGATGAGCTCTCATAACCTCAAAACACCTTTTCACGTCGACAAACCCTCGCAAATGCTCACGACAAGCTCTCAAGCTTACACAACATCCATAACCCTCGTCTCACATGTACTCGATCAAGTCACGACTTAAAACCCGTTTTTGGACGTACACATTTAGCTTGACTCATAACAAATATGTACCCAAGAGTTTTAATACAACAAATGAAAACCATAACGTATAGACCCATTTCCAACATAAGTTCAAACTCGTTTTATGAAGTTACAACGCGACGTTTACAAGATCTATGTTTGAAAGCCATGTTTAATTAGTTCCGAAAAATGTGGTAAGGTGACGATGTACATATGCATGAAAAACCATGTAAAACGAAACAAGAAAGCATGCGAGATAACCTTAACGACAAGTACAACAACTCGTTTCCTAAAGCTTTTCGAACTCGACATTCGAACGAACAAAACCCACGAATAGCAAATGAACCCGCTTCACAAAATGAAACACTCCTGCAGCAGCTACAACCCACGTTCGAGGAAACGAAACTCGCGTCGACAGTAGCTGGAAACTCTCGAACTAAAGAGAGAATCCACGGAAATATTGTGTTTAAACAACCTTAGTTGCAAATGTTGATTCTTGGTTACTTCTTTTGGTTAGGGTTATGAAGGTATAAGTTTCAATTGTTTTTGTTTTGTGAAGTAGGATTTATGAGGGTCAAATGGAGCTATCTTTAATGGCCAAACGAAGGAGAATGAGATACAGTTTATTCGTGAATATGAGTGTGTGTCTTTTGGGTAAGCATGAATGATGCTTGTTTATCTATGATGAAGATACGGTTGTATTTGACATGGGGGGACCAAAATGATCGCACCTATAGTAGGCAAGGAGATAGGACGTACCGTCGCTAGGGGTTAGGGAGTAGCATGTGGGATTTTCAAATTTCAAATTATGTATACGTGATAAGTGTCTTGGAGAACATTTTGGGTATCATGAGTATGGTGCCAAAATTAGTAGTATTGTATTAATATAGCTAGTTAGCTAGTAGGTTGGTGTTCCCGCGAAGTATTAGTAATTTTGTTGTGTGGTCGAGTCTGTCGCGAAATGATCACATGATGGTATAACCAATGGAAAATAAGTTCGAACGAGGATGCATGCGTCATAGTTGATAAAATAAATCTAGGGATAATGGGTATAGCTCGTGAGTGCATGAGGTCAATATTTAACACGTACAGTGTTTACAAAGGCATTGACTGAGCGTAGTCTACAAATAACAATCAATTTAGCATATAAAATGACGTACGATCGATTTTAGGGTAAGAACTGTAAATATCTCGTGATATTTAAAATATAAAGGTTTATTTTTACTGTGTCGATACGCAGACTATGCGATTTTTTTTTTCTTTCAGATTTTACAAAATATGTCCCGTTTTCAAAACCAACAACTTTGGTAATGCTCAAAAATGAATTTTTGATGATAACTAATATAACTTATTATTATTTAAAGCACGACAAATTCGCGGGTGTTACATCATCCACGTGCCATTTTGAGTTTCGTCCTCGAAACTCGATCGTCGTTACTAGGTTGAGAAGTGTCAAGAATGTCGAAAAGGAATAGGTAAAGCTGGAATGTATACAAAAGGTTTGACAGGTCAATCTGAAAAAGCGGTAGTAGTTCATAGAACAATTAAATGATGATGAAAAGCGGATAATCTAGCAAGTCGTCAACTCTGAAAAGTCGATATAGGGTTAACCACAGTTAGTTGGTCAAGCTCACGTTGATCGATGTTCATTCGAAAAAATATGTGCCACAATTCACGAGTCATTTGAAGTTTGAGAAATCAATCGCCAAAACGCTATAATGGTAACAATAAAAAGGACAAGATGATGATCAAGTCGTACGAACGAACCGTGAGTCAACAAAACACATTCCATAATTGGAATAATAAAATAAAATTATAGAGACATGTCGAATGCACTTAAACCCACTTGTTTATAAATCGTTATTTACATCGAAAAGCGTCCTAATCCTTATAAATAAAAATTTATAACCTCATGGTTCAGCAATTTATAACATGTTTATTCAAATGTAGAGGCGTCCCAATTCATTTCAATAAAGACCTTATAAATCACTTTATTCAAGCATCCCCAGCAAAATTCACAATGAAAATAGTTAAAATCTTCTGAAATGATATTAAATAAATTTACCAAAAGAAAAACGTATGAGTCGTCAATAAGTCGTGTCTAGTAAGTAGACGTCCAAAATCATAGGCGAAAGAAAATAAATATTGACGCGCAATAACGAGCGCAAAAATACGTATCAAACAACGAGCTCATATATAATATAATGATATATTATAACAGTTACCAAATGGATAAAAGAAACAATCAGCATATAAAGCAATCATAAACCGATAAAACAAGCAATCATGCAGCAGAGGATGAAGAAATTGCAAACATGCCCTCGAGATATTCATATAGCAGCGGATAAGCAATCGTAATATGTAAAGCACGCATTCAAATATAGCAACGGAAAGCGCACGATAACATGATAAAACACACTAGAGCATCGGTTATAGTCTAGGCCTATGTAATAACACCTAGTTCTCTATAACCAAGGCTCTGATACCAATCTGTAACACCCCCAAAATAGGCCCAGTTGAAGCGCACTAGTTATTGGGGCCTGTTACGTCATGATTATCCGAGTCTTGATTCGAGAGAGCGACCTCTATGCCAAATATCACAATGCAGACTCCTAATAATCATACAACCAAGTACCTGAGAATACATGCTTAAAACGGTCAACATAAAGTTGGTGAGTTCATAAGTTTTATTTAAAAAAAAAAAATTATGACACCTCTAATGTTTTCAAATCCCACTACCTAAGGTAGTGTCGTAAAAGCGTTTAGAAATCAAGAGTTTCGCAACAAAAGCAACACTTACTACAAAGTTCAGTCATATATCAACATTTAGCCAAAAGAATTACAGCCAACACAAAATAATTCAGTTCATATTCAAGGTTCATATAAACATCATATGCACGATTCATAATAAGATCACATATAAGAAACATATCAAGATCATAAAAGATCATAGCAAGATTCACAGTCAAGATCAATCCAAGATCATAGCCAAAATTCACATTCATGATTAATTGGACCGCAAACAAAATGTTTTAAAGCATATGAATCCCATTATAGGAGGGCAAACATATAAAGTTTAGAAGTATATGAATCCATTTAATAATGGCAAGCATATATAAAGTTTAGCAGCATATGAATCCATTAACTAATGGCAAGCATACAAGTTTTAGCAGCATATGAATCCATTAAATAATGGCAAGCATATAGGGTACCCAGTTACGATAGCAATAAGCTCATGACAAAACTTCCGCGAAGTGATTCAAGACAAAACACATTTTGCGTCCATAAGCAAGCAAGAAGCATTATTTCATCGATAAACAATACTTCAGCAAAGTATTTAATAAAATCACAGTTTGCATCCATAAGGAAATAACAAAGCATTATCTCTCCCCAAATAGATTCAGCATATAAAGCAGATTAAAAGAAGCAAAGACTCACTTGCATATTCATAATATGTAGCATAACAATACTTGCACAATATAATCACGTATGGATCACAAACAATCAGCAAAATGTATAAACACGTATTTAATATCAACAAGCATGCATCTCCCCCAAAAGAGATTAAAACATTTATAAAGCGATTCCGAAAACAGAGAGAGGGGGTATGAACTCACCTTAGTATGCAAAGATTTCACAGCAAGAATATGAAAATCACAGATGTAGCAAACGCAAGACGCAACCTAAATACATATAACGCTAGATTAGGTCACAATAGAAGAATGCAAAAATGCATTTACGTCGCACGCATATGTCACCATTTACCACGGTTTAAGTTATAAATAAAATCAACTCAAAATAGTTATCGATATAATATTCGACCAAACTCCCAAGTGAAGGAGATGTCGTCTTGCATCGATAAAATTTGGCCGCCTTTCGGCGTCGTTTTAATTTAACCATTTTAAAAAGACTCTAAATATCTGATAACTATGCTCGACCTATTGCTCTCAAACTTGAAACTTGACCTCGCTAATTTACAAACTCGACGCAAAAAAAAAATGTCCCATTTTAATATTTGCTAAAACAGTGTATAACTCAACAAAACTTTTAACATAAATGCAAAGATTTAATATACCCAAGTGGGTGACAACATTGATCCCAAACCCCTACACGTGATGCACCAGATGACCAGATGATGGAAAACAATACATAGACTGTCGGCTAGGTGGTGTTCACCTTATCATAACTCTCTTTCTCGTTTAAACAAGACACAAGTAAGAAAACCTAGTTTTTCGAAGGTAAGATAGTGAACCCAAAACAAAGTCTTGACTCGATAAAACACCAAACTCAACTCGAACTTCGCACCAAACCGACATCACAAAATTCTCACAGAGCTCACGACAAATCTATCAACAAAACTCTCACCAAAAACTCATAACAAAAGTCTCCTTTCCATCTCTCTCGGGCTCACAACACAACTCACCATAATAATATGTCCCTCTGCTCACATCAAACTCTCAAAGCTATTTTAGTCCTTCTCTTTCTCTCGTTTACAACTGCATCAGTCTCATTAATTAGGTTTATAAGTTTTTCCCTCCAAAATATATATTTGCTATCTCTCTCTCGTCCAACCAAAACAAAGATTCACACGATTTGTAAAAAAAAACAAGGTTTTGGACTCGACGACTCACGCTCACAGTTCATGTAACCCTCACCATAAAACTCTCACAAATACTAGTCTCGAGAGTTCACTGTACTCGCGAGGATGAGCTCTCATAACCTCAAAACACCTTTTCACGTCGACAAACCCTCGCAAATGCTCACGACAAGCTCTCAAGCTTACACAACATCCATAACCCTCGTCTCACATGTACTCGATCAAGTCACGACTTAAAACCCGTTTTTGGACGTACACATTTAGCTTGACTCATAACAAATATGTACCCAAGAGTTTTAATACAACAAATGAAAACCATAACGTATAGACCCATTTCCAACATAAGTTCAAACTCGTTTTATGAAGTTACAACGCGACGTTTACAAGATCTATGTTTGAAAGCCATGTTTAATTAGTTCCGAAAAATGTGGTAAGGTGACGATGTACATATGCATGAAAAACCATGTAAAACGAAACAAGAAAGCATGCGAGATAACCTTAACGACAAGTACAACAACTCGTTTCCTAAAGCTTTTCGAACTCGACATTCGAACGAACAAAACCCACGAATAGCAAATGAACCCGCTTCACAAAATGAAACACTCCTGCAGCAGCTACAACCCACGTTCGAGGAAACGAAACTCGCGTCGACAGTAGCTGGAAACTCTCGAACTAAAGAGAGAATCCACGGAAATATTGTGTTTAAACAACCTTAGTTGCAAATGTTGATTCTTGGTTACTTCTTTTGGTTAGGGTTATGAAGGTATAAGTTTCAATTGTTTTTGTTTTGTGAAGTAGGATTTATGAGGGTCAAATGGAGCTATCTTTAATGGCCAAACGAAGGAGAATGAGATACAGTTTATTCGTGAATATGAGTGTGTGTCTTTTGGGTAAGCATGAATGATGCTTGTTTATCTATGATGAAGATACGGTTGTATTTGACATGGGGGGACCAAAATGATCGCACCTATAGTAGGCAAGGAGATAGGACGTACCGTCGCTAGGGGTTAGGGAGTAGCATGTGGGATTTTCAAATTTCAAATTATGTATATGTGATAAGTGTCTTGGGGAACATTTTGGGTATCATGAGTATGGTGCCAAAATTAGTAGTATTGTATTAATATAGCTAGTTAGCTAGTAGGTTGGTGTTCCCGCGAAGTATTAGTAATTTTGTTGTGTGGTCGAGTCTGTCGCGAAATGATCACATGATGGTATAACCAATGGAAAATAAGTTCGAACGAGGATGCATGCGTCATAGTTGATAAAATAAATCTAGGGATAATGGGTATAGCTCGTGAGTGCATGAGGTCAATATTTAACACGTACAGTGTTTACAAAGGCATTGACTGAGCGTAGTCTACAAATAACAATCAATTTAGCATATAAAATGACGTACGATCGATTTTAGGGTAAGAACTGTAAATATCTCGTGATATTTAAAATATAAAGGTTTATTTTTACTGTGTCGATACGCAGACTATGCGATTTTTTTTTTCTTTCAGATTTTACAAAATATGTCCCGTTTTCAAAACCAACAACTTTGGTAATGCTCAAAAATGAATTTTTGATGATAACTAATATAACTTATTATTATTTAAAGCACGACAAATTCGCGGGTGTTACAGCAATGTCAAGTGCCTCTAGTCTCACAGGGGCTGCAGGATCAGGCTCAGAAGCAGTATGTCTCCAAGTAGCATGGAATGGAATAAGTGGTTGTAGAGGTGAAGGAGGTCGTTGGGTAGACCTTCGAGTAAGACGACTCCTAGAGTAGACAAATGGCAAGGTATCTGGGAGTCTGGCAACTGGCTTAGTCATCTCTTCTTCTCCCTCAGATGAGGATGAAGAAATAGGGTCTGTAGAGGACACGGGTATAGCAGTAAATGCAGTAATCTCATCCTCTGAGTCAGATCCATCAGCAGACTCTCCTTCTTCATCTGCATTCTCCTTAGAGTCCATGTCTGTATCTGATAAGTGTGAAAACACTCATCAATAATGATCCAAAAACCATTAAAAACACTGTCAAATACATTATATTAAACTGTTAATTATCAGAATTACGCGTGTATTTGGTGTTTGTATATTTTCAGGTAAAATAGGTACATTTGAGACGAACACGAGCTTTCAAGGATTTATTTGAAGAAAAGACGAAGAAAAAGACGAAAGATGCTTTTGAGGACCTTATTTGCCAAACTTCCAAAGATAAAGGGCTTAAAGTGCAATGTCTACAAAGATTAAGGATGAAATGGAAATGAGATAAAAGTTTTATACACTTTTTGAAAAGAAATTAAATGGAAGGATCAAAAGAAAATAAAATGAAAAGTTTATTACTTTTCATATATATCTTGGTTCATTGACCAAGACCGGTCAACACTCACAAAACATAACACTCTGCGTCTTCTTCAACCTTGAAGAGAGAGAGAAAGAGTCGGTTTATCTCTTTTTCATCTCCATAACCTGCAAACGGAAAACAAGAACAATCAAGAGAGTATCAGCCAAAGATTAAAGAAGAGAAAATACTCCTCTCCTTCTCCTCTACACAATGATATGAATCAATTAGATCAAAAGTTAAAGATAAAGAAAGCCCCAAATTGAAGAAAGATGAAGAACAAGTGCAAACCTCGTATTTTCCACGTGGCATCCAATCATTGGTGGAGCCACGTCACTCCACCTCTCTCGACGCCTATATAAAGGAGATGAAGGCCTCATTTTGAAGCGGTTAGCAATAGGAGCAGTTCACATAGTTAGTTAGGAGTAGTTTAGTTTTTCTTTAAAAGTTTTACAGTTTAAATCATTTCAGTTTTCTGTTTAGTTTGTTAAGCTTTCAGTTTTACAGTTGTAACTGATTACTATTTTCGCCATTAATGAAACTTACTTAAGATTCTTAAAGATTTCTTGATTCTCTTTTAAGCTCTCTTTTATTGTTACTGTTAATCAAGATTGATTTTTAGTTGACGAGTTAATTGATTCTTGTTCATATAGCTTGTGTTAATAAGCTCACGTGTCAATTCAGTTTATAAGCTTTTCGAGTTTTTCTTCTTTTCTGATAATCCGAGTAATGTTTTGCTAACTGTTGCGAGAGTTGTAGTTTTAAGCTGATAAAGCTTATTGATGAGCTGATATTGTTGATATAATAAGTTTGTGATTGTTTCAGTTGTGCAGGTTATTGAGTAACTGATAAAACTCTAGTTTGTTGGTCAAAATAATTGAATTACTTTCAGTAAAAATTTCAGTTCGTTGTCTGTTAAGAGTAGTTTGTTAATCAGTTGAAACCAGATTTTCTTGATTTCCATTAAAGCTTGTTGATCTAAATCTTTCTCTTTTTCTTATCAAGCTCTGTTTTCGAAAGTTCAAACTTAATTCAGTTTAATTTTAGTAAAGATAGTTAAGACTACGAGTTTCATCCAGTTGGTGAAGTTTTCAGTTTCAGTATTAGCAGTTTAGCTATTCAGTAAGTACCGGTTAGGAGTAGAAGTATTATGTTCATTCAGCGTAGATAGATAATTCAGAATATTCAGATCTATGGTTGCAGTTTCGTTCAAAGTTTTGCAGGTCAATAGTTCAGCAGAAAAGTGGCGTAGAGTTCAGTTTTTTGCAGTTCTTTATCGACCTTGAAAAGCCGGCTCAGCGCCGCGTTTCTCTTCCACAACGGACTGGCCTTGAATAATTTGGTTAAGCACGTTTTTTTTAAATTCTGCATTTACTGATTAATATTAGATGTGAACTGTAGCTGTAGATGAACTTGATTGTCTGAACTGATTTTATAGTGTGAGATCTGTTTGAAACATGCTTTCATATTTTTCTTTGAATTGTATTTAGCTGTTTTAACCTTGATCTTGTTATTTTTTTTCAATAGTAGCTTACTAGATATCTGTCATAGATTTAAGTAGTGTTAGGGGCAGTGGTAGTATAAGAATTTTTTTCAGTAGAATTAGTTGAAACAGCTAGATGTTATTAGCTTGATTTTGTCCCCCAGATAGTTGAAAAATTCTATTTTAGTTAGAGAGTTGTATATCTTACTTAGCTAGCTTAAGATTTAGTCACTAAAGCTAATATCAGTAAATGGAGTTTATTTACAGTTTACATTGAATCTCATTGGTAGTTTAGAAAAATAGTTCAACCTACACTCATAAAGGAATATAAATACTAGTTAAATTTGTCCCTTGTAATTTGGTAGGTAGTCAAGTTTGTGCGTTTTACTTGGACTATTAGAAAGTAAAAATCATAGTCAAAGGGGCCCTTATTTGGAACCGTCATTTGTTGGGCTTAGACATACAGAATTTGTATTTAGTAATTCAAATTGGTGAAATAGAAAGGTTATTAAGAGATAAGATGACGTAGACAACAATAAGAAGTAGTACAATTGCATTAGATATATTACTTAGGCCTTTTACTTTAGGTCCATTTGTTAATTCTAGCATTTTATAATCAGATTTACCTCGATTTTCGTGTCTTTATATTTTACATTTTAAATTTGTAGACAAAATTTGTATTTTTACATTTTTTTTTATTTCGTGCATTTAAAATGTTGTAATTGCGATATGTTTTAGCTTAGTACGTATATGTAGCGTAATATAGATATTTTTACATTTTTACTTGTTTTGTGCCAATTAGAAATAGATACCAAACAAATTTGTATAACCAAAAACAATCAAGTCTTTGCTTAAAAACGTTATATCAATTCGAATCGAGCTGAGAAGACAACTACACTAAAAAAACGAAATATTAAATGGCGCCGCTGCCGGTTCTTTTCGTGACGATTAACGATTTCGAGTGAGACGATTGGATTTTCCATACCAAAACCAAGGATTTTCCAATTATGAAGGTTTTCAAAATAATGATAATTTTCAAGGCTATAATCAAGAAACCTTTCATAATCAAGGATTTTCAAACAATGAAGGCTTTCAAAATGATGAGAATTTTCCTTGCCATAATCAAGACACCTTTCAACATCAAGGATTTTCATATTTGACCACTTTGCCACACTTGGTTAATCGTCCTATGTTGGAGATATTACAAGACGAGCAATATCGAGCTATGTATGGGCCTTGTGCGACTTGTGGAGCATCGCATAATGAAAATAATTGTGATCTATACGCGAGTAATTATGATCAAGGGTTTGATGAGGATTTTCAAAATCAAGAATTTTTAAATCAAGACGATTTTCAAAATGAAGAAAATTTTCAGAGTCCTAATAACAAAACCGTTAACAATCAAGGCATTTATCATTTCTTGAGTAAAGACGCTTTTAATATGGTAATGCAAGCACTTGAGTCAATGCAAGAGGCAACTGATCCGAAAATATTAGGCTTGAGCACATACATCTTGCAACACATGAGACCGAATGATGCTTTACCTGATGATGAGCCTTCTTTGAGAGTAGATGTTGAGGATGATACACTTAGTGATGTTCCTATTGTAGACCCTTCCATCTCTCCACCGACTATACTTGAGCCATACACACCTTCATCACCTTTACCTCACGTGGAACCCACCGACTCTTTAACCATGGGGGACGAGCCTCTTAGCACTAATACAAACACCGATTTGGATGAATTAACCGTTTCTAGTGTTGAGAACCTTATCCCAATCCAAAGAGAGCTTGAGAGGGTTTCCAATGAACCATGTGATGAGCTTTGTGTTGATACCTCTTCTCCTCATGATCATATTGAGATTTTATCCCATATTGACCTTCATGCTACTACTAGTGATTTTGGTGATTTTGATCTTGATGAATTGTTTAAAGAAAGGGATAATGAGATTGAGGAAGAGTTTGTGGAAGACTTGACACAAATAGAGGATGAAAATTGTGATTCTAGTGACGCGTCTTATGCTATATCATCCGATGATTTGTCTTGTCAAGATAACATTGCTAATTTGGATAAAGAGTTTGCTCATATAGGAAACGTGGATCCTTCTCCTCTACCACTTTATGATTCTTGTGATGAACCTTTTGATGATCCTTATGATAGTGATGAGTCTTTTACTTCTGATGATGATGACTCCATTTCTTCTATGAATCCTTCACCTATTCCTCTAAGTGATTTTGTGATACATTCAAATCCTCTTTTTGAGACATGTTTTGATAACCCACTTTTTGAGGAGTGTGAAGAACTTAATAATGAGTCTATAGAAGAAGAACCCTTGATTGATATTCCTTCACTGGTTTTTGAGGATACACCTATTGATTTTCATGATCATATCATCCCTTTGAGTGATTCTCTCATTAATACACCTTCTTTTGAGCCTTATGTTCCCACCCTCCCACCCTTGAAGTTGGTTATTGATGAAGATCCTTTCCTCTTAGAGATTGATACTTTTTCATCTAAGGCACCTTTAGAACTCAAAACCTTTGATATGGACTCTTTTATGGAGATTGATACCACCATAGAGGATACTCTTGCACATTTTGATATAGAGGTCGACGATAGTGTTTCTAATTTGGAAGAGGAGGTTCGTCTTATTACTACATTGCTTTTTGGGAACATAGAGACTACACCTTCTCCACAAGACACTATTGATCTTGATCCTCCTTTCGCTATGCCTTCTATGGAAGATTACCCACCTTTTGATGATGATGAGCCCAATATGGACATAATTGTTATGAATGTTTTGATACCTACACCTTCATATTCTCATGATGCTTTGATATCTAAGGGGGAATCTTATATGGTTGATATGAGCTCATCTTCTTATTTTCCCATGAAGGGAAAGGTTTTTGATCCTGGGATCCGTATATTTGGGAAATATTGGTTTTCATCTACTCCACTTAAGAGTGTGCTTTCGATTGATATGGACTTCTTGTATGAGCTTACTTTGGTGATACTACCTACTTTGGAGTTGTTCACTTGTCGAGATGGAAATTATGTATTTGATCCTGGTGTGCTTCTATTTGAGAGATTTCGTATGTTGGACAAACTTGAGACACGTTGGACCGTTCCATTTATCGAGGCAGATTTGGTAAATCTTATAGTAAATGGCAACGTGCTAAGTTTGAGTGTATCATGTGAGACGTGCTTCAAAGTGGATATTCTTTATTCTCCATGATGGTTTCCCCAAGGACAACTTAATTCGGGGCCGAGTCGAGCTAGCGACTTAGGGTTAAAAAAACTCAAGCATTGAATAACTAGGTTAGACAACGTAGAGTAGATTTTCAATAGGTTAGGTTTAATTAAAAGGATGTTCTAGTAGAGTTGAAGTGGAGGGGTGCCTTTCTTCGTCTTTTGGTGTTTGTTTCAAGGGTTGCTCTCTCACATTTCATGCTTGGAGCTTATGGAGGAGGCCCGTGTATCTGGTTCACTTCGATTAGTTTTTGCTATTGTGATATTTAAACACTTGTGCTTAACATGACTATCCTTTAGTTGTCTCTTCCTTAACTTGGGTTAAGCAAGGTTATCAATGTCATAAGTGTAGGGGAGTTTACTCCAATACTCTTAAACATTGAGGACAATGTTTATCTTAAGTGTAGGGGAGACTTCTATCGAAGTGACCTTACCTAGACCATTGCCTTAACTTCATGATAACTTGGGAAAATTAATTTTTCGATCATTTTTCAAATTTTTGATCTACTTTGGCCAACAAAATTATGCATTCATAATTTTTGCATCAATCATTTTTCATTTGCATAACACATTTGCATTGTATATATTTCTTCTTTTATTTTTCATCAAAAATAAATAAAAAGGAAAAATATAATAAAACATGGTTTTAACAAGTTTAGATTTCTTTGACATATTAGGCCCGCCATGGATATTTTGACTCAACCCGAGTTTGCTTATTTTAGCACTCTCTAGCTAGTATCCTTAACCATGTAGTCCTTCATTGGTCTATTAGGCTAAGCTTCCACCAATTTCATTATTTGAAATTTTAAATTTGTGGAGAATGGGAAATGATAGAGTTGAAGCAAGTGTAAAAGGGCTAGATAGACTTCATGGCAATTATTTGTGGCTAAACCCTTCTCTTCTTTACCTCTATTTTCTTCGCTTGTATATAATTGTTAATAAATAATCAAGTACGGTTTTAATTGGTTTGTAATCTCTTATGCATTTTTGACTAATCATTTATGGTTGATATGAGTACGTCTTAAGATTCTAAGTTAGCACGTTTTATGTGTACTAGAATTGTGTCATGCTCCATATTTAGCGGGTGTTTTTCCTTTTCTGCTTTGCAAATTTCTTGGTGAGGAATAAAGAAAAATAAGAGCGGCTTATGAAAAAAATGAGTGGCTAGAAAAAAAAAAAGAGAAAAAGAAAAAAAAAAATAATAAAAGCAAGACTCCCAAGAGGGGCAGTGTGGTGTTAATTATAGTGACTATTGAGTTCCAATATTACCTTGACGGGTTGCGGGGATTCAATAGATTGCTCCAATCCAATATTACCTTGACGGGTTGCGGGGTTGAAGATCCAAAATCTCAAAAAGATGCGGATGTAAATTATTGCGTGAGTTTTATTTTTCTTTCCTTAGCGAGTGTGTAGTTACTTATGAAAGCATGGCATGAGGATTTTACACATAAGGCGAATGACTTATTATTCTTAATACGGACTTATATTAATTGTGAGCGGTTTTTCAAGTAATGGATGAGAAGATTACTTAGGATTAAAACCGTCCTTCCTTATTTTTAGATTTTACATTTCTTATATTTCACGCTTTAATAATGACAAATTTGCCCACAAGCAATTTGCTCAATTAATAACCGGTTCCACATTTAATTGTCATGAATAAGTTGATGCACTTTTTACTTGTGAATGCAATGATTCCATTTACTAGCTTGGTATGGGGAAAGTGAAACTTGAGGGTGATAAGTGTCCATGGTACCCAAGCCCTAATCCAAGTCATTGATTTCTTTATGAGTTATTTCCATCAAAACCATTTCAATAAAAATCAAAAATATATAAATAGAATTGCTTTCTTTTGCATTGCATTGTACAAAATTAAAATCATGCATCATATAGTGTAGAGTAGTGTAGATGCATTCCATAATGGCCAAGGTTGGTTAATTATGAGAAAAGTGTAATTTAGAGCTTTAAAATGCTGCATTGCATGAGGACATGGCAATGGTCAAGTGGAGGGGAGTTGATAAGTGTGAAAACACTCATCAATAATGATCCTAAAACCACTAAAAACACAGTCAAATACATTATTTTAACTGTTAAATATCAGAATTACGCGTGTATTTGGTGTTTGTGTATTTTCAGGTAATATAGGTACATTTGAGACAAATACGAGCTTTCAAGGGATTTTCATAACAAAAGACGAAGAAAGAGACGAAAAGATGATTCAAGGACCTTATTTGCCAAGCTTTTGAAGATCGAGGATTGAACTTGCAATTTTCTACAAGATAAAAGGATGAAAAGAATTACTTGGAAACCTTTATACACATTTGGAAAGAAGTAAGAGATGAGGGACCAAATAGGCAAAATAAGTGAAAAGATTTATTCATATCTGGTCAATTGACCAAGTCTGGTCAAACAACACAAACGTGTATACAAGACACGTCTCTTCTTCAACCTTGAAGAGAGAGAAAGGAAATTAAAACCGACTTCCTCTTTTCTATCACCCAAACCTGCAATCCAATATCACGAGAGATCAAGCGAGTTTCAGCAAGAGATCAAAACTACAAAAGTATTCCTCTCTTCTCCCTCTTCATGATGATGCTAGTTAATTAGATCAAGGAGTGAAGATAAAGAAAGCCCCAAATTGAAGAAAGATGAAGAACAAGTGCAAACCTCGTATTTTCCACGTGTCAATCAATCATTGGTGGAGCCACGTCATCAATCTCCTCTCGCGGCTATAAAAAGACATGAAGGCCTCATTTTGCAACCGGTTAGCTTAGGAGTAGATTAGCACATAGTTAGTTAGGAATTAGTTAGCTTTTCTCTCCCAAATGCTTAATGATTTTCAGTTAGAATATTGTTTAAAATCTGTTTCTTTCAGTTTAATCAGTTTGTAACTGTTTTTCTTATTCACCATTAATGGAAGATTTTAGCTTTTCATTTGTTCTATCTCTTTAATCTTGATAATCGCAAGCTAATTCAGATTTCTGTCTTTCTTTGATAATACTGTTCTCGAGATATTAGTGTAGATAGATGGATGATGATAACTCTTAGCTTTCTGTTACTGTTCCCACTTTTCAGTTACATCAATAATATTGATTTTAACAAGTTTTCTTTAAAACTGATACTGTTCACGAGTTCTTTTAGAATTGATGTTATGATTTTCAATTTCTAGTTGTTTTGAGTAGTTATAACTGATTGATTAATTGTTCTATCAGTTTTTGCAAAGCTTGAGTTTGATATTGTATTTCTAAATGTTTTGATATTGATGAAATTTTCAGTTTCTTACTTTCTCTTATTTCGTTTACTGTCCATAAAGCTTAGGCAGCTTATGAGTATGTTACTGATTTAGAAGTCGTGACTGAAGGTTTCTTTGATTAAGTGATGTTTTGATTCAGATTTCTTTCGATTATAGGTCCTTCAGCAGTTTTTAGTTCGTAGGCTCATCGAGAGTTAATGGAATAGGATCTTTCTGATAGACCTTTACAGAAACGAATTATTAGTGTAAGTAAATGAGGAATTTAGAGTGTTGATATTAGGAATCAGTAAGCTTCATATTTTACAGTCAGTTTGTTAGTTAGTTTGATTCCAGATTTGTTATGTTAGTCGAGTTTCTGATTTTTGAGCATTTTATCGTTGCTTATAAAAGTTCATGAGTTCTTATTAAGCTGAGGAAGATTTTCTAGTTTAGGCGTTGATTCAGCTTCTTTGTTAAAGCCGTTAAGCTGTAAGATAGACTGCATACATATAGTTGGATTCTTTTATTCGAATTGTTTTGCAGGTTTATTGTGAAGGTTATGCAGACTCATGATTAGCAGTTCAGAAAGTTCAATTTGTCGATATCGGTAGATAAAAAAGATGGCAGTGTTTTGTGATAAGCGAGCTCAGCGCTCCGCTTCACGACAAAGGACTAGGCCTGGATGATATGGTTAAATGCATTTCAATTTCTGTAAATTCTTGGTTAATGCTAGATGAAGGATTGTAGTATAAATTTTGTTGGTTACTTTTAATCTGTATTAATTGTGTGTTAAAAGTGTTTGTTTGATTTCCATTCAGTTTTAGTTTTTAGAAACTTTGAACACTGAGATTTGAAAGATAAAGTCATTTGATTTAGTTAAAATTGGTAACTGTTGAACTTGTTATTTTAATTCTACTGGATTACGTTTCATTAAATCAAATTTACAAAATAGTCAGTAAGCTTGTAGTTTTCTTTAAGGACGTATGGATTGATTGTTATCGGGCTTTCATTGGTTTGTTGGGCTAATTCACACATGGGCCAGTTTAATAGACTAATGTGTTTAATAGGTTTCCTTATTGGGCCAGTTTGTTTTGATTAACTGATTTCAGCCAAATCAAATAAACATTTCATTTTCAAGATTAGTTTTATAAAATTTACAATGTGTATTTTGTTAGAATTTAGTTTTATATTTTGTATTGTGTAATTTTCATTTGTAGTTTAGAATTTGAATTTTCAAGTTTTAAATTTCGTGCATCTAGAAGTTGTAATTGCAATATGTTTTAGAGTAGTACGTATACGTAGTTAGATAATATTTTTACCATTTTTACATGCTTTGTGCAAATTAGACATAGATTACCAATCAAGATTTTACTACCAAAAACAATTAAGTCTTTGCTAGAAAACGTTATATCAATTCGAATCGAGCTGAGAAGACAACTACACTAAAAAACGAATTATTAAATGGCGCCGCTGCCGGTTCTTTTCGTGAAGATTAACGATTTCGAGTGAGACGATTGGATTTTGGGATCCGTTCACTTTGTGAACGTTATTTTTACGTATTATAAATCAAAAAGATTCAAGTTTGTGCGTTTTACTTGGACTATTAGAAAGTAAAAATCATAGTCAAAGGGGCCCTTATTTGGAACCGTCATTTGTTGGGCTTAGACATACAGAATTTGTATTTAGTAATTCAAATTGGTGAAATAGAAAGGTTATTAAGAGATAAGATGACGTAGACAACAATAAGAAGTAGTACAATTGCATTAGATATATTACTTAGGCCTTTTACTTTAGGTCCATTTGTTAATTCTAGCATTTTATAATCAGATTTACCTCGATTTTCGTGTCTTTATATTTTACATTTTAAATTTGTAGACAAAATTTGTATTTTTACATTTTTTTTTATTTCGTGCATTTAAAATGTTGTAATTGCGATATGTTTTAGCTTAGTACGTATATGTAGCGTAATATAGATATTTTTACATTTTTACTTGTTTTGTGCCAATTAGAAATAGATACCAAACAAATTTGTATAACCAAAAACAATCAAGTCTTTGCTTAAAAACGTTATATCAATTCGAATCGAGCTGAGAAGACAACTACACTAAAAAACGAATTATTAAATGGCGCCGCTGCCGGTTCTTTTCGTGAAGATTAACGATTTCGAGTGAGACGATTGGATTTTGGGATCCGTTCACTTTGTGAACGTTATTTTTACGTATTATAAATCAAAAAGATTCAAAAAAAAATCAAAAAGATAAAAATACAAAAAAATAAAAAATCACAAAAACCAATTCTTTTCCTAAAGAATTGAACCAAAAAAAAATAAAAAATCCAAAAAGTAATCTTTTTCCTAAAAGATTACACCCAAAAATATATATTATATCGTTTTCATCGGTTTTTACGTAGATATAGTATTTTTCTTAAAAAAAAAAACAAATAAATACAAAAATATTTTTTATATATTATTATATGTAAATACGTATACATATACGAACAACCAATAAACATATCTTCCATAAGTATTGCCGAGGCAATACACCGTGTTGAGGGGCGTTCCGGTCCTTGACACGCGTATCGATCAAACAAAATAAAGCAAGAATAGATAAATACTTCCAATTGGCAATAATTCGAAGAATACAAACTACAAAGTGAATAGATAGGCGACGTGCTATAAAATGCCGTCTAAGGGTTAATAGGTACTTAAGTGCTTCGCGCCACCTAACCCCCCGTTCACTAGTGCGTATTCTAAGAAGGAAGGCTTAATTGGAGGTCTTGCACCCAAGTAGTAATTATATATATACTTTCTTGTGGATATTTAATATTGCAACTCGAAGAGGATAATCTTATTCTTTTCAAAGTCGACCGAGGGCTACTCCCTCATTCCTCGTGTTTACTTACACGTGTACTCGCACACGTGTAAACATACCACCTTTGGTGTATCACTTCCTTCCCCGAGGAAGCTTTTAGACGTCATTTCACTTGTATATACATTCGACCATTTTGTAGCCATGGATCAACGTACTCTTATGGAGATTCTCCAATCGAGAGTAGAGGGACATGCCGACGCCATCGTTATACCTGAAATAACCGCACAGACTTTTGAGCTTAATGTCCACATGATCACTTTGGTTTCTTCTAGCCCCTTCTTAGGGAGATCCATAGATGACCCCCACGACCATATTAAGAGGTTCTTGTTACTTTGCAATACACTTAAGTATGATGGGGTCCCTCCTGATGCTATTAAGATGATCCTATTCCCATTCTCCTTAGAGGGTCTTGCTAGAAATTGGTATGATAGGCAACCATCTAAGAGCATTTTCACTTGGGAGGATTTAAAGAAAAAGTTTTTGAACCAGTTCTTTCCTCTATCAAGAACTACGGCTTTGAGAAAGTTAATTATTGGTTTTCAACAAAGGAATGATCAAACATTTAGTGAGGCTTGGGAAAATTTCAAGGAGTTATTGAGGAAATGTCCAAATCATGGATTCGATGAGGTTTACCAACTCAACACTTTCTATAATGGATTAAGACCACACCACCAAGATTTACTCAACTCTTCCGCGGGTGGGAATATTTTCTCTAAATCCTTTCAAGAAGCTTGGGACATTATTGAGAACAAATCGATGGTGCAAGCTAACACACAATTTGATGAGAAAGTCCATGTGGTGCAAGAAAGTGTTACTCCTCAAATAGAAAAAATGATCTCTCAAAAGCTTGATACTATGACCAACACACTCATGAAATTTTGTGAACTCCTTTTGAACAAGACTTCCACCAATGATGTGAATACTATTGCTCTTTCATGTGAGACTTGTGGAGGTCCCCATTCCTACCAACAATGTGATAAAGTTCAAGGCTATCAAGGGGAGTGTTATGCTTACCAAGGGAACAATTACAAAGCACCCAACACCTTTCAACATCAAGGAAATACCTTTTATCCACCAAATCAAGGATTTAATGCTCAACCTCCACCTTTCCAACCTCCAGGTTTTCAAAGTCATGTGCCACAAGAGTTAAACACAATGGATCTTTTGCAAAAGATGAATCAAGAGAATGAAAGGAAATTCCAAGCTATAGACAAGAAAATGAATGACCAATTCAATAAACTTTTGATGGCATTAAATCAAAGACAACAAGGAGCTTCACCATCTAACACACAAGCAAACCCAAGGGCAAATGTCAATGCTATTACAACAAGAAGTGGAAAGACAACAAAGGATCCTTCACCTCCTAAACCTCCTATTGTTCAACCCACTTGTGTTCCTACTTGTGACAAGCCTTTTACATCTACTTCACCATCTTCAAATGCTCCTATCCAATCTAACATACCTTCTCAACCTATTCCCACTTCTCCTTTACCTTCCACAACTCCCAATGAAGAAGCTAACAAAGAAAAATCTTCTACTACAACACCTATCCCACCTACACCAAAACCAAACCTTCCTTACCCTTCAAGATTGAGAAAGGACAAATTGAAAAACAAGGATGATATACAAGTCTCCAATTTTTTGAGGATGTTCAAGCAACTTAACATAAACATCTCATTTGCAGAAGCTCTTGCATATATGCCAAAGTTTGCTAAGATGTTCAAGGATTTACTTTCCAACAAGGAAAAATTGGTGGACTTGCCTAATACATCTCTTAATGAAAATTGTTCCGCCGTGTTGCTAAAAACCTTACCTACAAAACTTGGAGATCCAGGGCGCTTTTTGATCCCTTGTAATTTTCCTGGGGTGGAAAATTGCATGGCATTGGCGGATCTAGGGGCAAGCATAAATCTCATGCCTTTATCGGTTTGGCAAAAACTCTCTCTTCCTGAGCTCACTCCAACTAGGATGACCCTTGAGTTAGCCAATCGTACCATAGCTTACCCTGTAGGTATTGCGGAGGATGTGTTTGTAGGTGTGGATAAGTTTACCTTTCCAGCCGACTTTGTAGTGGTTGATTATGATATGGACCCGAGAGTTCCTCTTATTGTTGGTAGACCTTTCTTGAGGACGGGTCGTACTCTTATTGATGTGGCGGAAGGAGAATTAATTATGAGAGTTGAAGATGAGAAAGTTGCGTTTAAGATGGGAAAAGTCATTAAGAAACCTCAAGGTTATGAAACCGTTAATCATATTGATGTTCTTGACGAGGCGGTAAATCCTAGTGATGATGTAGGGATGAATAATAATGATATTCTTGATGAGGTTTGTCATGAATACTTTCATGAAGCTTGTCAAAGTGGGAATTATGAGATTCCCCATGTTGAGACCATAGCCTCCATTACTTCCTCATTGAATGTTTTTGACACTCAAGAGTTTAACATTGATGATTTTGTGATTTATTCAAACCCTATTTTTCAAACATCACTTGATAACCCACTTTTCAATGACAATGAGGAAGTTAATGATGATTATAGTGATGAGCTTTCTATACCCTTAAGGTCTATGACTCATATCATCTCTACGAGTGATCCTCCTATACTTGAGCCTCATATTGACTCTTATTGTCCTACCTATCCGCCGGTGGATTTGGTTATTTTTGAGGAGGATCCTCAACCTTTAGAGAGTGATATTACTGTAGAGGATATTACTTTTGATGAGGAGTTAGACAAGTTTCTAGATACCTACTTTCCTCTTGAGGATGAGTTTTCCCATGATTCCAATGATTCATTTGTCTCTTCATTGAGTTTGGATGAGGACGACTCTCCTACTTTGGACTTAGATGATGACTTTTATCCCTATTTGGACCTTAATGAAAATTTTTCAAAAGGAAAAGAAAAGGAAGACCTGAAGGTTCATACTACTTGTGTTTTAACACCTCTTTTTCAACCTTCGGTGTCTAATGATGTGAATTTTTATAAGGGGGAGTCTTCTAAAGGAAACACTTCTTTGACTTGTCATTTTCCCCAAAAGGAAAAGGTTTTTGATCCTGGTATAAACATTTTTGAGCTATCTGCTATAAAAGGAGAACTCTTTAGAAAAATGGGATCCTTACCTGCTTATCATATCTTTCATTGTGACCATTGTGTGCTTAAGGGAACCTCGACTATTTTACCCTGGTTTGTGATTCCCACCTTGGGATTGAGCTATTATTGGGATGAAAATCATGTATTTGATCCTGGTGGACTTTATTCGAGGTTTCCCTTTATGGGCATGACTTTTCACCCTTAGTATTGAATAACTAGGTTAGAAAACGTAGAGTAGATCTAAATAGGTTAGGTTTAATAAAAGGGTGTTATAGTAGAGTTGAAGTGGAGGGGTGCCTTTCTTCGTCTTTTGGTGTTTGTTTCTAGGGTTGCTCTCTCACATTTCATGCTTGGAGCTTATGGAGGAGGCCCGTGTATCTGGTTCACTTCGATTAGTTTTTGCTATCGTGATATTAAACACTTGTGCTTAAAATGTATACCCTTTAGTTGTCTCTTCCTTAACTTGGGTTAAGCAAAGTAATCAATGTAATAAGTGTAGGGGAGTTCACTCCCATGCTCTTAAACATTGAGGACAATGTTTATCTTAAGTGTAGGGGAGACTTCTATCGAAGTGACCTTACCTAGACCATTGCCTTAACTTCATGATAACATGAAAATTGAATTTTCAACATTTTTCAAATTTTTGATCTACTTTGGCCACCAAAAATATGCATTCATAATTTTTGCATCAATCATTTTTCATTTGCATAACACATTTGCATTGTATATATTTCTTCTTTTATTTTTCATCAAAAATATATAAAAAGAAAAAAATATAATAAAACATGGTTTTAACAAATTTAGACTTCTTTGACATATTAGGCCCGCCATGGATATTTTGACTCAACCCGAGTTTGCTTATTTTAGCACTCTCTAGCTAGTATCCTTAACCATGTAGTCCTTCATTGGTCTATTAGGCTAAGCTTCCACCAATTTCATTCTTTGAAATTTTAAATTTGTGGAGAATGGGGAATGATAGAGTTGAAGCAAGTGTAAAAGGGCTAGATAGACTTCATGGCATTTACTTGTGGCTAAACCCTTCTCTTCTCTACCTCTATTTTCTTCACTTGTATATAATTGTTAATAAATAATCAAGTACAGTTTTAATTGGTTCGTAATCTCTTATGCATTTTTGGCTAATCATTTATGGTTGATATGAGTACGTCTTAAGATTCTAAGTTAGCACGTTTTATGTGTACTAGACTTGTGTCATGCTCCATATTTAGCGGGTGTTTTTCTTTTTCTTCTTTGCAAATTTCTTGGTGAGGAATAAAGAAAAATAAGAGCGGCTTATGAAAAAAAAAATGAGTGGCTAGAAAAAAAAAAAAAAAAAAAAAAAAAAAAAAAAAAAAGAAGAAAAAAAAAAAAAAATAATAATGCAAGACTCCCAAGAGGGGCAGTGTGGTGTTAATTATAGTGACTATTGAGTTCCAATATTACCTTGACGGGTTGCGGGGATTCAATAGATTGCTCCAATCCAATATTACCTTGACGGGTTGCGGGGTTGAAGATCCAAAATCTCAAAAAGATGCGGATGTAAATTATTGCGTGAGTTTTATTTCCTTAGCGAGTGTGTAGTTACTTATGAAAGCATGGCATGAGGATTTTACACATAAGGCGAATGACTTATTATTCTTAATACGGACTTGTATTAATTGTGAGCGGTTTTTCAAGTAATGGATGAGAGGATTACTTAGGATTAAAACCGTCCTTCCTTATTTTTGGATTTTACATTTCTTATATTTCACGCTTGAATAATGACAAATTTGCCCACAAGCAATTTGCTCAAATAATAACCGGTTCCACATTTAATTGTCATGAATAAGTTGATGCACTTTTTACTTGTGAGTGCAATGATCCCATTTATTAGCTTGGTATGGGGAAAGTGAAACTTGAGGGTGATAAGTATCCATGGTATCCAAGCCCTAATCCAAGTCATTAAATTCTTTATGAGTTATTTCCATCAAAACTATTTCAATAAAGACAAAAAGATGTAAATAGAATTGCTTATCTTTGCATTGAATTGTAAATATTCAAAATCATGCATCATATAGTGTAGAGTAGTGTAGATGCATTCCATAATGGCCAAGGTTGGTTAATTATTAGAAAAGTGTAACTTGGTGCTTTAAAATGCTACATTGCATGAGGACATGGCAATGGTCAAGTGGAGGGGAGTTGATAAGTGTGAAAACACTCATCAATAATGATCCAAAAACCATTAAAAACACTGTCAAATACATTATATTAAACTGTTAATTATCAGAATTACGCGTGTATTTGGTGTTTGTATATTTTCAGGTAAAATAGGTACATTTGAGACGAACACGAGCTTTCAAGGATTTATTTGAAGAAAAGACGAAGAAAAAGACGAAAGATGCTTTTGAGGACCTTATTTGCCAAACTTCCAAAGATAAAGGGCTTAAAGTGCAATGTCTACAAAGATTAAGGATGAAATGGAAATGAGATAAAAGTTTTATACACTTTTTGAAAAGAAATTAAATGGAAGGATCAAAAGAAAATAAAATGAAAAGTTTATTACTTTTCATATATATCTTGGTTCATTGACCAAGACCGGTCAACACTCACAAAACATAACACTCTGCGTCTTCTTCAACCTTGAAGAGAGAGAGAAAGAGTCGGTTTATCTCTTTTTCATCTCCATAACCTGCAAACGGAAAACAAGAACAATCAAGAGAGTATCAGCCAAAGATTAAAGAAGAGAAAATACTCCTCTCCTTCTCCTCTACACAATGATATGAATCAATTAGATCAAAAGTTAAAGATAAAGAAAGCCCCAAATTGAAGAAAGATGAAGAACAAGTGCAAACCTCGTATTTTCCACGTGGCATCCAATCATTGGTGGAGCCACGTCACTCCACCTCTCTCGACGCCTATATAAAGGAGATGAAGGCCTCATTTTGAAGCGGTTAGCAATAGGAGCAGTTCACATAGTTAGTTAGGAGTAGTTTAGTTTTTCTTTAAAAGTTTTACAGTTTAAATCATTTCAGTTTTCTGTTTAGTTTGTTAAGCTTTCAGTTTTACAGTTGTAACTGATTACTATTTTCGCCATTAATGAAACTTACTTAAGATTCTTAAAGATTTCTTGATTCTCTTTTAAGCTCTCTTTTATTGTTACTGTTAATCAAGATTGATTTTTAGTTGACGAGTTAATTGATTCTTGTTCATATAGCTTGTGTTAATAAGCTCACGTGTCAATTCAGTTTATAAGCTTTTCGAGTTTTTCTTCTTTTCTGATAATCCGAGTAATGTTTTGCTAACTGTTGCGAGAGTTGTAGTTTTAAGCTGATAAAGCTTATTGATGAGCTGATATTGTTGATATAATAAGTTTGTGATTGTTTCAGTTGTGCAGGTTATTGAGTAACTGATAAAACTCTAGTTTGTTGGTCAAAATAATTGAATTACTTTCAGTAAAAATTTCAGTTCGTTGTCTGTTAAGAGTAGTTTGTTAATCAGTTGAAACCAGATTTTCTTGATTTCCATTAAAGCTTGTTGATCTAAATCTTTCTCTTTTTCTTATCAAGCTCTGTTTTCGAAAGTTCAAACTTAATTCAGTTTAATTTTAGTAAAGATAGTTAAGACTACGAGTTTCATCCAGTTGGTGAAGTTTTCAGTTTCAGTATTAGCAGTTTAGCTATTCAGTAAGTACCGGTTAGGAGTAGAAGTATTATGTTCATTCAGCGTAGATAGATAATTCAGAATATTCAGATCTATGGTTGCAGTTTCGTTCAAAGTTTTGCAGGTCAATAGTTCAGCAGAAAAGTGGCGTAGAGTTCAGTTTTTTGCAGTTCTTTATCGACCTTGAAAAGCCGGCTCAGCGCCGCGTTTCTCTTCCACAACGGACTGGCCTTGAATAATTTGGTTAAGCACGTTTTTTTTAAATTCTGCATTTACTGATTAATATTAGATGTGAACTGTAGCTGTAGATGAACTTGATTGTCTGAACTGATTTTATAGTGTGAGATCTGTTTGAAACATGCTTTCATATTTTTCTTTGAATTGTATTTAGCTGTTTTAACCTTGATCTTGTTATTTTTTTTCAATAGTAGCTTACTAGATATCTGTCATAGATTTAAGTAGTGTTAGGGGCAGTGGTAGTATAAGAATTTTTTTCAGTAGAATTAGTTGAAACAGCTAGATGTTATTAGCTTGATTTTGTCCCCCAGATAGTTGAAAAATTCTATTTTAGTTAGAGAGTTGTATATCTTACTTAGCTAGCTTAAGATTTAGTCACTAAAGCTAATATCAGTAAATGGAGTTTATTTACAGTTTACATTGAATCTCATTGGTAGTTTAGAAAAATAGTTCAACCTACACTCATAAAGGAATATAAATACTAGTTAAATTTGTCCCTTGTAATTTGGTAGGTAGTCAAGTTTGTGCGTTTTACTTGGACTATTAGAAAGTAAAAATCATAGTCAAAGGGGCCCTTATTTGGAACCGTCATTTGTTGGGCTTAGACATACAGAATTTGTATTTAGTAATTCAAATTGGTGAAATAGAAAGGTTATTAAGAGATAAGATGACGTAGACAACAATAAGAAGTAGTACAATTGCATTAGATATATTACTTAGGCCTTTTACTTTAGGTCCATTTGTTAATTCTAGCATTTTATAATCAGATTTACCTCGATTTTCGTGTCTTTATATTTTACATTTTAAATTTGTAGACAAAATTTGTATTTTTACATTTTTTTTTATTTCGTGCATTTAAAATGTTGTAATTGCGATATGTTTTAGCTTAGTACGTATATGTAGCGTAATATAGATATTTTTACATTTTTACTTGTTTTGTGCCAATTAGAAATAGATACCAAACAAATTTGTATAACCAAAAACAATCAAGTCTTTGCTTAAAAACGTTATATCAATTCGAATCGAGCTGAGAAGACAACTACACTAAAAAACGAATTATTAGTATCCTCCATAGGTTCCTCCTCGGAATCTGATATGTTCCCTGGTGATAGTGGCACTGAAGATTCTGGAACGATGTCTCCACCTTCAAGGCCTAACACATCGTCATCAGAATCATCTGGAATAACTAACAGTGAGAGAGGGGCTTCAACAGGTTCTCTCTCGATTTCGTTGTTTGATGTATTCCCACATGGTGATACTCTAGGTGATGCTATGGGTAACTCCCATGATGAACTGACAGTCGAATGCGAGCTAGGACGGTTGTAAGTTCTCGAAGACGCTGAATCATACGATGAAGACATGATATTGCGGTAAAAACGAAATGAAAGTGTGTAAGTACCCCTTACATGAATATTTTAGAAAATAGATATATGTTATAACCAAAGAAAGTTAAAATTTCACATGTAGCCCATATAATGTAATCTCAAGAAATTTGATGTCATATGTATCCCATATGAAATATGTAATATGTATCCCATATGAAATATGTATAGTACGATATTGTTAAATCACATGTTTCCCATGTACGTATCTTACGTATAATGTAGATATGATAATCTAACTAAACAAATAAGCAGTTATAGTCTAGAATTACTAAATGCAACCTAGTTCTCTATAACCTTGCGCTCTGATACCAATCTGTCACACCCCCAAAATACCAGAGTATAATAGCCACGTGGGAGTGATGACGTCATGATTATCATATCACAAGAATACAAAGAACGACCTCTAAATGAGACGTTTGGAAAATTTGATCACTTGCATTAATTAGGAATAAAAATGTTTAAACATTGCGGAAGCATAAAATCTGGTCACAGGTGAAATACATAGTTCTCAAAAGTTACAGATGATCATAGTTCAAATACTGGAAAGACTGCAATGCATGAGACCTCAAATAGCACCTTCGTTCTTAACACCTGAGAAAAACATTGCTAAAGCGTCAACATAAAGTTGGTGAGTTCATAGGTTCGTTTAAAATGTAATGTTTAATGAACCACAAGATTTAATCCACATGTGACAATATAACAAATACAAAGTCACATAAAAATGCATTTACTATTGTCTAAGCTCATGACACCGACGCGTTAACTAATAACCAACAATGAAAGCCCGTGCAAGTATCTAACCCGGGATACTCGTAATCTGACTCAAATGAAACTGTATCCGCTTAACTAATGTCAGTCTAAGACGGATAGGGGTGTCGACCCCGATAGATCTATCCATAACATTCGCGCTTACTAGCTATAACCTAGCTATGAAATTAACGGTTCATGATAAATGGGCAAATAGCAACTTGGGTTAAATCGGGACTTAGACCAATAAGTAAACGAGTAAATGTACTTGTGTTCATACGTTAAATCAAGCAATGTCTCACCCCAAAAGATGATATAAAACAGTAAAAGTGGGGCTTTGAAACTCACCTCGATGAATAGCAAATATGATCGATAGAGATAGTACGGAAAATCAGGACACGCAAAACGATGCGCAAAAGATCTACTCGTAACCTAAGTAAAATACCCATACTTAGGCTAAATATATAAAATAAAAATGTATCGTACACTTGGTTGGTATTTTATACTTGCTCTTAAATTATAAAATGTTTCTGAACATTTTCCATGTTTATTTATTTTGGTCAGGGGTCAACTTTGGGTCTAAATAACTTGTTATTTAATAGTCCGAAAAATAAACGGCTTCTCGTTATGAAAACTAGACCGCGAGGTCTTCGACAATTTATAATTATCACATTTTCATGAAGTCTCTAGGTTTTAAAATCAATCAACCAAAGTAGTACACTTGCACACAAAATTAAACAAGCAAAATCTAATTATTTCTAAGTATCAAACAACAAACTTTGAGAATTAATTACGAGTTCGTTATTTAACTTCAAGACAAACGGAAAATCACATTAAAAACTAGGCCACGTCACGTTTATAAAAATATTTTTATCTTGTCGGGGCATGACATTTATGCCGCTTAAAAATAGGTGCAAAGTAAGCCTTTTGGTTGAAATTTAATTAGCTTGTGTACACTTTTAGAAAATTGAAATTAAATGAAATGGGTCACTTTGTGTTCACATTATATTTTAGGAAATATCTTGTGTTCCTTTCTTTTTGTCTTTGTGATCACACGAAACAAAGAGGGTATTTGTCCTTTTTATTTGGTTATTTCATACTCATACATACATACCTACAATAGTGCACCCATATACATCTCAATATGGTAACATACATACTATATGCATACACCTCTCAATATGGTAAGTTACAAAGTACAAAAGTGTGGTTGTGGTACTTCACTATTTTAGGCAGGTTATCACAAATGAAGGTGGTCTATAATTTTTGTTTTCACACTTACCATACATACGTACATATATGCATAACACACCATTTTTAAATTTGGTAATCCAAGCAAAAAGGAACAAAAGAAATAGGGCTACTATTTTGATATTTCACTTCATAGGACACCCAAAAGAAAAGGGTGGTCACTCTTTTTAGTCAATCCATTATGCTCATTCTTCAAACAAGCAACTTATTTTAGTCTATGTAAGTTATAGTACACTACTTATAGTACACTGTTGTCTTGTACATAGCAGCCTTATCACACACGGCTCAAACCTATACATATCATGCACATTCCCATACAGTAGCTGATGAGACTGCAATTATACATAGTCTCATCGTCCAAATCGGGTTTAAAACGCTTAAAATATCGTTAAAATACCCAAATATATGTTTGTGTTTGTTCATTGTGTATTTTAGGTACGGATATCGTGAAATCAACAAATGATCACAAGAATGAAGCAAAAACGAACACGGGAAACGAAGTCGCACAAAGAACCAAGCCCGAAGAATGAATTTTGCAAAAATGCCCTTGAAGTTTGAAGATTGTACAAGTTTGGTCCTCCTACTTTGAAGATTTGTCAACTTTGGTCCTTGAAAATTCATGATTATACAAGAAAGGCCCTTAATGTTTAAAGATATTCATGAATCAGCCCTTGAAGTTTATGAGATTACACATTAGATCCTTCCATTTAACAAAGGGACTAATGGTGTAATGACTAAAGGACTAGAATTGCAAAAGATTTGGACTGAAGTTGCAAAGGACAAGGACTAACGGCTGTTAAGTTAAGGACTTGATATGTAATTACCCTTCCCCAGCCCACTAACACCCACAAGCCCAATACCCATTATCACCCCAGCCCAAGTCAACTAGTCAACCCCCCATTAACATTTTTTAAACCGGTTTAATATAATTAAAAAACGGGGGGAAAATGTTACCGTTCATCCTCTCCCCCTAATTAACCCCTAATCCCACCTATAAGCCCTAATTCCCATCTTCTTTGTTAATGACAATTAACATGCGTATTTTTCCAGATCAGAAATTAATGGCCATTTGAACCCTTCCCCACTCCCAAAAACATCACAGTCTCACCCCATGTGACAAACCCACCTTCCCCTTCCCCACTTTTTTACAAGAAAACAAACAAGTCAGTCCATCAACGCTCCAGAATCATTCCTTGCTCCCCAATGGTCTCTTCAACGCTCAAGATCAACTGACATCTCAAATGGACACCCTGGCAGATCACAAGATGGCACCATTGACCAAATTCGAATTCCAGACCAAGGGTATTGATGGAAATTCGTTAGTTAGGGTTTTAGTTTATTGCTCATGATTCTAGAACCTTGTACCCGTCTATATAAGGGAGTAGGATTTTTTCTTTCATTTTTGTTCCAGTTTTAAGACTTGTAATATTTTTTCAAGAATATTTAAAGTATGATATAAAATTTGCAAGTTTTGATCCTGAGTTTCTTCTTTACTGTTTTTATTAGTGTAATCGTTTCTTTATTTTGAAAGTTGTTAAAGATTTTCTCAAACTGAGTTTTGGTTTAAGGACACTTAGCCAAAAGTCAGTTTTTAATCTCACTTTATAGAGACTAGAATGCTTGGTTTACTGACAATCAAACAAGCATTCTTAGTTTGTATAAGGATTAGTTTGCTTAGAATTTCAAAAAGGTTTTTCAAAAGGTGAATTTTCAAGGTTTGTTTTCAAAAAGTTGGTTTTCATTGTTACTGATTTTACAAGCTATAAGCCATAAGCTGCTTAATTGATAAGCCAACTTGTGGCTTGATAGTTGGATAATACTTCACCCCTGTTTGTCTTCTTTTCTTAGCAGGTTTAATCTCCTTTTTCTTTTTTGAAGATATATAGGGTGTTGACTGAGTGGTCAACACCATCACTTCTCTACAGCAACTTTGCACAAGCCATAAGCCCAGCTATAAGCTGATGTGAGATGGCATTGCAGCCATAGTGGGGCCCGGATGTGGGACCCACAAGGTATAATTCCTTAAGGGCTTGAACCCTCCTAGTAGTTTTAACTGGATACTTTGTGTGCTTGTGGAATTTGAGTTAGCTGTTAGACAAAGTGTGTGCTTCTGCTTGATTAAGCTCATGTAAGCTTGCATGCATATTTAGATAGGAAGAAATCAATTTGGGTAGGATTAGAATATATTTGGTGTTTTAAAATTTTGATTTTCAGAATTAAGGGGGTGTTTGGATTTAAGGTTATCAACTAGTTTAAGTGACACTTAAGTTAGTAAAGATGTTAAATCACACTACTTAGGTTATTGTTAGCTTAGGATATTACTTGTGTGTAGGTTTTATAGAGTTTAGTGGAAAGTGTATGCTAAAAATTGCATTTAGATAGCAAAAAATCAGTATGCCTAGAATCCAGTTTGTTTTAGCATAGTTTTTCTTGGAAATCTTGTTGATTATTTAGAAATCTGTTAAGTTAGGCTTGTGTTCAGTCATATTGTGATTTGGTTGTCATTTGAGCAAGATTTTAGCATTAGAAAATCACTTTTGTGCCAATTAAATCAGCAAAAGTTCCACAGCTCGTCTATAGCTATCACAGTGACTGAATTAGGGACTTTTTGTGCAATTTTTGTTCTTGAGTTGTGCTTTTTATAATTTTTATAGACTCCCTGCACTCCACTGAGTGTAGGGGTGCCAATATTTGTCCAAGAAACCAAAGCAAGAGCTTTCTTAAGCTCAAAACGTGCTCAGGTCCGTTTTTTCTGTGAAAGCAGTGGGAACCAATTCCCACTGCTAGTGTTAGCAGTTCCCCCTGCTTGGCTACCAGACAAAACATACAAGGTGTCACTTTCAGTTTTCAAGTTTTTTGTCTTTTGTGATCTAAAATAGGAATTAGGACTTCAAACCAATTTTGTTATTTTTCTTATTTAATTTTTGATTTTCTGTTTAATTAATTTTTCAGTTACTATTCATTTAATATTTTTTAGATTTAATTGCATTTTTAAATTACTTTTTAATTTTCTGTTTTTGTCTTTTAGTGACAAAAATTTATATTTTTTAGTTTTAAAAATTTTCATAGACTTAGAAAAATAGTTTAAGATTTTTAGTTCAAAAACATTTTACTGTTCACATTTTTAATTAATTTTTAGAATTAAATTTGTTTTAATTAAGGTTTTATTATTATCAGTTTTGTGTTTTAGTGAAAAAATTTACATTTTTCAAACTTTTTCATTTTTCTACTGTTCAATAGCATAATTTAGGATTTTTAGAATTATCAAATCATTTTTAGCATTATTTTATTATTTTTTATAATTATTTTAGTTTAAAAATAGTTTTTAGTGTTTTAAAAATAGAAAAATAGTTTTGAAAATTTAGGAAAATTACTTTTTAGTCTTTAAATAATATAAGTGAGTTATTTGTTCAATAAAATAATATTTTGGGCTTTTTCTTAATTATATTTAATTTTAGGGCTTTAATTAGCTTTTAAAATTGAATATTTAATTAGTAAAAGGTTTTAAAATATATTTGTTGGACTTTTATTCTTATTTACATTATTTTAGACTTAGTTTTAATTTTTAATTAATTTTTTGGTTTAATTTTTAATTTTGTCACGTTTTACGTATTTACGCTCGCGTTTTACGTCAATTCGTCGTAGTGTAATCATAGTCGTAGCTCGTCTTTAATTTTTCCCTTCTAAACCAAAAACGTCACTAATCCAAACTTGATTTTATATATTGGCACATTAATCCACACACCTCCTTCGAGAACGAACCCGCATTTATTCGGTTTTACGGTTTTCCTAAAACGTAACGCTTAATACTTGCCATAGTTATTTGTTTTTCCTAAAACAAGTGACTAAAAACACAACTATCAAATGGCGCCGCTGCCGGGGAGGTGTTTTTTGTGTGCCGTTATTAGTATCGTGTTTGTGTAAGTAGTGCGTTTTTGCTTTTCAATTTTTGGAAAGCGTGAATATCGTACATACTCATTGTAGATATCCATTATCGTTTTCGTTTTTCTTTGTGAATATATTATTATATTGTACTTACGTAGAACAATAAATATACAAGTACTCCAAAAGCGTGAAAACGCAACCTTGATTCGGGATTTCATCACTCGATCATTGTATTCGAATCCAAAGCAAAAGTTTAAGGCAAAATAGATAAATACTTTCGTGAGGCTTAATTTCAATTAACACAAACCATAAGGTGGGTATAAGGCGGTTGTATTTCACGACCTAAGGGAAAAAGGATCTTAAGTGCTTAGCGCCGCCTCGTTTCCCCGCTTGCTTGTGCGTGTTTTGAGAAAGAGAGCTAATCGAGGGTTTGCCGCCCAAGTATTATCTACGTATCATATATATTTTCTTGTGTTTTCAAGATTAAACCCTCTTGAACGTTTTGGTGTTCCACCAACGTTCTAAAGTCATCGAAGGCGTTCACTCCACGTGATCGTTTTCATTCTTTGAGGCTTCTTTAATCGAGAAAGTCGATTCGAGGAGAGATTAGTAGATTTGAGTCTACGTAATACATTCAAAAATCCAAAAAAAATAAAAAAACAATCAAAAACCAAAAAAATTGAAAAATCAAAAAGCCGCAAAAAGAATCTTCTTTGCTACCACCCATTATACGCTTAGTGCATGCGCACTCGATCGAAGGATTATTCTAATTCTAGCGACGCTTCGAATCGACGCAATCGTAATCGAAGGAATCGACGACGCAGACGAGATTTAGAAACCGACTTTCCTAATATCGTTGTTGAAGAAACCGTAGATGAGATGGCCGACAATCGTTCGATGATGGAATTGCTCCAAGCGCCCACCGAGGGTTATGGAGACGCGATCGTAATTCCCGCTATCGAAGCGGAGAATTTTGAGATTAAGAGCGGAATGCTTTCGTTGATCCAAGATACTAAGTTTCGAGGTCGTGAAGCCGATAATCCTCACGGCCATATTCGGAATTTTGATCGTCTTTTAGCCACGAGCAAGTTTAAGAACGTCGACACCGATGTCGTCAAGCTTATGCTTTTTCCGTACTCGCTCGATGGTGCCGCCAAGGATTGGTACGAGAAAGAGCCACCTAATTCTATAACTACGTGGAAGGATCTCGTCTCCAAGTCCGTTAATTATTTTTTCCCACCGTCTAAGACAACGTTTTTCAAAAATGAAATTACGAAATTTGAGCAAAAACCGAATGAATCTTTTAGAGACGCGTGGGATCGTTTTAGGGAATTGATTAGGCAATGTCCTCACCATGGTTTTTCCGAGTTGCACCAAATCGACACGTTTTACAACGGTCTTAGTTTTCAAGAACAAGATTCGTTGAATTCTGCCGCCGGTGGCAACTTTTTGTGTAAGACTCCGAAAGATGCATTGATAATTATCGAGAACCGATCCAAGGTTTACCAACTCAGAAACGCACAGAGTGTTGTCAATGTCGCCAATGTTAGTAGTTCTAATCGCGACATTGAGAGAGTTGATGCGAAAGTTGAAAATTTAACGAATGTGTTCACGTCTTTTCTCGTTGAGATGCAAAAGAAAGACGCTCCCGCTACAGTGAAAGCGGTTGAGACATCGTGTACGTTTTGTGGTGCACCTCATAATTATTACGAGTGTGCGGCTACGGATGGCCAAACGTCGAATGTGAGTGCGTTAAATGGAAACAACAATTTTCAAAATCAAAATAACGCGGGTCCATCACAACAAGGCAATTATAATCAAGGCAACAATTTTCAAAACCGAAACAGTTTTCAAGGGAAATAATCAACAAGGAAATTTTTCGAATCAAAATCAAGGTTATAATAAAGGTCGTAATTTGAATTGGCAAAATCGAGACAATAATCAAAACTCGAATTTTCAAACAACAACAATCAAGGAAACAATTTTTTCAAGTGGGAATCAAGGAAATTTTCAAAGAAGTAATCAAAACCAAGGGAACTTTAATTCTAATCAAAATAGTTCGTCAAACGATTTTCAAAAGTACATGAAAACGAATGAGGCTAATATGAGACGATTAGAGGGAGAAATTGGTACTTTGAAAAACGACTTTTCTAATACATTGAAATTGCAAAACATGAAGATTGAGCAAGGACAAATTGACATTAAAAAGATGTTTTCGGCTATTATGAACAAAGCCTCGGGTGCTTCATCGAGTTCGTTACTAGTGACACCGTTGCTAATCCGAAGGAACAATGTAAAGCCGCCTCGTCTCGTGAGAAAGGTCGTGTGATTACCCCTAACCTTGAAGGATTTCGAGTTGTTCCTTCTTCTCAACCCTCGACTTCTAAGACGTCTTATTGTTCTAAAGTCGATGGGTGTGAACGTGGCGACCAAGGAAAAGAGTGCACACCCTCGTGTACCTCAAATTCCATCCACGGTTCAAAAAGAGAGTTTTATCGACCTTATGAAAGTAACCCTTGAAGAAACTTGTGCATCGATCCTTCTTAAAAAACCCAAAAGGCGTATGTCGAGAAAGGAAAAGGATCCGGGCCAATTTCTACTACCTTGTGATTTTTCTGAGATTGAGGGATGTTTAGCCCTTGCCGATTTAGGTGCTAGCATCAATCTCATGCCTCATTCTCTTTGGAAATTGATGAGATTGCCTTCACTTACCCCCACGAACATGACAATCGAGCTTGCAAATTGTACTCCACTTATACCAATTGGAATAGCCGAGGATGTCTATGTTAGGATTGGAAAGTTTGTTTTTCCCGCGGATTTCGTTATATCCGATTACGAGTGTGACCCTAAATGTCCCATTATTTTAGGCCGACCATTCTTATCGACGGCTCGAACCGTAATCGACGTTCACGAGGGGAGACATACTATGAGATATGGGGATGACAAAATGGACTTTTTCGCTAGAAATCCCAAGTTTATAATGATCATGAAAAAAACGAGGTTTCAAAACCTAATGATTCAAATCCTAATGATTTCAAAATGTTCACTTTAGCGGAAAGAATGAGGCTTAATGCATGTTTTGAAAGAATTAAGAAAAACGGTTTTAAAGATGATGATTTTAATGATAAAGAGTACGTATACTTAATTCAAAAGGGTATGTGTAAATTTATGGATGAAAACTCACTTTGGGATGTATTTAGCGAAACAAGTGAAACACCAATTCCGAAGGGCGACGTTAGTGCCATCACGACAATGACAAAAATGGGCTCGTCTTCACCACCTTTGAAGGACCACGTCTTTGAGGCTTCAACTTCTAACTCCATCGAAGTGCCTCCTTTGCCTAGCCCAACACCCGTTGAGGCTAAAGGTTTTATCGACATCGATCCTCTCGTTTTAGAAAAGTCACCTAAGCATAGTCATTCGACTTGTAAGACCATGGTTGTGGGTGCTCACATCGACTCTTTCTTTGACGATGACGATGGTGATTTTGCCGAGATTGATCACGTACTTCGACATCCACATGCAATTTTTTATTATCCTAAAATGAAACATGTGAAGTACGATGATTACGAGTTTGATCCCGAGATTGAGGAAATCATTGAACGAGAGCTAGCTCTTATGCCTTCACTTCCACCTACGAGTGAGGTCGATCTTTCCAAAATCGAGGATGAACTTAATGAGTTGGAACATCTTATTTTCGATGACGAGCCAACTCATGTGACCACCAAAATCCAATTCTCGAGGAGTTACCTAATCAACACTCCTCAAATGAGAATTACGTTTACCACATTCGTGAGGATTTAACTTATCAACAATCCCCACAAAAGAATGATGGTTTCGTGCTTGATCGTGATCTTTTCGAGAGAGTTTCTAAGATACTCAAGGAGGGGAATGAAAAACCTTGGTTTGACAAGCCTATCTTTGATGAAGAAATCGATGAGATCGATGTTCATGAGGATGACGAGTATGTTGAACCCGAGGGGGAGGTGTTCTTTATTGATCGAAGTTTTGAGAACTTATATAATCCACCCCCTCCCACCAAAGACTTAAATGTGAGGATTTTTAGCGCGACTAATTTTGTATTTGACACGCCAAATATTTTCGACATTATCAAATCGGTTTTTCATAAAGAGTTTTTGAACGATGAAAAGGAAAAGATTTTAAAAATGTTTTAAAAGATTTTTCTACATGTTTAACTCCGTCATCACATCGTTTTATGAGTGCTACCACCTCGTCTACTCCTTTTGACGACGGTTGGTGTGGATCTGGCATGGGGGAAGCCCCAAATGTTCCCTCACATTTCTCCACCGAGGACGAGATTTACGATCCCGGAATTGCTTGTAAAGGGAAATCTCGGTCTTCCACCGATGCAATAAATGGAAAATCTTTTCCTTTGCTTGGTGTGAGTCTACCTCGAGTAGCTCATTTTAGTGACTTACCCATTGCCCCACCTTTCTACTTCTCATCTATTTTCTTCTACCCCATTGGGGTTCATGTTGGAGTGGCGTTGTTTCGTCTTTCATCTGAAAACGAAGACGCTATCTTTGACCCCGGTATTCGTGTATCGGGTTTTTAAAGTACTCCACGTAATTTTGGGCCTTGTTTATCATGTAAACCCCACCAAAAATGACCAAACCATGATTATCCCTAAATGATCACATTTATGGGGATCCGAGTCGAGCTTTTGACTCGGTTATCAAAAACAAGGTGCCTCGTGGGGGATTCTCATGCTTATCCTTGTACATATTATCATTTTCTTAGTTTAATGTAACGAGGGGACTTGTGCTCTTCCAACCTTTATTCTGTGGTGTTTGTGATTGTGATTTATTAGGTTCATCGTCATCATTGAAGCCTCTCGTGTTCGTTTTACGGATCACTCGAGCTTCGATCGTTGCCTTTGGAGATTCCGAGAACCGATGATATCCTTTTATGTTCTAACGTTTATCTTATTAGCATAATTTATAAACGACTTTTAGGTTATTCGTTTTACCCTTTCCATGCTTGAGATTATGCATTTGACTTCGTCTCTAGTATGGGGGTGTTTTCACCCCTAGACTCGAAACATTGAGGACAATGTTTAGTTTTAGTATGGGGGGGGGGGGGGGGGGTGAGTAGATACTTCACCTTGCTTACGTCACCACGCAATCTAATATTCATATTTTTGTTATCGTTTTCTTGCAAATAAGGCTAAAAATGGCCAAATTTTAAAAATTTTCTTGTTTTTCATAAGTGTTTAAGACACGAATGTAGGTTTTCCGATGGTGAGAATAAGAGTAATTTTTTACTGACCGTGCGTGTTGAGCACTTAGCTTCGATTCCTTAACTTTTTAGGCTAAGTCTCTTAAATGAAGACGAGAAATGATAGAGTTATTTATAAGTCTCGTTAATAAGTGTGAAAACACTTATCCTTTTACCACTTATTTCCAATAATAACAAGACCAAAACGTGTGATTTATGTCGTAAAAGTCGGAATTATGCGTGGTTTGTGTTTTTATTGTGTTTTAGGACCAAAATATGAAAAAGGAAGAAAACACGGGCTTTCACGGGCTTTTACTGAAGAAAACGGGAAAAAGACGAAGAATTAAAGTCGAGTCGAGAAAGCGTGAAGAAAGCAAGAGAGAAGATGCAACACATGCACTCCTTCCCTATAAATACCCTCCTAATAGTCATTAGGAGGGGAGTTAGTGTTTTTTTAGTTAATTTTTCACTTTTTAGTTTTTAGAGAGAGAAAGTCTTAAACTTTCTCTCACTAGTTCATCTTTTACTTTTAATCTTTCAAAATTAACTCTTTGTATTGCTTATTTTTATTAATCAAGTTCCATTTTAAGCTTTTATCTCTTAATCTCATTCTACTTTTCTTTGATTTAAGATTGATTTTGGTGTGATTATCATGTGATCCGTGTTGTTCTAATTGATTTCATGCTAAAAAGTTAATCTTTTGATCATTTTATAAGTTTTCATTTGATTAAGCTTTAAGACTTTTGTGCTTATTGGCTTATTTTTATGATTATCTTATTTTTCTTATTAAAAAGTGTATTAAAAAGTTGATGTTTTTATTATTTGATCTAAAAAGTTGCTTGATTTTGGGTTGATAAGTTGATTCTAGTGCTTATTTGATCCGGTTTAAGCATTGATTCGGGTTAGTGTTGTGATAAGCTCCAAAATATAGCTTATTTACTTGCTAACCGAATTCCACAATTTTAGGAAGAACAACAAACTCCCTTTTCCGATTGGTATACTTTCCGACGGCACCACACCCAACATTCCGATTGGACCAATCGGATTAGGGTTTATCCTTTCCGATTGGTTCATTGATTGCCTATTCCGATTACGTGTTTACTTGTTATTCCGATCGAGGGCTTGTTGTGCATTCCGATTGGCCACCTTGATTTGACATTCCGATCGTTTCCTGGCTTACGTATTCCGATTGGGAATTTTCTGCTTATTCCGATTGACCTTTGTGCCCCTATATTCCGATCGTGTCACCTTTACCCATATTCCGACCATCCGATCGGAAAACATTCCGATCGGGTCCCCTTTTGGCTTGTTTTGGTTTCTTTCGATATAACTTTCTTATAGTACTTTTATTTTCTGAAAATTTTCAAAGTGTTAGTTTTATTTAGCAAGTTAGTATTTTTCCATTGTCACCTTTAAGTTTTATGCATTTATTTTTACTTGTCAACTCAATATTAATCTTTTAACTTCCCTTTTACTCATCGACACTTTAATTATTTGCAATTAGTTTAAAACAAATCAACCAAACCTTTGATTCACCAAAAGACGATTGAGTCGCACTTTAGACCGGTTTTCAATTCGAAAAGATTCGGAACTATAACGAACTTTCATATACCTAGCCAAAAGCGAAGTATCAAATGGCGCCGCTGCCGGCTCTTTTCGTTAAGATAAACGGTTTCTAGTGAGAGACGCATTGAATTTTGGGATCCGTTCTTTGAATGTTCTTTTCATTGCTATAAAAATTTCAAAAAATCCATAAAAATTATAAAACTTTTCAAAAATACAAAAACATTAAAAAACCTATAAAAACCAAAAAGATTATATAGATATTCCTTGTGTATATTTTTCTTCTGCAGGTGCATGCGTACTAGATCTACAAACTATTCTGAGCCCGAGAATCGTGAAGATTTAGATATGGCTGGTGTTAACAACAACAACAATCACCCACCTCAAAATAATTTGAATAACAACCACAACAATAACAACAACAACAATGTCCTTCTACCAGATTTACGAACCATGGAGGAATTGTGCCAACCCACCATGAACGGACGCGGAGGCCCGATTGCGCCAATGCACGTCACGACCCAGGAGTTTTCGTTGAAGCATCATATGATACAACAAGTGCAAACGAACCCGTTTCGTGGAATTCCGGATGATGATGCCAACAAACACCTCGACAAATTCATTACAATTACCCAAAGCATGAAATGCCCCGGTGTTTCTATGGATGACCTTCGCCTTCAACTTTTTCCACACTCGCTTTCTCACCATGCCGAAAAATGGTTTGACCGTCTTCCTAAGAATTCTATTCACACGTGGAACGACATGACTCAACGCTTTTTATCGCGCTACTTTCCCCCATCCATGGTCACTAGCCTTCGTAACCAAATTAGTGGATTTATGCAAGAGAATGATGAATCGCTTTTCGATGCTTGGGAACGTTACAATGATTTGATCGACCGCTGTCCTAATCACAATATGCTCCCCGTCACTCTCATTGACACCTTCTACAATGGTCTCACCTTTCGTGATCGTGACACGATCAATGCCGCCGCCGGTGGTACTTTTATGAAAAGGAGACCGGAGGAGTGTCGAGAGTTGATTGAAAACATGACTACTCACCACAAGAATTGGGATTCATCCGCATCCTCAAGATCTAACTCGAGAGTCAATGTTTCTTCTACTACCTCCAATCCTGAAATGTCTGAAATTTCTCGACAACTCGCTGAAATGAACAAGAATTTCATGGCCATGGCCACAAACCACTTTCAACAAGCTAAAGCCGTTGCTATTTCTTGTGACACATGTGGTGGCCCTCACTCTTATAATGATTGTCCTTCAACTCAAGGCAATTATTCTGAAAACGTTAACGCGGCATACGGTACATATCCCACGGGAGGCTATCAAGCTCGTCCTCAAGGAGACCGTAACTTGCTAAGTTATCGTTCCAACAATTATCTTGCTCCTCCCGGTTTCCCTCCTGCAAACCAGAACCAACAACAAAGCTACAACCGAAACAACCAATCCCAACCTCGTGCTCAAAATCAATATCCATCCCAAAGAAACCCATACCCAACTCAAGGAAATTCTCAAGCTTACCAAGCTCCATCTCTCAATCAACCGATGGCCGTAAACCACGACGTCGAGACGTTCATGAAGACTAATCGTGAGATGGTGACGAATCTTCAGAGTCAATTTGTCAACTTGAAGAATGACATGGTGAAACAAGGGAGCGATATTCGAGCCGAGCTAAGGAATGACATGGCCAAACATAGCAATGATATTAATGCCAACATGCAAAACTCTTTTAACAATCAAGCTCTCCACCTTCATGATATGATTGGTTCGCTCATCCAAGGTAATCAACCCTCTGCTTCGGGTACTCTTCCGAGTAATACCGTTGCGAATCCAAGGGGGGAGATGAAAGCAATCACCACTCGAAGTGGAAAAGGTTATATGGAACCCGAGCTTCCTACACCACCACCCGTGATTGTGAACAAGGAAAAAGAGCAACTTTCTTCACCTCCTTCACCCTCTATCCCCATTTCCCCACCACCCGTGGTTGTGAGTGATCCTATTCCTTTAAAGCCTTCTTCTTCATCCAATATACCTTATCCTTCAAGGTTGAGGAAAGAGAAGCAAAAGAGCAAGGATGATATTCAGGTTTCGAACTTCCTTAAAATGTTCAAACAATTGAATTTTAACATCTCCTTTGCCGAGGCTCTCGCTCACATGCCCAAATACGCTAAGATGTTTAAAGATCTTTTAAGTGATAAAGAGAAACTCCTTGACATTGCTCAGACCCACCTTAATGAGAACTGCTCTGCAGTGCTCTTAAAGCAATTACCCACCAAACTTGGTGATCCGGGTCGCTTCTTGATTCCTTGCAACTTCCCGGGAGTAGAGAATTGCATGGCCCTAGCCGATCTAGGTGCCAGTATAAACTTAATGCCTTTAAGTGTTTGGAAGCAATTATCTCTCCCCGAGCTAGTCCCCACACGAATGACTTTGGAATTAGCCAACCGTACGGTTGCTTATCCAGTGGGGATAGCCGAAGATGTCTTTGTTGGCGTTGACAAATTCACCTTCCCGGCGGATTTTGTCGTCGTTGACTACGAGATGGATCCCCGTGTTCCATTAATCGTTGGACGTCCATTTCTGAGGACCGGTCGCACTCTCATTGATGTAGCCGCAGGCGAAATCATCATGAGAGTTGGTGACGATCAAATTGTCTTCAACATGGGTAAGATTTCTAAGCAACCTTATTCATATGAGAGCGTTAATGCTATTGATGTTCTCGATGAGGCTTGTGAAGAACATTTTCATGATGCTTGCAAAAGTACTTTTTCTTCTCTACCCACTGTTGAGACCGTTGCCTCAATTGCCCCAGCATTGACTCCTTTTGGAGAAAGTGATTTGGATGACTTCGAAGCTAGCTTGGGTCCTCTCGATATTAAGTATGATAATTTGTCCACCAATTGGGATGAAGACATTCGTACTATTGAGAGACTTCTCAATGAGGACCCGTTGTCTCCTCCTGCTCCTAAAGAGGTGACTAATGATGATCCATCGTTAGTTTCACCATCTATTGAGAATCCTCCTACTCTTGAGCTTAAGGACCTACCTCCTCATCTTGAGTACGTTTTTCTGGAAGACGACGAGAAGCTACCGGTCATCATCGCAAAGGATCTGAAAGAAGACGAAAAAGCCCGACTTGTCGCTGTGTTGAAGAAGCATAAACGCGCTATCGCTTGGAAAATCTCGGACATCCGTGGAATTGATCCTCACTTTTGCACACATAAAATTCTCATGGAGGACGACTTTAAGCCCACAATTCAAAGCCAAAGAAGGGTGAATCCTAAAATACATGAAGTCATCAAAAAAGAGGTTATCAAACTTCTTGATGCGGGTATGATTTACCCTATTTCGGATTCACCGTGGGTTAGTCCAGTCCATTGTGTGCCTAAGAAAGGTGGAATCACCGTTGTGCCCAATGCAAACAACGAGTTAATTCCTACCCGTCTCGTTACTGGGTGGAGAGTTTGTATAGACTACCGCAAACTCAATGATGCCACGAGAAAGGATCATTTCCCTCTACCTTTTATGGACCAAATGCTTGAACGTCTAGCTGGTAATGAATATTACTGCTTCTTGGATGGTTTCTCGGGTTATTTTCAAATACCCATCGATCCCCAAGATAAAGAGAAGACAACATTCACTCCCTATGGCACCTTTGCTTACAAACGAATGCCTTTTGGCTTATGCAATGCCCCCGGGACTTTCCAAAGGTGCATGTTGGCTATCTTCCATGACATGGTTGAGCAAACCATGGAAGTCTTCATGGATGATTTCTCGGTCTTCGGGGATTCCTTCTCTGCTTGCCTTGCCAATTTGGAACGTATGCTTAAGCGGTGCGAAGACACTCGCCTTGTTCTGAATTGGGAAAAATGCCATTTTATGGTAAAAGAAGGAATTGTGCTAGGACACAAAATCTCTAAAGCCGGTCTTGAAGTTGACCGTGCTAAAGTAGATGTCATAGCCAAGTTACCTCCACCTTCAACCGTGAAGGGTGTGAGAAGCTTTCTGGGTCATGCGGGCTTCTATCGTAGATTCATTCAAGATTTCTCTAAAATCGCTCGCCCGATGACCCACCTCTTGGAAAAAGATACTCCTTTTATCTTTTCTAAAGAGTGTCTCGAAGCCTTCAATCTTCTTAAGGACAAGCTAACTAAGGCACCGGTCTTGGTTACCCCAAATTGGGAGCTGCCCTTTGAATTGATGTGCGATGCTAGCGACTTTGCTATTGGTGCGGTTTTGGGCCAACGTGTGAATAAACACTTCCAACCAATCCACTACGCTAGCAAAACAATGACGGGGGCTCAATTGCATTATACGACGACCGAAAAAGAGCTTTTAGCTGTTGTCTATGCTTTTGAGAAATTTCGCCCCTATCTTGTTCTATCTACCACCATCGTATACACGGACCATTCCGCGTTGAAGTACTTGATGACAAAGAACGATTCTAAGCCAAGACTTCTTCGCTGGGTTTTGCTCCTTCAAGAATTCAACATCGAAATTCGTGATAAGAAGGGAGCCGAAAACCTGGCTGCGGATCATTTGAGTCGACTTGAGGATCCATATCAGGGGGATCATCCGAACAAAGAGATCAATGACTCTTTCCCCCTGGAGACTCTAATGTCTATAAATCTCAATCTTGATGGCACCCCGTGGTTTGCGGACATTGCAAACTACTTAGCGGGTGGTATTCTCATCCAAGGGTTAACATCCCAACAAAAGAAGAAGTTCTTGAACGATGTTAAGACTTACTTTTGGGATGACCCTTATCTATTCAAACAGTGTGCTGATCTGATTATTCGTCGATGTGTTGACGGACCGGCAGCTTTTGACATCCTCCAAGCTTGCCACAAAGGACCCACCGGTGGTCACTTTGGTCCCAACTACACCGCTAAGAAAGTGTTTGATTCCGGATTCTACTGGCCCACCATTTATCGTGACGCTCACGAAATGGTTAAGCATTGTGATGCTTGCCAACGTCAAGGCAAGATCACACATAAGGATGAGATGCCTCAAAATTTCATACAGGAATGTGAAATCTTTGATGTATGGGGCATCGACTTTATGGGGCCATTTCCATCATCCAAAGGGAACAAGTACATCCTCGTCGCCGTCGACTACGTCTCTAAATGGGTTGAAGCTAAGGCTCTTCCTACGAATGATGCGAGGGTGGTTGTGAACTTTTTGAAGCAGCTTTTCGCTCGATTTGGCGTTCCTCGTGCTATCATCAGTGACCGCGGGACTCATTTTTGCAACGATCAATTTGCACGAGTCATGGCAAAGTATGGTGTCAATCACCGTCTTTCCACCGCCTATCATCCCCAAACCAATGGGCAAGCCGAAATCTCCAATCGTGGCTTGAAGAGAATTTTGGAGCGTACTGTGGGAGAGCATCGTGCCGCGTGGGCCGATAAGTTAGATGATGCTCTGTGGGCTTTCCGTACTGCTTACAAGACCCCGATCGGTTGTACACCTTATCGTCTTGTGTACGGGAAAGCCTGCCACCTACCCATCGAGCTGGAACACAAGGCGCACTGGGCCTTGAAGTGGGCAAACTTCGACATCATCAAAGCCGGTGATCATCGCAAGGTTCAACTCAACGAGCTAAATGAACTGAGGAATGAAGCTTATGAGAACTCGCTGATCTACAAGGAGAAGACGAAGATGATCCACGATGCTAAAATCAAGAACCGAGAGTTCCACGTTGGAGATCAAGTTCTACTCTTTAACTCTCGGTTGAAGATCTTCTCTGGCAAGTTGAAGAGCCGCTGGTCTGGTCCATTCACCGTCGCCCAAGTTTTTCCGTATGGGACCATTGAGCTTTCTCAGCCGAATGGGCCCAATTTCAAGGTGAATGGCCAGCGTTTGAAGCTGTACTTTGGTGAGGACATCTCTCAGGAGATGATTCCATCCCTCACCACGTTCCCCATGAACTAAATTGGGCCGAGTCAGGCTCATGACTCGGTGAACAAAAACAAGCGCTTCTCGGGAGGCAACCCGTGTTCTATCCCTTACTGTTTTCATAATAAGTGTAGGGGGAGCCCCGCATCTGTTTGTTGTCTTGTTTCTTGTGATGTGCAGGGATTAAAGCTTCAGAGAACATCTTGATGACTTTTGACGAACCGTGATACCGTGTTTTCCATCTTCCCGGTTCTATCCTAAACTTTTGTGATTCAATATTTCATATTCTATATGTTCACATTGAATTCACTTTAGTTGTCCTTTCCTTAGCAAGATTTAAACAAAGTGCACAATGTCCTAAGTGTAAGGGAGTTTACTCCCACATGCTTAAACATTGAGGACAATGTTTATCTCAAGTGTAGGGGGGACTTCTATCGAAGTAAGTGGTCTTTTCCATGAATTTACCCTCATTTTAACCGGAAAATTTGATTTTTCGACATTTTTCAAAATTTTTAATCTATTCTGGCCTAGTTGTATAGTTGTACTTTCCTTTATCATGTTTAGTTTCTTTCCGTTACTAGAATAAATTTTTAATAAAGTGGTTTTAAATTTTTCTTAGTCGTGAACATTTTGACTCAACCCGAGTTTACTTGCCTAAGTTTACTCTAGCTAGTATCCTTAACGTTTTTAAGTCAAGATTTGCTAGGCTTTTATTTAGGGAGCTATAAAACGCGAAAGTCTTAACTCTCACGGGTTAAGAACAAGAACTTTTCGCAAGTTCCTATAATCGATCCTAGAGAGTCGTTTATCAAGGGAACTTTAAAACGCGAATTCTAAACTTGAAAAAGTCTAAGAATTTGCAAGATCCTATAGGCGACTCGAAAACCCAAAACTTTGATTTAATAGGCTAAGTATCCACGAGTCTCATTACTTGAGATTTTAAACTGTGGAGAACGAGAGATGATAGAGCCAATTATAAGTTCGGTATTCTTTCGTGAATTTATGTGAGTTAATTATGAGCCTATTCTCCCTCCGCTTGTTAATAAATTAATATGCTAATAAATAAGGTTGTACGATTTAAAAGGTTACTTAGCTTCTAAGCCCCAGATCGTTTAAAAGTTGCTCGGTAATGACGAGAGTTCATAGCCAAGGCATAACTTATGAAGCGGGGGCGCGAAGATTGGCGAGTCCGAAAAGGCCCTAACAAGGCATGAGGGCTACATTTTGTTGCTAAAGATCCAAAAGTGATGTGAAGAATCATTTATCGAAAATCAATATGAAGGATCGAGACACACGACGAAAAGCAAGAACTCCCCAAAAGTCATGGAGAAGTCTATCCGAAAAGACCCTAACAAGGTATGAGGATAAATAGATCCAAGTCCTAAAAGGAGGCGGATCGTTGTATATCAAAGTCCAAAATAAAGATTGGAGAAAAATGAAGAAGTCGTGGTCCAAAGATGAAGAATCTCTCAAAAACTTCAAGTGAAGAAATTCCTATTATGGAGAGAAGACCATAATTTCAAGAACGTCTCTCGAAGATTCGAAGTATGAAGTCGCTGCCAAATATCGGCCCGAGAAAGGTCTCAAATCGCGAACCAAGTTATGCCAAGATATGAACTTTCTGATATCCCGAGAAGCAGTTTTAAAAGATTTGGTCCTTTAGCTAACTATTGATTAAATCGTGCACCTTATTTTCGGACTAAATAACTATCGGAATAAGTCAAACAATGCATCCTCGTGATCATTCAAGACAAAAATAAAATATAAGAGATACACCTAGGAATAAGGGAGTCTAAGTGAATAATTGGCCCACATGAGTTCGTGATAGTTTGCTAACTTATAATAACAATGATCTCGTTTCTAAGCTTGGTATGGGGAACGTGAAACTTGAGGATGATAAACGTTCATGGCCGCCAAAACCCAATGTAAGTTTTTTTACTTATTTCTATCTTTTATGTTTAGTATTTAATAAAGGCCAAGGTGGGTTATTTATGATGGAGAATGTAAACTGTGCTTTAAAATTAATGCATTGCATGAGGGCATTGCAATGGTCAAGTGTAGGGGATTTAATAAGTGTGAAAACACTTATCCTTTTACCACTTATTTCCAATAATAACAAGACCAAAACGTGTGATTTATGTCGTAAAAGTCGGAATTATGCGTGGTTTGTGTTTTTATTGTGTTTTAGGACCAAAATATGAAAAAGGAAGAAAACACGGGCTTTCACGGGCTTTTACTGAAGAAAACGGGAAAAAGACGAAGAATTAAAGTCGAGTCGAGAAAGCGTGAAGAAAGCAAGAGAGAAGATGCAACACATGCACTCCTTCCCTATAAATACCCTCCTAATAGTCATTAGGAGGGGAGTTAGTGTTTTTTTTTAGTTAATTTTTCACTTTTTAGTTTTTAGAGAGAGAAAGTCTTAAACTTTCTCTCACTAGTTCATCTTTTACTTTTAATCTTTCAAAATTAACTCTTTGTATTGCTTATTTTTATTAATCAAGTTCCATTTTAAGCTTTTATCTCTTAATCTCATTCTACTTTTCTTTGATTTAAGATTGATTTTGGTGTGATTATCATGTGATCCGTGTTGTTCTAATTGATTTCATGCTAAAAAGTTAATCTTTTGATCATTTTATAAGTTTTCATTTGATTAAGCTTTAAGACTTTTGTGCTTATTGGCTTATTTTTATGATTATCTTATTTTTCTTATTAAAAAGTGTATTAAAAAGTTGATGTTTTTATTATTTGATCTAAAAAGTTGCTTGATTTTGGGTTGATAAGTTGATTCTAGTGCTTATTTGATCCGGTTTAAGCATTGATTCGGGTTAGTGTTGTGATAAGCTCCAAAATATAGCTTATTTACTTGCTAACCGAATTCCACAATTTTAGGAGGAACAACAAACTCCCTTTTCCGACTGGTATACTTTCTGACGGCACCACACCCAACATTCCGATTGGACCAATCGGATTAGGGTTTATCCTTTCCGATTGGTTCATTGATTGCCTATTCCGATTACGTGTTTACTTGTTATTCCGATCGAGGGCTTGTTGTGCATTCCGATTGGCCACCTTGATTTGACATTCCGATCGTTTCCTGGCTTACGTATTCCGATTGGGAATTTTCTGCTTATTCCGATTGACCTTTGTGCCCCTATATTCCGATCGTGTCACCTTTACCCATATTCCGACCATCCGATCGGAAAACATTCCGATCGGGTCCCCTTTTGGCTTGTTTTGGTTTCTTTCGATATAACTTTCTTATAGTACTTTTATTTTCTGAAAATTTTCAAAGTGTTAGTTTTATTTAGCAAGTTAGTATTTTTCCATTGTCACCTTTAAGTTTTATGCATTTATTTTTACTTGTCAACTCAATATTAATCTTTTAACTTCCCTTTTACTCATCGACACTTTAATTATTTGCAATTAGTTTAAAACAAATCAACCAAACCTTTGATTCACCAAAAGACGATTGAGTCGCACTTTAGACCGGTTTTCAATTCGAAAAGATTCGGAACTATAACGAACTTTCATATACCTAGCCAAAAGCGAAGTATCACTCGTAATCGTCACGATCTCATGTGTAGTGATTATTAGCTTATTCTCCCCACACTTTTGTATAATAAATTGTTAATAAATATTGATTTAGCGATTTAGTCACTATTGTTGGTTTCTAATTTGTTTTGGTAGCTTCCATGTAATTAAATTGGGAAAACATTAAGGTATCGCCAGCGTCACGGTTTTGAAGTATTGGCACCCGAATAATCGAAAGCTTCACCTAATAATAAGATTTCAAGTGCTCACCTAAATTAAGCAAAAATTTGAAGCTCACAAGGCCGAAAAATCTATGCCCAAATTGAAAGTGAATCAAGCCTTAATCTTTGAAGCTTTAAAGATCCAAAATTCGCTTTAGCGTGAGGATATACATCTTTGGCTAATAAAACCACCGATGAGGCGGATAATAAAAGGCAAGGAAAGACCGAAGTCATAATAAAAGCTTCATGGCGAAGTTGAATAAAAGATGGAGGAACCATGATAATAAAACCACCGATGATGGCGGATAATAAAAGTCATGGTAATAAGTCTCATGTTCAAAACCGTTATAAAACCGTGTTTATCGATCTTTCTTGTTGACTTAATTTTTTGACATCGTTGTCTATTAGGGTGAATTATTAATTCAATGATTTTGGTTACACCGTTAAAACTCTATTTTTAGACTTAATCTCTATTTACGCATAAGTCAATGATGTATCCTCGTGATCATTAAGACAAAAATAAAATATAAGAGATACCAAGTAGGAATAAGGGAGTTTAGGTTCGTAATTAACACTCATGAGTAATGATTGTGTTGCTAACTTATAATAACAATGATCTCGTTACACGCTTAGCATGGAATCGAGTGAAAATCGAGGATGACGAACTTATCTCTATGAGGCATTCACGTATTCTTATTCTATGATCCTAAAAGCTACGTTCTCGTGATGAAAACATTACATTATGTCTAAAACGCGTGTAGTAGTTTATTAAAGTTTATGTCTTCAATAAATGCCACATAAAATGAATTTTGGATGTGCTAAGATACTTAATTCTAGCATTGCGTGGGGACACGGCAATGGTTTAGTATGGGGGAGTGATGAGACTGCAATTATACATAGTCTCATCGTCCAAATCGGGCTTAAAACGCTTAAAATATCGTCAAAATACCCAAATATATGCTTGTGTTTGTTCATTGTGTATTTTAGGTACGAATATCGTGAAATCAACAAATGATCACAAGAATGAAGCAAAAACGAACACGGGAAACGAAGTCTCACAAAGAACCAAGCCCGAAGAATGAATTTTGAAAAAATGCCCTTGAAGTTTGAAGATTGTACAAGTTTGGTCCTCCTACATTGAAGATTTGTCAACTTTGGTCCTTGAAAATTCATGATTATACAAGAAAGGCCCTTGATGTTTAAAGATATTCATGAATCAGCCCTTGAAGTTTATGAAATTACACATTAGATCCTTCCATTTAACAAAGGGACTAATGGTGTAATGACTAAAGGACTAGAATTGCAATAGATTTGGACTGAAGTTGCAAAGGACAAGGACTAACGGCTGTTAAGTTAAGGACTTGATATGTAATTACCCTTCACCAGCCCACTAACACCCACAAGCCCAATACCCATTATCACCCCAGCCCAAGTCAACTAGTCAACCCCCCATTAACATTTTTTAAACGGGTTTAATATAATTAAAAAACGGGGGGAAACTGTTACTGTTCATCCTCTCCCCCTAATTAACCCCTAATCCCACCTATAAGCCCTAATTCCCATCTTCTTTGTTAATGACAATTAGCATGCCTATTTTCCCAGATCAGAAATTAATGGCCATTTGAACCCTTCCCCACTCCCAAAAACATCACAGTCTCACCCCATGTGACAAACCCACCTTCCCCTGCCCCACTTGTTTACAAGAAAACAAACAATTCAGTCCATCAACGCTCCAGAATCATTCCTTTCTCCCCAATGGTCTCTTCAACGCTCAAGATCAACTGGCATCTCACATGGACACCCTGGCAGATCACAAGATGGCACCATTGACCAAATTCGAATTCAAGACCTAGGGTATTGATGGAAATTCGTTAGTTAGGGTTTTAGTTTATTGCTCATGATTCTAGAACCTTGTACCCGTCTATATAAGGGAGTAGGATTTTTTCTTTCATTTTTGTTCCTGTTTTAAGACTTGCAATATTTTTTCAAGAATATTTAAAGTATGATATAAAATTTGCAAGTTTTGATCCTGAGTTCCTTCTTTACTGTTTTTATTAGTGTAATCGTTTCTTTATTTTGAAAGTTGCTAAAGATTTTCTCAAACTGAGTTTTGGTTTAAGGACACTTAGCCAAAAGTTAGTTTTTAATCTCACTTTATAGAGACTAGAATGCTTGGTTGACTGACAATCAAACAAGCATTCTTAGTTTGTATAAGGATTAGTTTGCTTAGAATTTCAAAAAGGTTTTTCAAAAGGTGAATTTTCAAGGTTTGTTTTCAAAAAGTTGGTTTTCATTGTTACTGATTTTACAAGCTATAAGCCATAAGCTGCTTAATTGATAAGCCAGCTTGTGGCTTGATAGTTGGATAATACTTCACCCCTGTTTGTCTTCTTTTCTTAGCAGGTTTAATCTCCTTTTTCTTTTTTGAAGATATATAGGGTGTTGACTGAGTGGTCAACACCATCACTTCTCTACAGCAACTTTGCACAAGCCATAAGCCCAGTTATAAGCTGATAGGAGATGGCATTACAGCCATAGTGGGGCCCGTATGTGGGTCCCACAAGGTATAATTCCTTTAGAGCTTGAACCCTCCTAGTAATTTTAACTGGATACTTTGTGTGCTTGTAGAATTTGAGTTAGCTGTTAGACAAAGTGTGTGCTTCTGCTTGATTAAGCTCATGTAAGCTCGCATGCATATTTAGATAGGAAGAAATCAATTTGGGTAGGATTAGAATAGATTTGGTGTTTTAAAATTTTGATTTTCAGAATTAAGGGGGTGTTTGGATTTAAGGTTATCAACTAGTTTAAGTGACATTTAAGTTAGTAAAGTTGTTAAATCACACTACTTAGGTTATTGTTAGCTTAGGATATTACTTGTGTGTAGGTTTTATAGAGTTTAGTGGAAAGTGTATGCTAAAAATTGCATTTAGATAGCAAAAAATCAGTATGCCTAGAATCCAGTTTGTTTTAGCATAGTTTTTCTTGGAAATCTTGTTGATTATTAAGAAATCTATTAAGTTAGGCTTGTGTTCAGTCATATTGTGATTTGGTTGTCATTTGAGCAAGATTTTAGCATTAGATAATCACTTTTGTGCCAATTAAATCAGCAAAAGTTCCACAGCCCGTCTATAGCTATCGCAGTGACTGAATTAGGGACTTTTTGTGCAATTTTTGTTCTTGAGTTGTGCTTTTTATAATTTTTATAGACTCCCTACACTCCACTGAGTGTAGGGGTGCCAATATTTGTCCAAGAAACCAAAGCAAGAGCTTTCCTAAGCTCAAAACGTGCTCAGATCCGTTTTTTTTTGTGAAAGCAGTGGGAACCAATTCCCACTGCTAGTGTTAGCAGTTCCTCCTGCTTGGCTACCAGACAAAACATACAAGGTGTCACTTTCAGTTTTCAAGTTTTTTGTCTTTTGTGACCTAAAATAGGAATTAGGACTTCAAACCAATTTTGTTATTTTTCTTATTTAATTTTTGATTTTTCTATTTAATTAATTTTTCAGTTACTATTCATTTAATATTTTTAGATTTAATTGCATTTTTAAATTACTTTTTAATTTTCTGTTTTTGTCTTTTAGTGACAAAAATATATATTTTTCAGTTTTAAAAAATTTTCATAGACTTAGAAAAATAGTTTAAGATTTTTAGTTTAAAAACATTTTACTGTTCACATTTTTAATTAATTTTTAGAATTAAATTTGTTTTAATTAAGGTTTTATTATTATCAGTTTTGTCTTTTAGTGAAAAATTTTACATTTTTTCAGACTTTTTCTACTGTTCAATAGCATAATTTAGGATTTTTAAAATTGTCAAATCATTTTTAGCATTATTTTATTATATTTTATGATTGTTTTAGTTTAAAAATAATTTTTAGTGTTTTAAAAATAGAAAAATAGTTTTGAAAATTTAGGAAAATGACTTTTTAGTATTTAAATAATATAAGTGAGTTATTTGTTCAATAAAATAATATTTTGGGCTTTTTCTTAATTATATTTAATTTTAGGGCTTTAATTAGCATTTAAAATTGAATATTTAATTAATAAAAGATTTTAAAATATATTTTTTGGATTTTTATTCTTACTTATATTATTTTAGACTTAGTTTTAATTTTTAATTAATTTTTAGGTTTAATTTTTAATTTTGTCACGTTTTACGTATTTACGCTCGCGTTTTACGTCAATTCGTCGTAGTGTAATCATAGTCGTAGCTCGTCTTTAATTTTTCTCTTCTAAACCAAAAACGTCACTAATCCAAACTTGATTTTATATGTTGGCACATTAATCCACACACCTCCTTCGAGAACGAACCCATTTATTCGGTTTTACGGTTTTCCTAAAATGTAACGCTTAATACTTGCCACGGTTATTTCTTCTTCCTAAAACAAGTGACTAAAAACACAACTATCAGTAGCCTAGTTGCTAATACATGCACAATAAGCTTAAACATATTTACAACTAAGCATGCCTAAACGTTTCACTTTTCATGTCTTATCCACTGTTATCACGAATGAATACAGGCAGCAACTACACACACATGCGAACTGTGCTAGCAGGGGGCCGCTTTAAGGTTGTGCAAGCATGCATACACTCGCCACATACATATATTAAGTATATATTCCATGAACTTCTACTCTTTTGTGTTCAATGTTTTTCTGTCCTGCTGCTATTCGCAAGCAAGCACACACACATACATATACACGCAAGTTACGGCAGCTTCTATGTGATGGAAAAGAAAATCTCATGTTACTTATGTTTACATAAAATTATAGATGTCCAAGAATGCATACTCCTTTCTTTCTTAGCATGACACTCATAAACGTAATGGTTTCAAGGCTTTTGTGAAGAGTTTTAGCTTACTTGTTTTGGTTCGTTATTTGCAATACACGAACACATTTTTTTTTATCTCATGCTAGATCATATGCTCATGCTCGTTTTATAACATGAAATCATGCAAGATCATACAACGTCATACTTTTTCACCACATAGGTTCATGTACACCTAAGATAATTCGTTTAGGCTATCACATAGATTGAAATCATGGTTTCTTGGTATCATTTCTTTTTAGTTCAAACGTGTCATAGCCAAGGTATAAACACCCATCAACCCTAACCCATGACTTGTTTGTTTATGTTTGTAAAAGATTTAGAGCAAGTATTATCTCAACCAAGATGAAGATGAAAAAGGGTAGTGACTTACAAGGGTCCTAAGTAAGTTGGAAAAAGATGAAGATGATGACTAGAGATCAACCACCCACGACCAAAACTACCTTCGTTCGCCTAGCTCGTTACTAAAATCAACCCGGATGACTTGTTTTTAATCCCAGCCGTGTCTCTTAGGATATCAACTTAGTGCATTTTCCTTTTGTGAGTTTATGTTAAGTTTTGAGTGTGTGACATTTGTGAGGAAATGAGGGTGGTATTTATAGGCCATGAGTGAGCTTTAGGGTTAGGTAAACTTGGTTAGGGTTTGGTTAGTGTAATGGTTACATTGTGACTAGCATGGGAACTTGATTTTTTTTAGGGAAGAGGGAAACCCTCTGAGTTACGTCTAGGGCAGGAAGAAAAGGAAGGGTGGGTACTTTTATTTGACTTGTTTTAATTGAGGTTAGATTGTACATGTAGAAAGTGATAGCTTAATGGTTTTGGAGTTGTTATCCGCTGGGCAAAGGGGTCAAGAGGGAGCAAGAGAGTACTTGCATTAAATGGTTGATGAAGTACTAGAGTTCAAATTGTGGTAACATAAAATAAACGTGGGTTATGCCTACAATGAAGGGGGGGCCGGATTTGTTTGTACATGGTAGGAAATAATAGTATTTTTAGTTTGTTTGTATTGTAGTAGTGTAAGTAGTTTAAGTGATTTGTGGTAGTATTATTATAAAGAAAGTGTAGTTGAAAGGTTTATATGTTCATTGTGTAGTGAAACAATTATTTAAAGTCATATTGATTTAATATAGTGGTCGACTCCTAAAAAAATACATGTCTTAACACGTAATGTAAATGAAACAATAATTCATTAAAATGAAGTTGATAGAAATGTCGTAAAGACTCAAATTCGTGTACAAAATATGCGTTAACCATCGGGAATATTCCTAGACACACAAGTCTAACCCGAAACATCGTGTTTTACGTAATTTAAATGACTTCTAAATTCACGTTTGTGACACGAGTAAAGTGTCGAGCTGATGGGTTTTAAAGTGTGAACTTTGGCTCAAACATTGGTGAGGTCATAAACAGGTTATAAGTGACCTTGACACCAATTTTCATCAAAATCGGACAAGTCTAGATAGGTGTGTGTACATTCGGAGTGTACTTGCTGATTTGTATTGGACACGTTTGTGTTGCGCGAGTTTGAGTATTCACTATTGGACATGGTGACTTACTCAAGTGCTTAGTCATTATATAAATGACTTAGCTACTGGTCCGAGTAAGGTAAAGGGAATAGTTTGATTTGCCTTGACTTGACGTCGTATGACGGGTCAATTTCAAGTGTACAAGTATTTAAACGAGTAACGTTGGATAAATAGATTCATTTGGTTTGTGTCAATGGTTTTGAAACGTGAATACTTTGAAAACATTTGAGTCATATCATATTTGGTACATACCGATACTTGAGTTCGAGTCTTAACGCGCGCGTTCTTGTGATAGGTTGCGGTTTTCGTGTTTCGCGGGAATCCATATCGTCGGTGATCGTCTTACCACTACCGTTTCTACTCAGTTGCTGAGTACCGTGATTGACTTACCTCGTGGATAAGGTGAGTTCATAGCCCCTTTTTACTTGTACATGGTTTCTAAACACGGGGTGAGATTTTACATGGTGGAACACAACCAATTAAAAACTGTATGCTATCCAGAACTTGTATGTTATCCAGATCATGTATGCTTTACAGATGAATTCAATGGTATTATTGCTTTTTAGACGTTAGCCTTGAGTTTCCTCTCCTGATCATGAACCGTTAATTGTCCCGTATGCTTTACGCTAAGCGCGAATGTTGTGGGTCGATCCATCGGGATTGACAATCCCCGTCCTGATTACCTTGACGCACATACATTTGTTTATACTTGAGTATTTAGGCTGAATACTCCCTAGAGGAACTTACATTTGAGTTAAGCTTCAGTTCATGAGACTAAACATCAATAATATACATCGTGACTATGGACGATGTACATAGTTATCCCCCCCATTACTTGTTTTACGAATTCTGTTTTGTTCCACACCTTTACTTTAAACCTATGAATATCACTCAACTTTATGTTGACGATTTTACATGTTTAATCTCAGGTATAATTACTTAGCTTTGCTTGGATGGGAGCCCGCATGATATCATTGCAGCTTGGAGATTTTTGTGTATAATTTAACATGGTCAAATCTAAAAGCTGTCAGAAGATAGTATTTTGTATTTTTAGTAACTAAGTGTTATAAACCTTGATGAAATAATAAATATTTCCACATATAAAACTCTGGGACCTATGTTTAAAACTCTGATTATTTATGATGTAATGTACATGTTTTTATTACGTCGGCTTTGTGTCAACTGTAATTCATTGTTTCTTGTACCTTGACGTGTTACCCCCTCGTTGCCTAGTTGTTCCATGTCAGATTCTGGGGGTCTCACAGATTGGTATCAGAGCGATGGTTATAGGGAACTGAGTCATTTTCAAAAAATTAGTCTATAACCGAAAGTTCAAAGTGTCAAACACAGAATCTACCATTGTTGTTCGATATCTGCGCGGGTAACCCTCTAATCCTTATTATTTACTTTTAATTATCGTTATAGTATTTCATATCTTGACTACATGTTGAAATATTACATTACCCTAATGACGATAATTACTATGTCTTTTCAAAGCCTTGTGCTTCATGGATTATCATTCGATATTACTGTGATTACATCTGCCTATACTGTATTTCTTGAATTCTTGTTATTGATCTTATTGCAATGATTTTATATCGTTATGACGTTACATACTTGTATTCGGAGGGCGTATGCTGCCGACTTTTCATACTCACCTTTCTGAGTACTATTGCTATCTTGTTTATGCGTGATACGACTGACCTCATATGCTCGTTCGTTTTGAACCGCATGTTTTTCTCGACTCACTATTACATGTTGTCGTATTCCCATGATACTATTGTTCGGGATTGAATAAGTGTTGTTTTCGATGAAACTTCTGATTTTCATTTTACTACCGTGCGTGTTGCTTTCATTTTTAAACCCCTTTAAGATATCAGTTTAGATATCTATGTCGCTTTCCTACCATTTGTGATTGGATGTTTTGGAAAATAGTCCATCAACCATTGTGTAGCTCAATGTGTCTCCGAAAAAGACTAAAGGACATCATGTGAGTTACACATCTCGAAGCACTTCTTGAATCCGTATTGAAGAATATTGTGGGTTTTCGTGACCTTGATTGACCTTTACGTCACCGTTTTACGCGACACTTGTATATCTATTAAATACTACTTCATTAAACCTCCTCGCTCCAGGAGTGTAACCCGTTAATGTTCTAATTCTTTCACGGATGTCATGCGTCGTTTTTTATTTCTTAGATTTTCGTTGGTATTCTTAAACCATTTCTATAATGTGTTTTCTTTACATGTTTAATTATACAGTTTATTCTCTTTCGTCTTTATGGAATCCAAAAGTCTTGTGTGTACATTACTTCTGGGTTATTATAAAATTTGGATTAAATTTCAAACTGTGTCGAAAAATATACTTTGTGCAGAAGATTTACAGATGATTTAACGATGTCGAGAAATTATTTTTATAAACTTTAGACATAAAAATATATATTTCTACTTGTTAAGACATCCGTCTAAGACTTAAACTTCGACCAGATAATATTAAAAACGAGCAAGTTACGCTCATTTAGGATTGTAAAATTTAAGAACTTATTTCTGCGTAAGTCTAAAAATATCATTTTATTGATAGATCTAATGCAAGGGTATTTTCGTCCATTTTTTATCCATTTCAAGTCTCGCGTAAAAACTAGAAAGTTGTCTGAAACATCGTTTTACACCAAATAGCTTCAGACTTCGAGTCTTAACAATGTTATTTAGCAAGTCAATTGGTCTGGTCAAACCCAAAAGTCAAACTTAAAGATCAAAACTGATAGAATTTAAAAATATGGTTCGAAGTGTTTTTGAGTTCGTGTGAGCTCGTAAAACTTTAACTAATGGCATTGTACAACTAAAAACATTGATTACACTTGAAAACGTTTAAAAAACAGAAAATTTTCTGAGTAGCTGAACTATTTGTTAACTGATGCCCTACTTTCTTAAAATGCATATTTATGTCAATTAAATAACGATGTAAACATATATGGATTCTTTTATCTTTTCTTTTATATATGACATATTTGTCATTCTATATTATCTTTCTTTGCTTCTATCGTACCACTGATTTGGACCGAGGTGGAAGTTGTTGCTTTCGTATCGTTCGTTACCATCTTGACACGTGTCTCATGGCGATTCTGGCTAAACCTTTTGAAACCTTATCACCTTGTAACCATTTCATTGATTGTCTTGAGCTACTATTCATTACCCTCCTGTAACCCACTCGCTATTTTGTAAGCTATCATCATGTCACCACATGAATTTAACTAGTAGTGTTTGCGAAATATTTTACAAAATGTTCCACTTGGGCATTATTAAATACTTGAAGGTTATCTTATAAAATTAATCTGTATTAATTTTACAATGTATTTTCACAAATTGTTCTACTTTGGTCCTATGAAGAACCCTTGTAACAATACAAATGGTTGATTTAAATATCTAGCCGATAACTTAGTGGCGAAAAGTTTCATAAATTATTTGATTCCTGTTTTTACAAATGGAATTATATATATATTTTAAATCATATGATATGTAATACTGATTTGACGAAGCTGAGCATCGCATTGCTAGTCCTAAATTATGCATGGCCTGATCACCTATGCGTAAGTTAGAAGGAGCCATGCAAGGCTAAATAGTAGTCACCTTAAATATTTAACCAAGAACCAACTTTTTAATTATGTTCCTTAAAAAGTTAGATAAATAAAGTTTTGAAAACTTTTACATCTTATGCGAGTAGCAACAATTCACGACATACACATATGAACCCTTATCTTTTCTTGAACAAAGTACGTGCCTCAAACACATATTTCATTACTCAATGATCTTTGATTTACTTGTTACCTCATCTACCTTCATGAGATAATTCTCGTTACCACTTGTCTAATTTCTTACCATTGATACCAGACTTGAAAGTTTCAACATTGTTATGCTTCTACATCGATCGACCTTCTCTATCTATTTTGGTAGACCTTCTAAACGTCTCTGGACACGGATAATGATTTATTATTGGACGTGAACAATGATTACGTGTATTTGTCATGATGTGTGTTAGACTTTATCGTCTTGAAATTCATTCGTGTGAACTAAATATTGATTTCGCCTCTCATTGCTAATGTTTTTCATCTAACTGAATTTACTCGCAAGTGATTTCTTAAGAATTTTCTGTGATTCGAAAATTTGTTGTGTGGCTTTTCTCTTTCGATCATGTATCGACCATCGAGAATTAAATAAGCTGTTGTTGGTAACACCAACTGTCCTCATGAAGTGATGACTTGCTATAATCCTTTGTTTCTTATTTTTATCATCGACACGTCTATTCTATCACGTTTGTTAAGAATTGATACGACTTTCATTTTATTCCCTTGTGTTATTGCTCGCATACATTGTTGACTTTATATGTCTCATATTCGTGGCTGTCTTGTCACTTTTTTGAAAAATCAGAATATGTCAAGCTGTATCTTTTAAAGTAATTGATTTTATCATACTTTACTTTTTATATAATGAAATTATTAAATTAATTTATAATTTCTAGCAATGATTTTAAATAACATGGAAAATCTGATTTTCTCTAATAGTAACGATAACCCTGAGTTTTAACGATAATTTTATACAGTCATCCAAAAGTTCTTTAGCCAATCAAGATAACTATTTTGAACTGTTCTACTTTTGACTTTGTAATCTTGATCAAGAAAAAGATATAGCAACAGCCTACTTACTAAATGTAGATAGTTTGATTTTAAATCACTACGACTTGTAAAAATTTCTTTTAATCAAGGAAATATTTAAATTGAGTTTTTAAAGTAATACCAAAATCCTAGACAACTGATTGTGACATCTTGTATTTTAAATGATCGTATGAAATTCATTTGCCTTCTATTTCTCTTGTAAGTAGATTGTTACGTTTTAAGATTGTCATGTTTTACAGTTGCACGATTTGCGATTCCTTGACGATTATCAGTTTTAACTCGAGCTAGCGCATCTTATCCATTTAAGCAATTCTTGTGTTCATTTTATCTCTTGATATATCTCCGTATTGAAAGATCGTTATTCTAATCCAAGTCTGAAAAATTTATTCGAAAAGGAGTTAAGAAACTGAAGCATGGCGAATTCTAATTGTGAAGGTACGCCGTGATGTAGAAATTACCTGGGAAGCAATGAATTTGTTCTACACTTTGTACCTCCTCTTGGTTGCATCTCCTGCTGTTTCAAGGAGAACTCTGAGGGACCAGAGTTCCTTTAGGGGGGAAGACTGTAAGAACCCGTACTTTTTCATCATTATTTTATTCTTTTATTCGTGCTTTCTGAATTTTCCAGTGTATTACGTTTTCTTGTATTCTCATATGTAAATCCTGAGATCATGATAATTTTAATAAATTATACTTTTCAAGTATTTTCCGATCATTGATAAATGCTTTATCTGGAATTATAAAATTATTATTTTATTTTTCCATAACTATTTAAATCAAAGTTTTTGATTTAAAATCACCCGCGTGCGTTTTACAACGAGTTTACTCAAAATCAATGTACAATGAGAATTCCTATTGATCGCGATACCGACGGTTGCCCAAAATATTACGTTTTATTATCGGTTGTTTCGATAATTTATATTTTCGACAATTTCGTTTTAATTACGTATCAAGTCGTGTCGGGAAATCATATAATCATATTTATGATGCATCTTAACTTTTGAAAAGTATTTTTACAAAACTCGAGCCCCGTAAATATTTTCAGTATTTACTAATAGTCATTTTCTACCCTTTAAACTATCAATTTTCTTTTAAGTCCACAAGTTTCAAACTTGGCAACTTTTACCCCTACACCTACGTATCATATATATTGGTTTTTCTTAAACAAAACACACACAACACATTCATTTTATAAAAAACCCATCACACTCCCCTTTCTTTTTTTCTTGCCGTAAACATCAAACCAAAACACCACAAGAACATCAATTTTCATCTTGATTCTTACAAAACAAAAACTAGACCACCTCTTAGATTTTTATGATGATTCTTTTGATACCAAATTCATGTTCATGCATCAAGTTTTCATAAAGTTATTATTTTATGGTTGGATGATGTTTTAATCATCATGCATGTGTTATTTTTGGTAAGATCATCATATTTTGATCACAAAAAGTTTGGATTTTGATCTTTGATTTTTCTTAAATTTATTATACAAGTGTTTTTAGGAGTGTTTGGTTGATGGGTATGATAGTAGAGTGATTCTATAGGTATGAGAATGAGTAGTTTTGGTTGGAAAATTGATTTGGCATGATTTCTAAAAGGGTATTTTGGGACAGCAGCTTAAAACAGATTTTTCATGGGTTTAAGTTTTGATATAGGCTGATATTATTTGAAATTATTGTATATTTTTCTGAGACGCTTGTTTTGGTATAAGATAGAGCTTCTAACTCTTTACGAGTCAAAAGTTATGCTAGTTTTAGTATTCGTGTACCGGGAGACGCAAGTCGGCACAATGCGAAATTGTGGCTGATTTTGGGTCGACTCTCGGGGACATTAGGCTTGGTTAGATAATGGGTACTACTGTTTTTTAAAGTCTATAAACTTAATTTGATGAGTCTAGTAGTGGTTTTAAAAGGCGGATTGTCAAGATAGTACTTTTAAAGCGGTATGAACGGTTTTATAAAACAAGTGCACAATCTGTCCCAAAATTTGGAGTCGAGTAAAGTGTCGAACTGATGGGTTTTAAAGTGAGAACTTTGGCTCAAACTTTGTTGAGGTCTTATACAGGTTATAAGTGACCTTGATACCAATTTTCATCGAAATCGTACAAGTCTAGATAGGGTAGATCGGTGTGTATATTCGGAGTGTACTTGTTGATTTGTATTGGACATGTAGTTCAATGCTTGTGTTGCGTGAGTTTGAGTATTCAATATTGGACATGGTGACTTTCTCAAGTTCTTAGTCATTATATAAATGACTTAGCTACTGGTCCGAGTAAGGTAAAGGGAATAGTTTGACTTGCGTTGACTTGGCGTCGTATGACAGGTCAATTTCAAGTGTACAAGTATTTAAACGAGTAACGTTGGATAAATGGATTCATTTGGTTCGAGTCAATGGTTTTGAAACGTGAACACTTTGAAAGCATTTGATTCATATTATATTTGGTACATATCGATACTTGAGTTCGAGTCTTAACGCGCGCCTTCTTGTGATAGGTTGCGGTTTTCGTGTTTTGCGGGCATCCATATCGTCGGTGATCGTCTTACCACTACCGTTTCTACTCAGTTGCTGAGTACCGTGATTGACTTACCTCGTGGCTAAGGTGAGTTCATAGCCCCTTTTTACTTGTACATGGTTTCTAAATACGGGGTGAGATTTTACATGGTGGAACACAACCAATTAAAAACTGTATGCTATCCAGAACTTGTATGCTATCCAGATCGTGTATGCTTTACAGATGAATTCAATGGTATTATTGCTTTTTAGACGTTATCCTTGAGTTTCCTCTCCTGATCATGAACCGTTAATTGTCCTGTATTCTTTGCGCTAAGCGCGAATGTTGTGGGTGGATCCATCGGGATTGACAATCCCCGTCCCGATTACCTTGACGCACATACATTTGTTTATACTTGAGTATTTAGGCTGAATACTCCCTAGAGGAACTTACATTTGAGTTAAGCTTCGGTTCATGAGACTAAACAGCAATAATATACATCGTGACTATGGACAATGTACATAGTTATCCCCCCATTACTTGTTTTACAAATTCTATTGTGTTCCACACCTTTACTGTTAAACCTATGAATATCACACAACTTTATCTTGACGATTTTACATGTTTAATCTCAGGTATAATTACTTAGCTTTGCTTGGATGGGAGCCCGCAGGATATCATCGCAGCTTAGAGATTTCTGTGTATAATTTAACTTGGTCAAATCTAAAAGCTGTCATAAGATAGTTTTTTGTATTTTTAGTAACTAAGTGTTATAAAACTTGATGAAATAATAAATCTTTCCGCATATAAAACTCTGGGACGTATGTTTAAAACTCTGATTATTTTATGATGTAATGTACATGTTTTTATTACGTCAGCTTTGTGTCAACTGTAATTCATTGTTTCTTGTACCTTGACGTGTTACCCCCTCATTGCCTAGTTGTTCCATGTCAGATTCTAGGGGTCTTACAAACCCCACCTTCACCAAGCCCCCCCCCCCCCATCACACAGCTAACCAACACGTGTTCCCCTACCTCACTTTTCACGTCCAAACAAAAATCCCCCAAGAAGATCAACGCTCAGGATTCAGCTTTCCTTTCACGTACCAATGAAGGGCTTAGAACGGTCTACACCAGCTCAGCATCAACATATGGACAAAAAATCTTCACATGACTTAAGATTCAAAAAATTTGACAAGGGCTTTTTAGGGAATTGTTAACTAGGGTTTCACATTGTCTAGAATCATATTCCTAGTAGTATATAAGGAGTCCTCAGTATGTGAGTGACCCTTTTTCTTGAATTCTTGCTTAAATTTTATAATTTCTAGTTTTTTGTTAATGAAATAGTTGGTAACCAAAAAATCTGTGAGAATTCAAGTTCCATTTTTTTATCTTTGTGAAAAAGTTTAGGAGGTACTCAATATCTTCTAGTTCCTTTCCTTCTAAGAGTAGAAGGAAGTTGGTATAGCTAAGATTCCTCAAATCTTTTCTTTTGAAGTTTCATTTGTTCTTGGTGAAATCTGTCACCAAGGGGAGTTTTGTTTTGTTTAAAATCTGAGGTCAAGTAGCTTGATAAGTCACTAAAGGTTCGGATATTTGGGTTTTGAGTAGAACCATAGCCCCCTGAGTATTTCAAAAAATATCAAGGGGTGGTGGTTGTTCAAGCTTGGGTAACCAGTCTTGTGGGATTAAAGGATCTACTTGGTCTGTTTTCAAACGTGTAATACCATATTCTAGTTAAGGATCTTGTTACAAAAAGTATAAACTAATATGTGGTTGATTTACTTGGCACAAACCCTCATTGTACAAGACCCTTTAGTCTTAGACCTTGAGTCTTGTTTTGGTCTTGATTCTTAGCAGCTTAAGGGAAACTGGTGCTTGTTTAGCTAGCATCACAACTCAAACAATCCAGGGTGTGGAAGTGCACCTTGGAGGTTTTTCCTCTTCTTTTTTTTATCTACATTTATATTCCATGTGATTTGATGAAATTTACTATGTGAGTATGACTTTCTGATTGATATTTGTGTATGTTGTTTGTTTGAATCTCACTTAGTTAAGAAGTTGCTTGATTAAGGTGTTTTTCATAAAAGTTTTCTTAGAATATATATTAACGGGTGTTTGGATTATTGGACTGCTAGACTTTGTGATTTACTTCTCTCCTTCTTGTCGACTGCTAAGTGATACTTTTGACTATCTTATTAATTGGGAGCTTTGTTTTCATTTTGATTAAGTTGAAATAGAACTTGCATGTTCACTTGAAATCATATAAACAAGTAACAATCTATTAGTCTCAATTTAACCTTGGATTTTGAGAATTAAAAACTGAGATTTGGCAAGTGTTAGGGGTTTGCTAGGGTTGTGTGATCTGGTTGAGTAGACTATAGCTTATCAATTGCTTATAAGAGCTTTTGAATCTCATTTTTTGGTCAAACTTATCAGCATATATTTCTTTCCTGCATGTTGTTTTATTGAATTGATTAAGTGTCTTCTTGTGTTTGTACTTGTGGTATTTTTGTCCCTGTTGACTCCCAATAAGCCAAATATTATTGGGGTGCCTTTGTCTCCAAAAATATCCAACAAACAAGGCCTAAAATCAAGCCAAAAGTTCTATGTTTAAGCAGCAGTGGGAACTCCTTTCCCACTGCTTGTTACCACTGATAGAGTAAAATTGTGTTCAGCTTATCAATAAGTTATTTTAGCTTATTTCTTTGTGCAACAACTTTAATTCTGTAATAAATCTTATTATTTTCATCTAATTAGTTAGTTTTGAGGTTTGTGGCCTTTGACTTTAGGGTTTGACTAGAAAACAAATTCTGACTTTTTCAAAAGTGCTTATTCATCATTTCAGCTTATTGAGTGTGCTTATTGGAAATCTTTTTGCTTATTTAGCTTAATTAAGGCATTTAAAATGTTTTGCAACTTGAATCAGCTCTTGAATCAGCCTAGAACTCAAAAATGACTATTTTGTCGTTTTCTATAGAAAGCTTTGGCTTATTTCAGGCTTATTTATTGAGCTTTTTCAAAATTTCTTTTTACAAACTGCTTAATAATCTCAAGAGAAGGATGTGTTTAAAATTTTAGCTTATGGCATTAGCTTATGGCTTAATGGGCTTATTGGCCCATTAAGAATAAGCTGATTGCTTATTAAGCTGTGATAAGCTCATTTTCAGCTTTTGGGCCTTTAGAATTTTTTGTTTAAAATCAAACTTTAAGCCAGACGGAACTTTTGGGCTTATTTGGTTGACTTTTGTCTTATTGGGCCAAAAAGCCCATTTCACTTGGATTGTTTTCATTGTTGGCCCATTTGGAGACCCATTAGGGGTATTTAGGTCATTTCACTTTCATTTCTGATTTTATTAAGTTAAAATAAGTTAGTTTGCAAGTTTTTAGAATTTTTTATAAATTTTGAATTTTTAATATTTATTTTTAGTTTTTAATCATTTAAATAGTTTTAATTGGTTTTAAATTTTGCAAAAATACTTTTTAGTTTAATTAAGTTATTTTGGAGGTTTACAATATGAAAAATATATTTGGGCTTTTATTAATTTAATTGATTTTTAGGGCTTTAATTAGCATTAAAAAATTAATTATTAATTATATAAAAGGTTTGAAAAAGTTTTGATTCTTTGTAAACTCCAATTGTATTTTTATGAATTTACTGTGATTTTCTAGGAATTTTTAGAGTAATTTTTAAATTACGTCACGTTTTTACGTTTTACCATTCGTCGTAGTTTAATTTTAATTGTAACCGTCATCATTTTCATTTTTCTCTCTTCTCGTTAATATTAATCTCAAATACCATCAAGTTTAACACACACGCCTCCTCGAGAACGAAATCACAAAAGGGTCAATAAGGGTGTTGATTTTCCTAAATCGAATCCTTTAATACTTACCACTTTATACACTCTTTTTCCTAAAAGACGTATTTATACTACCAATCATTTTAGCACCGCTGCCGGGGAGGCGTGTTGTGTTTTAATTTGAAAAATTTTGTTTTTGATATTAGCCAATAAATAGTATTTGTGTGATTAGCACTCTAATCACACGTATTATCGGTTTTCGTTTTCTTTGTGAATATTATTACTACATTGTATACGTATCACAATAAATCCACAATATCTCCAAAAGCGTGAAAACGCAACTTTAATTGGGATTTCATTACTCAATTATTATATTCGAATCTAAAGCAAAAAGAAAAGGCAAAATAGATAATTACTTTCGAGAAGCTTGATTTTGATTAACACAAACTATAAGGTGGGTATAAGGCGGTTGTATTTCATGACCTAAGAGAAAAAGGCTCTTAAGTGCTTAGCGCCGCCTCGTTTCCCCCGCTTGCTTGTGCGTGTTGAGAGAAAAAGGGCTAATCGAGGGTTTGCCACCAGAGTATTATCTAAGTATCATATATATTTGCTTGTTTTCAAAGATTAAACCCTCTTGAACGTTTTGGTGTTCCACCAACGTTCTAAAGTCATCGAAGGCGTTCACTCAACGTGATCGTTTTCATTCCTTGAGGCTCCTTTAATCGAGAAATTGATTCGAGGAGAGATTTGTATATTTGAGTCTACGTAATACATCACAAAATCCAAAAAAATTGAATATCATCAAAAACACACACAAAAAAATGAAAAACGTGAAAACACCAAAAGAATCTTCTTTGCTCACCTCCACGTTGTACATCACGTTTATGCAAACTCGTAATCAAGCAAAACGTGTGTTGATCCCAAAGTCAGATCTTAAACCTTAATAGCTTGTTTAAGGGTTGTGATAGAGAGAAAGGATTCAATCTAACACTAGAGAAACTCTGCAAAGCAAAGTAACTAAACAAGATGCGGAATGTAATGTTTAGCACAAGAACAAATGAGATTCAAATGTTGCACTTTAATATATCAAAGATATACGAATACCCAGAGTGGTATTAGGGTTTACAAAACCTTAAAGTAATAATAATGAAAAACGAAATGAGAAAGACACACATTGCATGCTAACCTAGTGAGTCCTTTTATAGATGCAAGGACCCACGTACAAGATCACTACTAACAAACTATGGAAAGTATTAAGGAATAATAACTGAAACGCGTAAATATCTATTCCATGTTTATCTTGACAGCAGGGCCTTTGACTCCAGCAGGGGAACGGATCCCCCTGCCTTTGTTATTTAGCAGGGGGAACTTACTCTAGCAGGGGTATGAATAATCAACCAGCAGGGGAAACAAATAAGCATAGATTTATTCCCAACAATCCTCCCCTAAACTTGTGCTTTCCCCTAAAGACAAGTTTCTGAATAAATGCTAGTTGATGAGGATGCTTACAAACTCTCTGGCCAAATCTGACTATGAACCATTCTTACCAGATCATAAGCAACAGGCTTTTTGGCATCAACAATTAACTTAGCCTGTGCTAACTTTTTCAAGGTTTCCTGAGAGAAAGGATAATACATGTGATTGAGTAAATAAACACTCACACTTTCCATTACTACCTCATAAACCCCAGAATTGGTAAACAGCTTCCAATACACCAAATCTCCTTTATTCACTGCATCAAATAGAGGATCAAATAATTCATGCTCATACATTCTATGCATGCACTCCCAGATTACCCAATCCTTCTCAACACCATCCATGGTAGGAGGTTTTGCAGCAAACGTCTTCTTCAATATTTTCCACAGATCTTCTAAGTCTTCACTATCCAAAATTTGAAACATGACATCTAGGCTTAGAAAAGTCTGTGCTGTATTGTCAGCCCTTGTAAGCTTCCACCAAGTTCTCCCTCTGTGTTCATAAACAGCATACTCTATAATAGCAAACTTCTTTCCAAGTTCACTAGGTGAGATTTCATCATTTTCCTGTAAAATCAGCTGTTTGTCAATTTCATCATTTGATGGCCCTTGAGACTCTTTAGTGATTATGCCCACTTGCTCCATTCTCTTGAGTCTCTTTGCTGCTCTTTGTGCATTAAGTACTGACTTCTCAAGTACTTCTGGAAGACTTTCACCTGCCTGGTGTGATTCCCCTGCTGGGGATGATGCACCTGCTTGTGTAGTCTCTCCAGCTTTTCTTTTCTTTGTTGCTCTAGCTTTCTGTAGCACTTCACTTTGTCTCCTGAGATACTCAGCTTCCTCAGGAGTGTTGATTGTCATCCAATCCTCCACATCATACAACTTTAGAACTGGTCTGACTGCTCTCTTTATGGCTTCAAAGCTCATATCTGTGAAGTCCCCATCCTTCCACTTTCTATGCCTTTTAAGCAGAACTTTGTAGTAATCAAGTTGCCCTTTCTCTGATGTTCTATACTTCTCACTCTGAATTTGCATTTCCCTTCTTTCCAGATATTCAGTTTGAAATTTGTAAACAAGGCAAGTCAACTCATACCTGTCTTCCAAAGGAGCATTTTTCAACTCCTTCTCCCATTGATTAAGAAATTCTTCAACATGAGGTACCCTGTCATCTAGTTCCCTATGCATAATTTCAACCTGTTTTAGCATCTCTTTGGGCCTCTTTTTCTCCATCCTTTGATCCTGCATATCCATTTCCTCTTGTTGTAGCTTGAGAGCTACTTGTGCATCATGAGCTTCTTGGATCTTCTGCTGTTCAGGAGTCAGATGCTTGTATTTTCTCTTGGGCTGTTGCACCATGATTCCTTTTCCTTTATCTTTTGGATCCACTGCTGGTGCTGGTTTTGCTTTAGTTGCAGGTTCTTTGATTGTTATCCCCTTCTGAGCTGGTTGCTTTCTGTTCTTCCTAACAAATGTTTGAGTTATGTTTTTAGCAGGGGATAAACTTACGGCAGTGGGATCAGCAATGGCAGGGGAAACTTTGAAAGCAGGGGCTTCTTCTTGATTGCCCATAGTGAGCAATGTTTGAGCAATGTCTTTGGTTGCACTCCCCTTGTCACTTCCTTTATCAGCACTTTCTTTCTCCATTCCTTCCTTAGCACTTTTTATCTTTCCATGCTCCATACCAGGATATGAATAATACTCAGTAGATCCTTCTTTGGTTGGAATTTCCTCCCCTTTGGAAGCATCCTCATCTGTGGAAAGAATCAGTCTGGGCTTTCTCCTCCCCTCAAGAGTAGCAAGTCTGGTTTCCAAATGAGAGATAACCAGACCTTGCTTTTTGACATCTTGTACAAGTTGTGCATTCTGCCTTTTCAGGCTCATGCACATTTTCGTCAATTCCAAGTTTGTCAAAGGTTTCATACTACTCTCAATCCTAGAAGGGGATTGCTCCCCTTGTTGGATATCATGGAGTGGGGGAGAGGACTTATTGATGGTGTCACTATCCTGCTAACCCCTTGAGGATGAGACAGTAGTGGCAGCCAAACCCCCAGGTTGCTCCAAACTCTTGGAGACTCTCCTCTCTGCTGCTTGTGAAGATTCACCAGGCAAGGGAGACCTGGCAAACCTGGATTTGGAACGCCTTTCTTGGTGTGGATCAGCAGGTGGTAGGTTCTTGGCAGGGGATTCAGCAGGTGGATTTATGGTTGTTTGATGTTTGGCTTCTTCCCGTCTGATTTGGTCTAGCATGATTGAAGTGAATGGAATATTTCTGCCAGAGAACAAAGGTGATGGTGCAAGTAATGTGGTGAAAAGTTTGGTTGTGTGTTTGGTTGCTGAAAAATAGTTTCTGTGTGTAATGGGACCATGATCACTCATATTCAGCAAAACTTCTATAAACCTTGGATACATACAAAACTTTGAGGTGCTTGAAACATTTTTCACCATGCCTTTAAAAATCATTTGAGAAAAACAATACTTCCTTCCTGTTGCAAAGCAGATCAGGGCAGAAGCTATCTCACTACCAACTTCATTAAAAGCAGTGGTTTTGGGTGACAAACATTGCATAATAGTATGAATCAAAAGTTTCCAATGAGGGGCAAACTGGCCTTTAGCAAACTTTAATTTTTGATTTTCAGAAAGTTTATATCCCAATTTTTCAAGACCTTCAAAAATTTCAGCCTCAGAAAAGTTGGTTATTCCATCCTCATCATCAAGGAGAAGATTCTCCCTAATGGAGGCAAGTGAGATTACCTTGGAATGACCATCAACTGTGCTTTGTATTATGACCTCTCCATTCACTGTTTTGGTCATGGCTTTAGACCAAAACTGTTGAATGTGTGAGGTATAAATGCGAGGATTGATGAGAAGGGCCACTTTGAAGTATGAGGACTTTAGAAAGGCCACAGCCTCAGCAAACTCGGCTGGTTCATCATGAAGCAAAGCAATTTGGTTATGATTAGGAGCAATTTTAAGAGTCATGATGAATTTGAAAAATAGTTTAAAGGTTTATAGAGATGGGAGGTAAGTGGGATTAGGTCGAAAGAGATTTGTGGAACTGCTGGTAAAGGGAATTAAGTTTATATAGGCGAATTGAAGAGCTGTGATTGGACCAAAATTTTCAAATTGCAAAAATATCAGGAATAAATCTTGATAAAAAATTAATATATTTGAAATAGAAGGAAAAGATTACCAATCAGCTAAGAAAGCGCCTTAAATATCTTTTAAAAAGAATAAAATATTCTCTAACCAAAATTTAAGCAAGCAGGCCCAACGGCTATGAACAGGGTAACGGTATTGTCGGTCAATGGTCAAACAGGGGAATGTTGTGAAGGCAGGGGAATAAAAAATAAAAGCAGGGGAAACTTTCCTAGGGGTATTAAACTAGTCATGAAGGGACTAATGCTAACTAGCTCTGCTCTAATGCACACACTTGTATACGCAAGATAGATACATAGAATCTCAAGAGTCCTCTATTCAGCAATGGTCCCAATACAAAAAGTTGATACATAAGTCCCCCCTACACCAGGTAATCCCAAGAAATCATGCATACCCCAGTCACCATCCCAACCTTGTCCCTTACCTATGGTCAGTTAGTCTTGGCAATGTGTGCCACACATCTATATTTTGAACAGCAAGCTGCTTAAATAAAGAAATGCAAACACACACTACAGTGCCTCAAGGTTTCAGAGTTTAGACAAGCTGTGCAGCAGGTCATCATTACCCTGAACCCCCACTCACCAATGGATATGATCTAAGATCATATATGAGCATTCTAAGAATACCCTGAATCCTAAAGGTTTGACCTAACCTCCCCTGAAACATAGAGTATATACCTGATCCACCAAGGAGAGTAGTATGCACCAATATGAACCTCTGCATTGTTAGTCTAAAACCACATAAAACCACTTTTGTAAACAAAACACACCCTGCTTAAGAGAAAAAGTCTCTTGGCAGGGGAATAAACCCCAAGCAGGGGAATCAGTGTTAAAAAGCAGTGGAATGAAAGAAATGGTAAAATTGACTAACAATTATACAACAACAGCAATGAAGTAACCCTGATTACACATGACACAAATAGACATCAGATTTTAAGGAGTAACCATTCCAATACCTGCAACCAGATACTGAAACCTCCCTACCTCAAAAGCTTTTGTTAAAAGATCAGAAACATTAAGTTCTGTATCAATTTTCTCAGGGACAATCAGTCCTTTTTCAAAGCAATCTCTGATAAAGTGATGTCTAATTTCAATGTGTTTGGTTTTGCTATGAAAAACAGGGTTCTTTATGATGCAAATAGTGCTGTTGTTGTCAATAAATATCTTGGTTTTAAGAAAGTTGTACCCATAATCAAGTAATTGATTTTGCACCCAGAGAACTTGACCACAGCATGCAGCAGCTGCTACATACTCAGCTTCAGTTGTGGATGTTGCCATGATAGTCTGCTTCTTACATTGCCAAGATATAAGCCTGCTCCCCAAGACTTCCTATCATTGTTGTCACCAGCATAATCACTATCTGAATAAGCTATCAGCTCAAATGGTGACTCCTTTGGATACCAGAGTCCTAGGGTAGGATGACATTTTAGATACCTAAAAATCCTTTTCACAGCAAATAAGTGACACTCTGTTGGTGACACCTGGTATCTTGCACATAAGCAGACAGCAAACATGATGTCAGGTCTTGAAGCAGTAAGATACATAAGAGACCCAATCATAGACCTGTAATTCCTGACATCAATAGGCTTGCCAGGACCATCCTTGCCCCATGGATGATCCTTGTCCATGGGAGTGGACACCTTCTTCCCATCAGACATGCCAAACTTCTTTACAATCTCAGCTACATATTTGTCTTGAGAGATAAATATCCCATCTTTCCGCTGCTGAACTTGTAGCCCCAAAAAGAAGTTTAGTTCTCCCATAGCACTCATTTGAAACTTATCCTGCATCAATTTTGCAAACTCTTTGCTAAGCATGGAGTTAGTTGATCCAAAAATGATGTCATTCACATAGACTTGTACTAGCAGAAGGTCACCCTTTTGTTTCTTTGTAAACAGGGTCTGATCAATCTTCCCCTGCTGAATCCATTGTCTAGAAGATATTTGGAAAGAGTACCATACCAGGCTCTGGGAGCTTGGTGAAGACCATACATGGCCTTTTTCACTTTGTATACTTTGTCAGGATGTTCTGGATCTTCAAACCCTGGTGGTTGCATGACATAGACTTCTTCATCAATGGTTCCATATAAGAATGCACTTTTCACATCCATCTGAAAAACAGTGAAGTCCATGAATGAGGCATAAGCAAGGAATAATCTAATAGCTTCAATCCTTGCTACTGGAGCAAACACCTCTTCATAATCAATCCCTTCTTCCTGAGTATACCCTTGTGCTACTAACCTTGCCTTGTTCCTGACAACTATTCCCCTTTCATCCTTTTTGTTCCTGAGCACCCACTTGGTCCCAATAGGCCTTGCCCATTTGGGACAATCAACCAGAATCCAAACCTCTTGTATGTCAAATTGTAAGAGCTCCTCTTGCATAGCTTCAACCCAGCTTGGGTCATTTAAAGCTTGAAAAATCTTCTTTGGCTCTTCTTGTGACAAAAATGCAGTAAACAGACAACATTGCATGTTGTCATGATTGAACTTCATGGTGATGTTAGCAATGAAGCTGTGCTCCTTTGCTGTGTACCTTGTATGTCTAGGAGCTTCAGGATCACCAATAATCTGAGAGATAGGATGATCTTTATTAATTCTATAGGTAGGCTGCATGATGACTTCTGTTTCATCTTCTTCCAAATCAGAATTGATGGGGCTGTTTTGATTAGGAAAGAAGTCCTCAAAGGAACTTCCAAATGTGACAGCATGACCTAAAGATGGGTGCTTGTGAGCAGAATGAAGCTCTGAATAAGTAGGACCTCCACTCCTGATGATTCTGCTTCCACTGCTGGATATGATAGGACCATCATTTATGGGTGTAGTTGATGAGATGAGTGGGGATTCTCTTTCTGCATCAGAAGTCTCATTAGCATCATGATCCTTTGTGAGAGAGGAATCAATTCCTCTAGCAGGGGAGTCCAGGATTCCACTGCTTTCAGCCATTCCACTGCTTTCAGACATAGCAGGGGAAGAGATTGGCTGTTCTTTTCCTGAGGCAGAATTATCCTCTTGTTTATCAGCTTCACTAGGAAACAATGAGGGTACATTCATGTACCTCAGAGGTGATTTCTCAGCAGCAATTGTTTCTTGAGTACCTGAAAAGTTAGTGTTCTGCAAGACAACAGGTACATAATTCATGGACTTAGAAAGTACATCTATATCAAAGAACCAGTCAGGACCTGTTTGAACATCTTCAGGTTTGTCTTCAAGAAAGTTCACATGAAGATTTTCTATGATTTTGCTTGTCTTCTTGTTGAAGACCCAATATCCCTTGCTGTTTAAAGAATAACCCACAAAATATCCATCATCACCCTTTTCACTAAACTTACCAAGATTGTCAATGGTGTTCAAGATGATAACATGACACCCAAAAGGTCTGAAAAAGTCAATTAAGGGAGGTCTTCCATTAAACAGCTGATAAGGGGTCTTGTTGTGTGCCTTGACCACCAAGGCCCTGTTTTGCACATAGCAAGCAGTGGATACAGCTTCAGCCCAAAAGATAACTGGAAGTTTGGAGTCAGACAGCATAGTTCTTGCAGCTTCAATGAGTGTCCTATTCCTTCTTTCTGCCACTCCATTCTGTTGAGGTGTTCTAGCAATGCTAAATTGCCTCTTGATGCCTTTGTTAATGCAGAAAGAATCCAGCTTGTGATTTCTGAACTCACCACCATTGTCTGATCTTATGGTAACTACCTTCATGCTTTTTGACAGTTCAAGTTGATTGATGAACCCAATGAGTACATCAGCAGTGTCACTCTTTTCAAATAGAAAGAATGTCCATGTAAATCTTGAAAAATCATCAGTAATTACTAGGCAGTACCATTTCTTCATTATACTTGCCACAGAAGTAGGACCAAAAAGATCCATATGCAATAGTTCCAATGGCTTGGTGGTGGACATACTTGTTTTTGACTTGCAAGATGCTCTGTGTTGCTTCCCTTTCAGACATGCTGCACAAGTATGTTCAGTGGCAAAAGACTTGGAGGGAAGACCATGAACCAGATTATGCTTTACTAGTTTGTTCATGTTCTTGAAATTAAGATGACCAAGTCTTCTATGCCATTTCTTACATTCATCTGCTGAAGCTTTGGCAATGAAACATGTTTCATTGTCTTGGAGAGAGATGTCCTTGAGATCAATTGTGTACATGTTCTTCTGTCTTGGTGTTCTGAGAACAATTGGAGTGTCTTATGGCAAGACAAACTCCTTTCCTAATACCAAGCATTCAGTGTCAGTAAACAAGACAAAATTCTTGTTATCAGTCATCTGTGACACACTGAAGAGATTATACTTGAGCTCCTTCACCAAATACACATTGTCAAAAGTCATCCCATTGGTGACAATAGTTCCTTTTCCTGTTATAGTTCCATGCCCATCTCCAAAAGAAACACCATCATTGTCATGCAGGGGGTACAAAGTTAGACAAGTAAGCTTTGTGTCCAGTCATACTTCTTGAGCATCCACTGTCCCAGTATGCTCTATCATCCCTTGTCTTCTTTGTCTCCTGCAAAAGGAAAAACAAATTAGTTTTTCTTGGGGACCCAAGCCATTACAGACTTGGATCTACCTCGTGTATCAATGTAAGATAACTTATCAAAGACTAGAGATACACCATTAGATTGAGTACCCCTCTTGGGTGCCCAAACCCAACGAGCTGAGGCTTTCACAGCTTTTCCCCATCTTCCCATGTTCCTAGAATGCACACCTCTTCTAGCAGGGGATACCCCAGTTTTAGCAGGGGAATCCTTATGCTTGGCAGAGGGAACCCACCTTTTGTTTTGGCCTCTATTCATGTGTTGGTAAGGTCTTGGGCTAGTTTTATATGCAGTATAAGGTGTTGGGGTAGTCACAGAAGTGTTGGGCTTTGGGTGAACATCATTTTCCTTTCTAAGGGCTGGAGCAACATATTTCTCAGCAACTCTATTTCTCAAGGCAGGGGCAACATACTTGGCAGGGGAAAAGGATTTTGCCCCTGCATTTAGAAGAATGGCTCTAGGTTGCATATCCTTTAAGGGATTTGCAGCCACCATCTCCATTGGTGCCTTACACTCTTGATAAGTGTGTTCAAAACTGCCACATGTGAAGCAGGGCTTGGTATTGATCACAAAGTCTTTTCCTAATTGATGAGACTTTTGGTCATTCCAATTTCTTTGATTACCTCTGACATTCCTGTACATACCAGCATATTTAATGATAGGTTTAGGAGACTGTGGTCTAGCCCTGCTCTTAGAGTTTGGATTGCTGCTAGAACTTCCTTCTTTTGAAAATTTAACAGGGTTGTCAATTTGCTTTAAGCCAACCTGTTCCTGTTTAATATCCCTAATGACACTAGTTTTAACTAGAGACTCTTCTGTATCAGGATTATTAGGTATATAAGCACTCAAGTCAAACTCAATGTCATCCTATTTTTCAAAACAAGGGAGACCAGTCCATGACAAGTCTTTTCTAGGATAGGGAGCATGGATGTTAGTAGGGGGTGGGGGTATAGTAGCATTCATGTTCTTAATTCCAAACCCTGTTTTGTCCTTAGGAGATTGACCAATTTCAAATGCCTTGGTTAAATCTTTTGAAGCTTTTCCAAATTTTTCAACAGTTTCCTCATCTATCTTTTGGTTAGCTTTAAAAATTTCAAGTTCAGCAGTTAAAACATTTATAGATTGGTTATTCTCCTTAGCATCTCTTTCTAGAATCACAATGTGATCCCTATATTCACTTTATCTTTGCCTATATTCTCTTATGGTGGACTCTAGTTGTTCTAAAGCACGTTTGTAGTTATCAAGATCATTATCACAATTTATATAGTCAGCTTTTACCTTTCTGATTTGATCATTCAAAGATTCAGTATTTTTCCTACAAGCTTTAGTACAGTATGAGTCATCATATACCTCATTGTCAGAGCTAGAACTTGACATGGCCATAAGTGCAAAGTCATCTTCCTTTTCCTCAGCCACCAAAGCTTGGTTTCTTTCCACACTTTCTGTCATAGCACTCCAGTCCCATCCATTAGCTCCATCTATCCCCTGCATTGCTACCATAGCTTTAGCACCAGAATCCTCATCCTTTCTATGGCTATTTCCAGACTTAGGTCCTCTGCATTCCCTGGCAAAATGACCCTTCTTGCCACAATTGTAGCATTCAACTTTTGCTTTATCAAACCCAGCCACATCAGATGGATTAATTGTGATCTTCTTGCCATACTTCTTGTGGAACCTGTTGGCTCTCATGCTTAGCAAAGCCATATTCCACTTGATATCCAATTCTTCTAATGCTTGCTTACTGATTTGATTCAGATCTTCATGTAACACTATAGATCCTTGTGGACGTTGAGATGCTATGAAGGCACATGCAGTATCAAGGCTGAATGTAGCTGGTCTTTCTTCATCATAGGAAGGTCCAGACCTGGTAGCAGGGGAATAAGCAGCAGGGGCTACTTCTATTCCACTGTTCTTGGAGATTACACTGCTTTGTGATATGAACGCCATGTTAGCAGGGGAATCAACGATTCCACTTGAGTTAGTGGGAATTGTCCCTTTTGACTTCATTTCATTGACAATAGGTTCAAAGACTTTTAAGTTATTGTATATATCATCAATATTCTTGTTGTCCAAGTCATCCTTATTCTGCCAGATTGCCTTATAGACAAACCATTCTTTCTGTAAGCTGTTAAGAAACCTGGTATTCACCTGCTCTTTTGTCACCTCAATGTCAAAGAATTCCAAGTGAGCCACCATGTCTTGAAGTCTATTGTAAATAGCTCCAATTGATTCATCACCAATTGCTTTGAAGGAAGCAAAATCATCCAGCATTTGGTTCTTCTTCTTCTTCTTTGTGGCTTCATTTCCTCCAAAGGTTGTGCCTATGGCTTCCCATAGTTCCTTAGCTGTTTTGTATTTCCTGAATCTGAGTTGATGTCTATCAGGTAGGGCCAACAGTAATGAGCTGTGAGCCCTAACATCATGCCTTCTAGCCAGTATTTCCTTATCACATAGAGCAGCAGATTTCTTCTTGTCCTTACCTTTGGAACTTTCACCTTCATCCTTGCCTTCTTCAACAGCCACCATTTTGTTGAATTGATCACCAAACTCTATGATCTCCCAGAGAACATAGTGTTCCATTTTCAGGTATTGTTGGATTCTGAACTCCCATAATTCAAAGTTTTCAGGATCCAACATGGGTAACTTGAGGTTAGTGTGGTTGTTGCTATTTGTGGATGAATCTGAAGACATGTTTGCTATAAGGATTTTGTTCTTGATTTAGACAAAGTTTCTCAACAAGCTCTGATACCACTTGTTGATCCCAAAGTCAGATCTTAAACCTTAATAGCTTGTTTAAGGGTTGTGATAGAGAGAAAGGATTCAATCTAACACTAGAGAAACTCTGCAAAGCAAAGTAACTAAACAAGATGCGGAATGTAATGTTTAGCACAAGAACAAATGAGATTCAAACGTTGCACTTTAATATATCAAAGATATACGAATACCCAAAGTGGTATTAGGGTTTACAAAACCTTAAAGTAATAATAATGAAAAACGAAATGAGAAAGACACACATTGCATGCTAACCTAGTGAGTCCTTTTATAGATGCAAGGACCCACGTACAAGATCACTACTAACAAACTATGGAAAGTATTAAGGAATAATAACTGAAACGCGTAAATATCTATTCCATGTTTATCTTGACAGCAGGGCCTTTGACTCCAGCAGGGGAACGGATCCCCCTGCCTTTGTTATTTAGCAGGGGGAACTTACTCTAGCAGGGGTATGAATAATCAACCAGCAGGGGAAACAAATAAGCATAGATTTATTCCCAACAACGTGCACGTAGACGTCGTAATCGAAAGGATTAAACACCAAGTGAAGAATCTCCAAGTGAGGAACCTATTATAGAACAAGAAGCTTCCATGGCTAATCGTACTATGATGGAGTTGCTTCAAGCACCCAACGAGGGTTTTGGAGAAGCCATTGTGATTCCCGCTATCCTTGCGGAGAATTTTGAGATAAAGACGGGTTTAATGTCTATGCTTCAAGCTAACAAGTTTCGTGGTCATGAAAAAGACAACCCTCATTATCACATTCGGCATTTCAATCGTCTCACCGCGACTAGCAAGTTTAAGGATGTGTCACATGACGCCATTAAGATGATGTTGTTTCCATACTCGTTAGATGGACCCGCCAAAATATGGCTTGAGAAAGAACCCCCAAATTCGATTTTGACATGGGGTGATCTCGTTTCTAAGTTTGTAAACCAATTTTTTCCACCATCTAAGACGACACATTTGAAAAATGAGATTTCAAGATTTACTCAAAGATCTAATGAGAGTTTTTCTATGTCTTGGGAAAGATTTAAAAAAATGTTACATGAATGTCCTCACCATGATTTTTCTGAATTGCATCAAATTGATACTTTTTATAATGGGCTTAATGATCATGAACGAGATTATTTGAATGTCGCCGCGGGTGGTAATTTTTTGGGTAAAACGACCGATGAGGCTTTAAAGATAATTAAGAATAGGTCTAAGGTTTATAACACTCGTAACACACTGAGTGTTACCACTATGGGTTCGTCATCGTCGAGTCGTAACATGAGTTCCTTGCAAGATGAAGCAAATGAGGAAAATATGTTTTTCGATAGATTTTCAACTCTTATGACTCATTGGAAAGCGCAAGATGCTTTGAATTCCGCATCGGTTAAGGCGGTTGAAAAGAGTTGTATATCTTGTGGTGGAGCTCATGATTTTTTCGAGTGCATTACTGCGGATGGTAACACTTCGAGTGCTTATGTAGCAACGGGAACTTACAACCAAAATGGTCAAGGTTTCCGCCCAAATCAAGCTCCACAAAATCAAAATGTTAACAACTATCGAAACAACAACAACCAAGTTGGTTACCAAGGAAATCAAAGGAATTTTAACAAGGGTAATTACAACAACAATGGTGGGAACAATGGGCAATTGCAAAACAAATATCAAAAACCGTGATTTTCAAAACAACAACAAAGGTTTGCAAAACATGAAAGATCTTCCAAATGAATTTGTTGATTATGCAACGGCTAATGATGCTAAATTTGATAATATGCAAAGGGAGATAATTAGCCTAAGATCCGAGATTAGGAATGATTTGAAAAATGAGTTGAAAAATGAGCTTGCTAATGAACTTAAGACTCATACAAACAAAATGGAGAGTAACGTGCAAAGGTTACAACAAAATCAACAAAAAATGGAACAAGGCCAACATGAAATTAAACAAGAGATGCTTAAGGCGGACAAAAGGCAATCTAAGTTTGAGGATAGAATGGCAAGCATGTTTGAGGCTATAATGTGTAAACCGTCTTCTTCGGGTGGTCTTCCTAGTGATACCATTGCAAACCCGAAAGGAGAAATGAAAGTTATTACTACTCGTAGTGGTAAAACTTTCAAAGAATCCATTTCTCGTCCAAGTACTTCTAAGGAGAAGGAAATAGAGAAAGAACCCGAGGTGAGGGTAGAAAAGGAGCATATTACAAGCCAACGAAGTACCGCTCAAACCACACCTACGGTTGAACCTATACCAATCATGGAACCCGAGATTCTAAGGCCGTTGCCTATGCCTCAACCGACACCACCTTTACCCTACCCCTCGAGACGAAACAAGGAAAAATTCCATGATCGTAACAATCAACAAATCGAGCTTTTTATGAAAATGTTTAGTAAGGTCTATTTTGACATAAGTTTAGCCGTCGCGTTGTTGTGTATGCCTCGTTTCGCCTCCACTTTTAAAAGTATGATGAACGATAAGGAGAAGCTTTTAAAGCTCTCAAATTGTTCTTCGGTTTTTCTTAACCGAATACCAAAAAAAGTTGGAGACCCCGGAAAATTTCTTATTCCATGTGACATCCAAGAGATGGAAGGATGCCTCGCCTTGGCCGATCTTGGCGCGAGCATTAATTTGATGCCTTATTCCATGTGGAAATCACTATCACTTCCAGATCTTGTTCCTTCAAAAATGTCTATTGAAATGGCCGATCATTCTACAATCCTTGCATGTGGTATGGCCGAAGACGTTTTTGTGAAAGTTGGGAAGTTCTACTATCCGGTGGACTTTATAGTTGTAGACATTCCCATGGATCCTCAAGTTCCTCTAATTTTAGGGCGTCCAATTTTAGATACCTCGAAATCGATCATTGATGTGCATGTTATAACAATTACTTTGCGATTCAACGAGGAGGAACTTGTTATAAACGCTACCCAAAGCTCGACACCTTCTCATGTTTATGCAATCGCTACCATCAATCACGTTGACTTAGTTGACGTGGTTTGCGATGAGTTTACACAAGAAGTGTTAGGTTTTTCCGATAGTTCGACTAGTGGCAATCCCACTATTATGGATCCAATTCTTGCTATTTCTACACCAAATCTCACTCCATTCCAAGGAGGCGATTTTATTTTTAATGAAATCGACAACGAAGATGAGGTAACGATTAGCGAGGATACTCTCATTCCACCATATTTTCCGCTGATGGAAATTATGGGTGTTGAACCCAAATCTTCAATCGAGGATCAACCAATCCTTGAATTGAAAGATCTTCCACCTCACCTCGAATACGCATTCTTGGAAGGTGTTGACAAGTTTCCGGTTATTATAGCAAAAGATCTTGCCAATGATGAAAAAACCGTACTTTTGAAAGTCTTGAAAGCTCACAAAAGGGCAATTGCGTGGAAACTCTCCGACATTAAGGGTATCGACCCAAAATTTTGTACACACAAACTTTTAATGGAGGAGGACTACAAGCTTGCAATTCAATGTCAAAGAAGGGTAAACCCCAAAATTCACGATGTCATAAAAAAGGAAGTCCTAAAACTCCTTGACGCGAGAATGATTTACCCTATTTCCGATAGCCCATGGGTGAGCCCAATCCATTGTGTCCCTAAGAATGGAGGAATGAATGTTGCGTCCAATGAAAACAACAAGTTAATTCCCACTCGTGTTGTGACCGGTTGGAGAGTGTGCATCGATTATCGTAAACTTAACGACGCCACTCGAAAAGACCATTTTCCCTTGCCCTTCATGGATCAAATGTTGGAGCGACTTGCGGGAAACGATTTCTATTGCTTTTTAGATGGTTTTTCCGGTTACTTTCAAATCCCCATCGATCCTCATGATCAAGAAAAACTACTTACGTGTCCATATGGAATGTTTGCCTATCGTAGAATGCCATTCGGACTTTGCAACGCACCAGAACCTTTTAAAGGTGCATGATGGCTATTTTTCATGATATGATCGAGAAGACGATGGAAGTCTTCATGGATGAATTTTCGGTGTTTGGTGATTCGTTCACTTCGTGTTTATCCAACCTTGAGAGAATGTTAAAACGATGTGAGGAAACCAACCTTGTGCTTAATTGGGAGAAATGTCATTTTATGTGTAAAGAGGGAATCGTCTTAGGGCACAAGGTCTCGAAAGGGGGGATTGAGGTAAATAAAGCTAAGATAGACGTCATCGCCAAGTTACCTCATCCCAAAACCGTTAAGGTAGTTAGGAGTTTCCTAGTCCACGTGGGCTTTTATCGTTGATTCATCAAAGATTTCTCGAAAATATCTTGACCTATGACACACCTTCTTGAGAAATATGCTCCTTTCGTCTTCAATGAGGATTGTGTTCGAGCTTTTGAGACTTTGAAAAGAAACTAACCGAAGCTCCCATTCTTGTTGCTCCAAATTGGAACCTCCCCTTTGAGCTCATGTGTGATGCTAGTGATTACGCTGTTGGGGTCGTATTGGGGCAACGTCATGCAAAACACTTCTTGCCTATTCACTATGCTAGCAAACCGATGACCGAGGCTCAAATGAAATATACCATAACAGAAAAAGAAATACTTGCCGTGGTGTATGCTTTTGAGAAGTTCCGACCTTACCTCGTTTTGACTAAAAGCATAGTGTATACGGATCATTCAGCTATCAAGTTCCTCTTCTCTAAACTTGATGTAAAGCCGAGATTGCTTCGTTGGATTCTCCTCCTACAAGAATTTGATGTCACAATACTTGACAAAAAAGGAGCCGAGAATCTTGCGGCCGATCATCTCTCTTGTTTGTAAGATCCTCACTAAAGTGTGAACGAGAACAAGGAAATCATCAAAACATTTCCTCTTGAAACACTTGGTGTAGTGAATTCCAAGGAAGACTCATCTACCCCATGGTTTGCGGACATTGAAAATTACCATGCGGGGAATTTCATAATCAATGGTATGACGACACAACAAAAACAAAAATTCTTTCGTGACGTCAAGTTATATTTTTGGGACGACCCTTATCTCTTTCGAGTGTGTGCGGATCAAATCATTAGACGCTGTGTGTTTGGTATCGAAGCTACTAATATCCTTAGAGCTTGTCATGAAGGCCCTACGGGAGGTCATCACGGTGCTAATCTCACGGCTAAGAAAGTATTTGATGCTGACTTCTTTTGGCCTACTATTTACCGAGATGCACATGCACTTGTCAAGTCATGTGACTCATGCCAACGTCAAGGAAAATCATCACAAGGATGAAATGCCCCAAAATATAATCCAAGTTTGTGAAATCTTTGACGTTTAGGGGATTGATATTATGGGTCCCTTCCCATCATCTCATGGTAACAAGTATATCCTTGTCGTGGTTGACTTCTTATCTAAGTGGGTGGAAGCTAAGGCTTTGCCTACGAATGATGCTCGTGTTATGGTCAAGTTCTTGAAGAAATTGTTCTCTCAGTTTGGAACCCCTCGTGCAATTATAAGCGATCGTGGAACCCATTTTTGTAATGACCAATTTGAAAAGGTTCTAAGGAAATATGGGGTTACACATCGTCTTTCTACGGCTTATCACCCGCAAACGAGTAGACAAGTCGAGGTTTCAAACCGACCTTTGAAGAGGATCTTGGAAAGATCAATAGGAGAAAACCGTGCGTCTTGGTCCGACAAACTTGATGATGCTTTATGGGCCTTTCGCACCGCTTATAAGACCCAAATCGGGTGCACTCCTTATAAGTTGGTGTATGGAAAAAATTGCCATTTGCCTATCGAACTTGAACACAAGGTATATTGGGCCCTAAAGCAATCAAATTTTGATTTGAAGACCGCGGGAGATCGCCAGAACATACAACTTAATGAATTGGATGAATTACATGATAATGGTTATGAAAATTCATTGATTTTTAAAGAAAATACTAAAAAATTTCATGATTCAAAGATTAAAAACCGGGTTTTTTACGTTGGTGATCAAGTGTTACTTTTTAATTCTCGTTTGAAAATATTTTTCGAAAAACTGAAATCCCGTTGGTCGGGTCCATTCACCGTAACACAAGTTTTTCCTTATGGGACTATCAAGCTAGCTCAAAATGATGGACCTAATTTCAAGGTGAATGGACATAGGCTTAAGCACTACTTCGATGGGGAAGTTCCTTCTTTGGACGACCTCGACCAAGTCACCTTCCCTAATGATAATTAGTATTGAGGGGATCGAGTCGAGCTCATGACTCGGTAATCAAAAACGAGGTGCCTCGTGGGGGAGATCCCATGCTTATCCATGTACATAGTATCACTTTCTAATGTAGCTAATGTGATGGGATTTGTGCCCTTCCAACTCGTTGTCACGTGGTTGTTTGTGAATGTGTTATCTAGATCATCATCAATATCACCACGATTGAAGACTCTCGTGTTCGTTTACGTGAGCCTCGATTTTTGCTTGAAGAAGTTTTCACGAATCCATGACATATCGTTTTATCGTTCTAACAGTTGGTCTTAGTAGCACACGTCATAAATGGCTTAAGATTTAATTGTTACTTATCCTTTCCATGCTAGATTAGGCATTCGACTTCGTATCTAGTATGTGGGTGTTCCACCCTTAGACTCGAAACATTGAGGACAATGTTTAACTTTAGTATGGGGGTGAATAGATACTTGCCTTGCTTACGCCCTCACGCTTTCCAAAGTTTATCTTTTTGTTTATCGTTTTGTTGCAAATAAGGCTAAAAATGGCCAAATTTTAAATATTTTCTCATGTTTTCATAAGTGTTAAAGACACGAATGTAGATTTTCTGATGGCGAGAATAAGAGTAATTTTTTACTCGACTGTGCGTGTTGAGCACTTAGCTTCGATTCCTTAACTATTTTTAGGCTAAGTCTCTTAATTGAGGACGATAAATGATAGAGTTAATTATAAGTTACTATGCTAAACGTAGAGTACTCGTATTCTTTCAAAAACTCATGTGTTCTAATTGTTTGCTTATTCTCCCTTCGCTTGTATATATATTTTACTAATAAGTATTGACTTAGCGGTTTAGTCTTGATTGTTGGTTTCTAGTCTTTTCTAGTAGCTTCCATGTAATTAAATTGGGAAAACATTAAGGTATCACCAGCATCACGGTTTTAAAGCATTGGCACCCGAATAATTAAAGGCTTCCCCCAACAATAATTTTTAAGTTCCTCTTCACCTAAATCAAGCAAAAATTTGAAGCTCACAAGGCCAAAAAATCAATGCAAAATTGAAGTAAATGTCTTAAATCTCGAAGCCTTAAAGATCCAAAATTCGCCTTAGCGTGAGGATATACGTGAAGTCATAATAAACACCTCATGGCGAGGTTAAATAAAAGACAAGGGCAGGACCAAAGTCATAATAAAAGCTCCATGGCGGAGTTGAATAAAAGATGGAGGTAAACCATGATAATCAAAGCCACCGATGATGATGTGGGTCATAAAATTCATGGTAATAAGTTTCATGTTCTAAACGTTATAAAACCGTGTTTATCGATCCTTGTTGTTGACATCATTGTCTATTAGGGGAGATTATTAATTCGATGGTCTTGGTTACACCGTTATGACTCTATTTTTGGACCTTAATCTCTATCATCGCATAACTCAAAAATGTATCTTCGTGATCATTCAAGACAAGAATAAAATATAAGAGATACCAATTAGGATTAAGGGAGTCTAAATACGTGATTAGGGCATATGAGTAGTGTTAGCATTACTAACTTATAATGACAATGATCTCGTTACACGCTTAGCATGGAATTGGGTAAAAATCGAGGACGACGAAATTATTTCTAACAAAGCATTCACGTGTTCTTGTTCTATGAACCTAAACGTCCCATATTGCGATGAAAATCATACATTATGTCTAAAACACAAGTAGTAGTAGTGTAGCAAGTTTACATTTCAATAAAAGTCAATGAAAAATGAATTTTAGAGATGCTATGATACTTTATTCTAGCATTGTGTGAGGGCACGGCAATGGTTTAGTATGGGGGACTGATGAGACTGCAATTATACATGGTCTCATCATTATTTTTGGGCTTTAAAATGCATAAAATGTCATAAAATACCATATTATGTGCTTGTGCATGTTACATGTGTATTTTAGGTATGGATATCGTGAAAAAGACAAAAGATCACAAGAAACAAGCAAAAACGAACACGAGAAACGAAGTCGCACAATGAACCGGGCCCAATTTGTGATTTTACAAGAAAAGTCCTTGAAGAATTGAAGATATACAAGAAAGGTCCTTCATCATTAAAGAAATGCCACTTTATACCCTTGTATACTCATAATTACAAGTTTGGTCCCTAAAGTTTGTCAAAATTACAAAAGAGTCCTTCAACTTTGAAGAATTGGCAAGATTGGTCCTTATAAAATGAAGACTTGTCAATATTGGTCCTCCTCAAAGTCAAACATACCATGAATACCTTCAAGATACAAGAAAGAACAAGCTTGGTCCTTCAAATATCAATAAATGACAAAACAAGCCCTTTAAAACACTTTGGAAAAGTATTTGTGGCCAAAGTGTGAAAAATGGAACTTTATTTACAAAGGATTCTTGTTTTAAGCTGAATAAAGATGAAATGAATACTTTGCTAAAATCTGGGGACTGTTTTTGCCAGACAGCCAAAGTCAAACCACCACTCACAACTCGCCATGTCACCACCCCCACCAATCAAAACCCACCAACTCACCACCTCTGTCACCTCACTAATCTACTATCCATTTTTATTAATTAAACTTTGAAAAATGTTTAAATAATAAACTCGTAGTTAACAAGTTATTAATCCACAAATAAGGATTAAACCATCACTGCTCACCCTTCATCATCCTCATAAACCCTAATCTGATTATCCATCTAAACCAATGAATTAAGACGAGATTTGGTGCATATCCTAAATTCACAACATACTAAGCCAAACCCCACCTTCACCAAGCCCCCCCCCCCCCCCATCACACAGCTAACCAACACGTGTTCCCCTGCCCCTCTTTTCACGTCCAAACAAAAATCCCCCAAGAAGATCAACGCTCAGGATTCAGCTTTCCTTTCACGCAGCAATGAAGGGCTTAGAACGGTCTACACCAGCTCAGCGTCAACATATGGACAAAAAATCTTCACATGACTTAAGATTCAAAAATTTCGACAAGGGATTTTTAGGGAATTGTTAACTAGGGTTTCATATTGTCTAGAATCATCTTCCTAGAGGTATATAAGGAGTCCTCGGTATGTGAGTGACCCTTGTTCTTGAATTCTTGCTTAAATTTTGTAATTCCTTATTTTTTGTTAATGAAATAGTTGGTAACCAAAAAATCTATGAGAATTCAAGTTCCAGTTTTTTATCTTTGTGAAAAGGTTTGGGAAGTACTCAATAGCCTAGTTCCTTTCCTTCTAAGAGTAGAAGGAAGTTGGTATAGCTGAGATTCCTCAAAGCTTTTCTTTTGAAGTTTCAATTGTTCTTGGTGAAATCTGTCACCAGGGGGAGTTTTGTTTTGTTAAAAATCTGAGGTCAAGTAGCTTGATAAGTCACTAAAGGTTCGGATATTTGTGTTTTGGGCAGGACCATAGCCCCCTGAGTATTTCAAAAAATATCATGGGGTGGTGGCTGTTCAAGCTTAGGTAACCAGTCTTGTGGGGTCGAAGGATCTACTTGGTCTGTTTTCAAACTTGTAATACCATATTCTAGATAAGGATCTTGTTACAGAGAATATAAATTAATCTGTGGTATATTTACTTGGCACTAACCCTCATTGTACAAGACCCTTTAGTCTTGGACCTTGAGTCTTGTTTTGATCTTGAATCTTAGCAGCTTAAGGGAAGTTGATGCTTGTTTAGCTAGCACCACAACTTAAACAATCCAGGGTGTGGAAGTGCACCTTGAAGGTTTGTCCTCTTCTTTTTTTTATATACATATATACTCCATGTGATTTGATGACATTTGCTATGTTAGTATGACTTTCTGATTGATATTTTTGTATGTTATTTGTTTGAATCTCACTTAGTTAAGAAGTTGCTTGATTAAGGTGTTTTTCATAAAAGTTTTCTTAGAATATATATTAAGGGGTATTTGGATTATTGGACTACTATACTTTGTGATTTGCTTCTCTTTTTCTTGTCGACTGCTAAGTGATACTTTTGACTATGTTATTAATTGGGAGCTTTGTTTTCAGTTTGATTAAGTTGAAGTAGAACTTGCATGTTCACTTGAAATCACATAAACAAGTAACAATCTATTAGTCTCGATTTAACCTTGTATTTTGAGAATTAAAAACTAAGATTTGGCAAGCTAGTAGTGTTAGGGGTTTGCTAGGGTTGTATGATCTGGTTGAGTAGACTATAGCTTATTAGTTGCTTATAAGAGCTTTTGAATCTCATTTTTTGGTCAAACTTTTCAGCATATATTTCTTTCCTGCATGATGTTTGATTGAATTGATTAAGTGTCTTCTTATGTTTGTACTTGTGGTATTTTTGTCCCTGTTGACTCCCAATAAGCCAAAGCTTATTAGGGTGCCTTTGTCTCCAAAAATATCCAACAAACAAGGCCTGAAATCAAGCCAAAAGTTCTTTGTTTAAGCAGCAGTGGGAACTCCTTTCCCACTGCTTGTTACCACTGATAGAGTAAAATTGTGTTCAGCTTATCAATAAGCTATTTTAGCTTATTTATTTGTGCAACAACTTTAATTCTATAATCAATCTTGTTATTTTCATCTGATTAGTCAGTTTTGAGGTTTGTGGCATTTGACTTTAAGGTTTGACTAGAAAACGAATTCATTTGACTTTTTCAAAAGTGCTTATTCATCATTTCAGCTTATTGAGTGTGCTTATTGGAAATCTTTTTGCTTATTTAGCTTAATTAAGTCATTTAAAACATTTTTCAACTTGAATCAGCTCTTGAATCAGCCTAGAACTCAAAAATGACTATTTTGTCATTTTCTGTAGAGAGCTTTGGCTTATTTCAGGCTTATTCATTGAGCTTTTTCAAAATTTCTTTTTACAAACTGCTTTATAATCTCAAGAGAAGGATGTGTGTAAAATTTCAGCTTATGGCTTAATGGGCTTATTAGCCCATTAAAAATAAGTTGAGTGCTTATTAAGCTGTGATAAGCTCACTTTCAGCTTTTGGCCTTTATAGTTTTTTGGTTAAAATCAAATTTTAAGCTAGACTGTAATTCTGGGCTTATTTGGTTTACTTTTGTCTTATTGGGCCAAAAAGCCCATTTCACTTGGACTGTTTTTATTTTTGGCCCATCTGGAGGCCCATTAGGGGTATTTAGGTCATTTCACTTTCATCTCTAGTTATATTAAGTTAAAATAAGTTAGTTTGCAAGTTTTTAGAATTTTTTTATAAATTTTGAATTTTTAATATTATTTTAATATTTATTTTTAGTTTTTAATCATTTTAAATAGTTTTATTGGTTTTAAATTTTATAAAAATACTTTTTAGTTTAATTAAGTTATTTTGGATGTTTACAAATTGAAAAATATTTATTTGGGATTTTTATTAATTTAATTGATTTTTAGGGCTTTAATTAGCATTAAAAAATTAATTATTAATTAAATAAAAGGTTTGAAAAAGTTTTGATTATTTGTAAACTCTAATTGGATTTTTAGGAATTTATTGTGACTTTCTAGGAATTTTTAGACTAGTTTTTAAATTTTGTCACGTTTTTACGTTTTACAATTCGTCATAGTTTAATTTTAATCGTAACCGTCATCATTTTCATTTTTCTCTCTTCTCATTAATATTAATCTCAAATACCATCAAGTTTAACACACACATTAAGCCTCCTGGAGAACGAACTCACAAAAGGGTCATAAGGGTGTTGATTTTCCTAAATCGATTCCTTTAGTACTTACCGCTTTATATGCTCTTTTTCCTAAAAGACGTATTTATACTACCAATCAGATGTCAACCCCGATAAATTTATCCATAATATTTGTGCTTACACGAGGTAATTAATGGATCATGATAATTGGAAAATAAATATTAAGTTATAAGACTTAGACCAAGAGTAACGAGTAAAAATTACTTATGTTCATTCCTTAAATATAAAGCAACATTCTTACCCCCCAAAGAGTTAAAACAAGTAAAAGTGGGTTTATGAAATCTGACCTCAAGCAAAGTATTGTATGGCAATCGAGTCAGGAACGTAGTTCAATCACAATGTCCTATAAGCAATCCTAACATAACATTGAAGTTTAAGTATAACACGCTCAAATGAAAATATGCATAACGGGCATGTGTGTACAATTTACATTGTTTCCAAACGCATGTATATAACTTATAAGATTTTTTATAAGTCTCGACACTTTACAAAACTATCAAAAAATCGTCTTTTAGTGTATTTTTCTTTTAATGTATTTTCTCTTTTGGTGTATTTCTTTCTTAGTAACCGACACGTTAAAGGAAAATAACAATTTAAAGTTTGACTTCTAAGTTGACCTAAACTCGTTAATTTAAGAAGCTTTGACTTTTAAGGTTTGAATTTAGTATTTGACTTTAACGTTTGACTTCAATTTTGACTATTTTTGTTTGACTTAAATCTTGACATTAAATATTTGACTTGAATTTTGACAATTGTAATTAGGTTTGACTATATTAATTAAGTTGACTAATTTAGTCTAATTGTGACCATTTCCAATTAATTTGACCCGACATCAATATCCGTGGGTGTCGTTTGTTTCTAACTCAGATGATTCAGTATCATAGAAGTACATGTTATGAATGGGGGTTGAGACTTCCTTCCGGTTCCTAAAAAGTTTTTCGGAGTTATCTATAGGTGCAAGAAGCTGCTTACCCTGGTTGCGTGTCATAACTCAAAAGGTGATTGCAAAAATTAAAAACAAAATATTAGCTCTCCGATAGCGGCGTTAGAAGCTCGATTCACCTACAACGCACTAAGGGGCAGAGAACTCAATCGCGTGAAGTATTTTATATGGTAAATCCAAGGTCGTTTAAGGCACTCACTAAGTGTAAATTTGGTTTTAGTTTTGAAATGTCACGAAAGTAAATAAAGATTATAAAAACTAAAGAAATACTAAAAAGTAAATGTAGGAAAGTAAATAGTAGAGGAATCAATAAGGATAAAATGTACTAGCCTATATTCTTTATTATTATTACGTGGTGATAGTGACCTATGTATTAGTTATCTAAGAGATATGTTATGCGCATGTATAACCTGGTTCAAACTCCCACACATTACACGTAGGAACTCAAAGTAGGAGCATACTACATAAGTTACTAATAACCTAGTGTTTATGTTAACTGTTTAGTGGTCATGGAATCAGTAAGAATATTTGTTCAATGGAATTTACTTTATGTCTTCTAAATCCCTACTACCGCTTTCGCGACTAGCAGCGTATACAAAGTCGATAGTGATTGAACCTCAACTATCCATATGACCTAGTTATTTCAGCCCTGCTGAGGTTACTTGTAGATTTTAAGTATTAAAGCTTAGAGAACGCGGTGACAGTTACACTTGGGATAGTTTCCAACCTATCCGTTGTAAATCCCTTCCCAAAGTTACCAACGATTAGTTCCTACACATCTAGTATAAGCCAATACTACATGTTGATCCTTTTGATCGTTTGAGTCTAGCTTGTAGTCTTAAACTAAACAAAATAACTTCTACATAGTCTTGGTAGAAACTTTGAGATGATATCAAAGAGTATGTGGAATATACTGTTTAATATTATAAAGATTATTTGTATGATGTGATATGAAACTAAACAAAGGATATAAAGCAAACACTTCAATATTATTAATACATATACTCTAATGCATAGTATTAGGGTTACAATCTTGAAGTTACGTTACATAAAAGAGAGATATCTAAACTAACCCCTAGGACCTCCTTTTATAATACAATGATTCATTTTCAAGATGAAGATTTATATGAATAATTTAAACTTTAGAAGATATACACATAATATTTTCTATACATATCCTATGCGGCTTTAGTCTTTATCCTCCAGACAACATTAATATCTCTGACAACATTAAACCATCTTGTCTATATTTTGTCCAGACACTACCAGCATTAAATATAACTACCAGCATTAATAAAATTAATATTGTTAACATAAAATGTAACTAACACTAAGTTTATTCCCAACAATCCTTCCTTAAACTTGTGATTTACCTTTATAAAACCACAAGTTTCTAGAATAAAAATAGGAATACCAAAATTTGAATTACTTCTAAATCTGATTATGAAGAAATATGATAAAATCATGGGCAACCTAATCCTCCACATCCACCTTTATCTAACAGTTCACCATCTTCTTAAGAGTAATCTAAGAAAAAGGATAAACCCTGTCTACTTACATTTGTCATAGCCAATTGATATACCTTAGAACAATTATACAAATGCCAGTGCTTCATCTGTGATGTGTCCAGTCTTTTCCACATGCTATTACTCTTATCTGGTTCATACATTTTATTCATTGTTTCTCATATATAGAAATCCATCAAATCATGACCAACTATAGCTTTATCAGTCCCAAATCTCTCTTTCAGGATTTTCCACAAGTCATTAAAGTCTTCTCTATCCAATACTATCCAAGAACTTATACTTCTTTGTTCCTCCTCTAACCCTGTTAATTTTCCACCATCTTTCCTTTTATCCATATTGAATTTCATAGTTGATAATTGGAAATTTTGAATTTAAAGGTACAACTAGAGCATCAAAAACAACCACTTACAAACATTATTTCAATTCTGCATTAGAAGGACCTAAATTAGCTGTTGTGAAGCTTCTAATTGGAGCCATTCTCTTTTGTCTTTTTGTAGCAAATGTCCCTGAAGTAGAACTTGGTTGTTGTGACATAGAGACAGAACTCTAAACATCTTATGTAGATCTCTTCCTCTTGGATCTACACCTTTCCATACTCCTCTTATGATCTTTCTTAAGCTTTTTCTCCACCTCTGAATCAGGGTCTGCAAAATTCTCAATGCTTCTCATGATTGGAATAGAAATTTCTTCAAGTTCTTCAAAAGTCCTTCCTTTGAAGTCATTTCAACCCGTTCATATATTTCATCCAGAGGTGTAAAACTTTTGAAACTGTTATAGTCTTTTATGAATTTTGTAGCTAACTCCTTAGACCAATTCAACTGTCTCGTCATATCATCAATGTTTTCCCCTAAATAAACCTGATCATCAACATCATCAGCTTCCTCATATGATGTCCAATCTATCTTTTCCTCTGTTTCTTGTTCTGTAAACATGTTGGCCAACTCAGAATCATACCTAACATGAGTTGCCTCAACAGAATCATCAACTTGATTACCAGTATTAATACCAGCATTAATATTTTCATTACTAGTATTATACTTTTCACTATTGGTATTAGCCTTTTCACTACCAGTATTAGCCTCTATTGAAATCTAACTTACACCTTGATCCATTATAGCTAACTTCAACCCTAAAACAACTTCAGCCACATTAAATTCTTCTTTATGCTCCTTATCAATCATGCCAGCTTCTAATTCCTCCCCTATATTGATGAGGAGTTCATCAAAATCATAATCATAAGAAGGTTATTCTGAGGAAGAGATCCTAAGCTTTCTTAATAGTTGATCTAGTTAGATTTCCGGCACCAATTCTCATAAAGGGGCAAGTTCCTTAGCTTGAGCAGTAAGAACCCTAGCTTGATCATCTATTGTCTTTTCTAGAAAACAGAATCTAGTACTAAACGTAAAAACCGTCAGTTCAAGTTGTGACAATCTGTCCTCATCACTTCCAAAGGAAGGAACCCTTGTTGGTGAATGATTGGACCTAGTTGGGTTCTTATCAAAATTACTCCTCCCTTATGCTACTATAGCCACAGTAGTAGTATCCCAGCAGTGCTATTAGGCACCTGCATTAATAGTCTCATCTACTACAGTGTGTGAAGTAGATGTCCCAAGTTGAGATACTTGAGATATCCTCATGTGTCTATGCTTGTGAGAGGAAGGAAATGGTTGTGAAGTATATGAGATATCTTTAATTTTGGGTGATGTAAGTTGGGACACAGTTGGGCTTGCTACTCCCTCATCGTTACCAGCTTCATCTACTTGTAAGATACATGTTGTTAATGGCACCACTACTCCATTCTACTTTTCTGTGCGTTTCCTCATTTTCCCAAACACCTTGTGTGTTAGAACATAAGTCTTGTACTATCTCTTATGATTTCCCAAAGAATGACCCATCTCATTAATGATGGTCATGAGAAATCTTGGAAACATTAATAATTTATGTGAACTACCCACATTCTTCACCATGTTTACAAAAATTAGATGACTGAAATTATAAGTTCGTTGTGAAGAAACACAAACCCATGCAATTTCAACATGACTTCCAAATTGATCCTAAAAAGCACGTTTTTTACTCATACAATGAAGAAAATGATGAACCAAAAATCTTCATTAAGGTGAAAACGCCCTTTGAAGAATGTAAAAGACCAATCTTTAACATATCCAGTTGCCTCTATTCCATCTAAGATTTATGTATTCCTGTGTGTGAAGACTCCATCAGCATCATTCAATCTTAGATGCTCCATAACATGTGCTTCATATACAACAATTTCCTCTCTATTTTAATGGCTTTTAGCATATCTTCTCCATTTAAATATTCCACAACAGCATTCCCCCAAAATTGGTAAATAACAGTTTCAAGTACTTTGGGGTGAACTGTGAGACCATAATGAATATGACTTTGTGTAAGAAAGTCAATAACTCATAGAAAGATCCTGACCATCATCCTTTTGCAAATATGCAACCTGATTATGTTTCTCACAGAATGATAGGTGCAAAGTTGTTAGTAAGTTAGATAAATAAGATGAAAATCGGTAAAAGATTTATGGTTAAAGTTGTGAAAGTGAGAGCGAGATTATGATAAAAGGAATTGAATTATATATTTGATTTGAAAGAATTTGATTGGGCCAAGAATTTCAAGTTGCCAAATATAGGTGAAGTCTAGGTAATAATTGAATATTTGTAAAGAATAAGTAAATATCTTTGAAAAAGATTACCTAGGGGCAAAGGAATTGGCATAAAAATCTCAACGGTAATATTATAAAATTCCCTCCATATCAGAACTAACGGATAGCCACCAAAATTAATTTACACTACCAGACTTAATTCTAATACTACCAGTATTAATTCCTAAAACAACATTATCCTTTTACCCCGAAAGCAAAACCCAAACATCTATCTCTAATCACTAAAATTTACATCAATGAGTACATTAAATTTTCAACACTTTTTTTAAACTAACACAACAGTAAGAACCCACGCACATTTTGACTGTTGAATAAACTTCAAGATCTAAACAAGTCATCAAAGTACTCAAAGCATACTCATATACATAAGATAGACATTCAGGCCTGTATGGTTCCTTGCTCAGAAAATCCATTAAGTCTAGGTCTAAAAATTATGCTCATATACAAAATACTACACACATACACTTAGGTTGCATTAACCTCTGGTTTATGAAAACCATTATCAGTAGTAAGTACTGCCTATGTTTAGATTGACTTATTATAAAAGCTTTCTTGACAGGATTTAAAGCAACAAGCTGTTGTTTGAGCCAGATGTCCAAAGACTAATACACCAGAAATAGAATGGAAAAGAGTGAGTCGGCTAATAAAAACTAGGTGACTAAAAGGTAATACAACAACCTATCATGAAAATCCTTTCATGCTTCTTTGTTTGCCCTGCAAATGTTAGTCCAAGAGTAAGAAAATATATGCCCAAAACATTTTTTAATAGATTTAGAAAAACATGACTAATAGCATTAAGAATTCCCATTACCATAATAAAAATTTATACTAACAGAAATAATTATTATTACACAATTTTTACAACACATATCAAGAAAAATATTAATTTTCTTGAAGATCCCAAGACACATTCGGATCAGATTTGGTTACCAACAAATTTATATGTCTTGTAATACTTTCCCCTTCTAAATTATTGAACTCATAAGTAACAGTATCCTTTACCCAATCCCAAGTCCTATGTGACTTATTTTCATTATACATCAGTTTCTTTAGAGCTTCATATTTCTTGAACATTATGACGAAATACTCATTTTCTTCTTCTACAATATTGTCAGAACTTGCTTTTTCCTTATCAGGGTTGCGAGTAATTTCTTTTTATTGTGTTTCCTTAAGTTGCTAAACCATGTTTTTGGGTACAACACTATTCAGAAACTTGTTAACAGTTTGTTTCACCTTAGTTATGGACTTGGACACAAACTTATTAACCTTAGACTTAACAACTTTATTCTTTTGATAAGAATCCATATCATCTAAAGTTGCTTTCTTATGAGATTGTGTCTCAACATGCGATTGTGCTTCAAAAGAATTTGGTCTATCACTACCAAATTGTGGTATTGGGCTAACATATTTGCTAGACCTACTAGAATTAATTGACTTTATGTTATTGGTACTAGAGTATGACTTTGGGTGGGCAAAGCTTAATAACCTACCAGCATTAGATGGTCTACCAAAATTAAATTTTGTGTGTCTACTAAATCTGAAATGACTAGCATTATTGATTGGTTATAGACCTTTCCCAAGCAATACTGATCTTGGAATAATCCTAGTATTAGGACTTGAGTTGGTTTTCTTAGTATAATACATAGTATCTTCCTTTTTAGAGTTATTCCCATATCCTAACCCGTTTCTTTGATTCTTCCTACAATGTGCTTGCAAGTGATAAAAACTACCACATATGTAATAAGCTTTATTCCACCTTGTTCCTTCTGTTGGAACTTTTGATTGTTCATATATGTCTGGTTTACCCTTGATTTGTTAGTTCTGTACATTTTAGCATATTTAACAGATTTTCTAACAAGTTGATATTTAGGGGCATTAGGATTCAATCTTTCAGCTTTTTCAAACACTGCTTTTTCTTATATCTTAGTAGTAGTTTGAGAGTTTGTGCTATCTGAACTACTAAGTTTGGATATCAAATCCTCAGTTTGAACACCAAAATTAGTACTAACATTTGATGTAACTTGTGGAATGTCAACACAAGATTTACTAGATGGAACAATGTCATCTCTCTCCTTTTTGTGCTCAAACATAACTGGAACATATTTCAGGTTCTTTCTTTTGAAACTTCAGCAAACCAATGTATGACAAATCTTTCATAGGAGGAAAGTACACAACAGGGGGCTCAATAGTGTGGTAATCACCATTGTATCCTAGACCCCACTTGCATTTGTTAGGAACCTAGTTTCGATGTTAGTTTAGTGATTTCTAAAGCTCACCTACTATTTCTTTTTTTAAAAGCATGATAGAATATTTAAAAGCCATTTCTTATTTTTGTAGTACTCTATTTGTTCTTCTAACATTTTCAAACATCTTTTGTAATTATACAAGCTACATTCAGATCTATCATAGTTTCTTTTAATGCCATAACAATATCTTTTAAGTTCCTCATAATTTTTTAGACACTCTATATTATAGTTTTTGTTAAGAATTACTTTAGAGTCTGAAAATGCCATGAGAACCATGCTTGTGATAAGCTCTTTATCCTCCATGAATCCCCAGTCAATGTCAATCCTATCAATGCCTTTGTAGATGGCTCTTTATGTGAGACCCCCAAAATCAGGCAAGGAAACAACTAGGCAGCAAGGGGGTTCCACTTCATGGTATGAGAAACAATAAAATATTGTTCACACAAAGTTGACGTAATAAAAACATATACATTATATCATAAAAGATCAGAGTTTTTAAACAAAGGTCCCAGAGTTTTATAAGCAGAAAAATATACTATTTAAACATGGTTTTGTAATATATGGTTACCAATAATATAGGATAAACTTCTGACAGCTTTTATCAAAACCAAAGTTTAAATATAACACAGAAATCTCCAAGCTGCGAAAATATCCTACGGGCTCCCATCCAAGCAAAACTAAGTATTATTACATGAGATTAAATATGTAAAACGTCAACACAAAGTTGAGTGATATTCATAGGTTTAGCAGTAAAGTTGTGGAACACAAGCATTCATTTGTAAAACAAGTAATAGGGAAAATGGTTATATACGTTAACCGTAGTCTGAAACCATTATTATTGCTATTTAGCTCATGACACCGAAGCTTAACAAAAGGTAAGTTACCCTAGTAAGTATTCAGCCTAAACACTCAAGTATAAACAAATGTAATGCGTCAAGTTAATACGGGACGGGGATTGTCAATCCCGATGGATCCACCCATAACATTCGCGCTTAGAAAATGTAACACTAAAAAATTAACGTTGCGTGAAATGGTAGGGAAACTTAGTGGCTATGGAAACTAAAAGCAATAATAATAATGATAATCTGTTCTAGAAAGCATACAAGTTTTGTAAAGCATACAAGATCTAGATAGCGTACAAGTTCTGGATAGCATATAAATTCTGGATAGCATACAGTTTTAAATGAATGTGTTCCACCATGTAAAATCTCACCCCGCGTTTAGAAATAACGTATAAGTAGTAAAAGGGGGCTATGAACTCACCTGATATAGTTATTACACTATATCAAGGAACAAACATCCGATAGTCTACAAACGACTCCACAAAATAACAATCACTCGTTGATCAAGAACGAGATGTCCAACGGTCGACATATTACCGAACGAGACCTATAATGACGAAACGTATCTTAGGTTTGAGACTATACATAAGTCATACATATCTGTAAATAGTTCACTTTAAAAAGTTTGGATATTGTATAAGTTTTATAAACTTTTTATAGAACTTTAAATGAAAACTCATTATTTTCAAAGTATTATTCAACTTTTGACAAATAAGCCCATCATTAGCCCGCTAGCGGCCCATTACAAGTTTATATAAATTAAACCCATTTTCAAACTCAGTTTTATACTCCAAATTGTATTCAATATCAGGTCCAATCATATCCCAATAGCCATTACAAGTGCAAGTTGGGCTTTTATGGCCCAAGTCCACTTTACAGGGTTTTCGGGTTCCAAAACGCCTCCAAACGTTGTTGAGTTAATATCTTACGTTGGTCATGTCTCGGGTTATCTAACTCTCAATATATGAGCGGGTCTCAACTTCTCGATAAGTAGATCCTACCTCATCAGGTTTCATAAAAATGACCAAGTTACATATTTTATTGTTATGGTTCAATTACGTCGATTTTACAACATGCCCCAGTCTTTAAGTGATTATTTCTAAACCGTAATGAGTCCTGACTCGGTTTTCATACTCCCATTACCGTAATTAAGTCTACTATAAAGAGTAGGAACCCCCATTACTTATGGTTTTATGCTAAAAGGGTCAAAATGATCAAAACATCAACCCGGGTCAAGGCTGTTTTTGGGCAGCAATGTTCGGTTTCACGGTTTTGGCCGCCATTTCCAAACTGTATGTCCGTAAAAAACTATCTGATTCGTGTGTGTTTTGTATAAGTTTACTTACAACTTTTAGTTTTACCTTTCTGGGGGTCAGTATACAATTTCTATTTGTTTTTTAGCCGTTTACTACAGCTAGTTCCTTTTAGACATGCTTTTGTCGTTTCGTCCATATCTAAAACATCGGGAATCGTCACAGGATGTGCCGCCCGGCAAAATTATCACAAGATTTATGTCTAAATGCCTATGTATTTATCCAAGAGTCAACAACCATTCTTTTTCTCCCGAAACTAATTTAGTTGTTGTTTTAAATTTTTAATTATCACAAGTATTGATTTCGGCGTGCTTGGCTTGCTAATTATATGTCACACATTCAAATACAATGTCCAATATCATCAAATACATATAACAAAATAAACTAACAAAGAAAAAATGAGATCATACATATGATCACTATCACAAAAAGACAATAAAATGGTTATACAAAAAGAAACAAGACTTACAAAGATGATGAAGCTTACTTTATGAAAGATCAAACCAAAATGTAAACTAGGAACATAACCTTTCATATTTTAGCTAGAAAATAATAGGTAATAAAAATGATGATGGTATTTTTATCTTGATTTTGGGACGGCAAGTATGTAAAATGGGAAATGAGATGATGATTTTGATTTAACTATTAGGGATAATAGTTATCGTGAAGGAAGTTCGAGAAGTGCATAATAGATAAATCAAAATACATGTAAATGGACACATGGATCTTTGGTTAGCACGTCACCCTTAATTGCTTGTGGGGTTAGTTTTAATATAAAGTTTGTCTCATAATTCGTTAACGTGGGTATTATTGAAGTCCGATATTTTAAAAATTACGCGATTTGAAAGATACGCGTAAAGCACAAAAAATAAACGCTCAATATAAATCAAAAACGTCGACATTCGGAGAACATCGATACTTATATAAAGATTTAACGTAGATTTACCAAGAATGCCGGTAAAATGAAAAATTAAAACGACGACAATAGAAAAATATTTCTATATCATAACGAGAATGTTTATGGTCGATGGCGAACATAGACTTTTTCGATAAATAATAATTGACATGTATTCGATACGTTAAGGCCCTAACCTTGTCGGTTAGTCAAGAATTCAATATTAATAGTAGAAGGAACATGACATATAAAAGTTGGGTGATAAATATTGGCCCGAATATTAGGAATAGAATTAGAGCTCGGTTCAAATGTTAATTTTAAAGTTTGGGTTACTACAGTAAATAAATATGGAAAAATAAAAATAAAATTTTTATGATTCCGAATAAAATATTATTAATGATAAGAAAAATGATTAAAATATAATTTAAGTAAAGTTCTCTTGATCAAAGGATTTATGTATTAAAAGTAAAGAGGAACAAGTAAAACATTGTAAAATCGATAAGTACGAATAAAAGAATAATTTATTTACCGGGAAACTACGAGTTCTCATAGTCGACCCCCCTAAAGGAACTCTGGTCCCTCAGAGTTCAACTAGAGACGGAAGAAGATGCGAACAAATGGGAATACCTAGTTTAGAACTGATTCTTCCTTTTCCAAGTAAATTCAGCACCGCGACGAGAATCCCAATGAACCTTAACGATTGGAATCCAACTATGCTTCGGCTTCTTGACTCTTTTTCGAAATTTATTTTAAATCGAAATAAAATAATGACCTTTCAGTACAAGGAAATATAAAGAGGTAGAAAGAACATGATAAACGCTTAAATAGACAAGATGCACTAAAATGGATTATGATTAATGATCGATGAGGAATTGTGAATCGTGTAAACTGTAAAACACAATAATTCACTTTACTTAGAAAAATGAGTGTTTTAACTATGTTATATAGTAATTAAGACGAAATGTATATTTAATGGGTAAACAATCGCTAAGTCTTTTCTTGATCAATATAGTGTTCAAAATAGATGTAAACTAAGTTCAAGTTTTATTTTGGTCATCTTGAGAAACCTTGAGATGTTTTTATGAAATTATTGTTAAAACTCGGGTTTTCAAAAAGTGACAAGATAGTAAACCAATATATAACAAATAATATGTAAACAATGATATGAGATAATGAAGCAAATGTGGTAAGAATTCTTAACGAAAAAGGATAAAATAAAGGTGTCGACGATAAGACAATAGGATACAAGCGATTTAGCAAGTCATCACTTCTTGAGTGCAGTTGGTGTCACCATCATGGGCTTATTAATTTCTCGGTGGTCAATGTCAGATCGAAAGATAAAGCCACAAAACAATTTTCAAATCAAGAAAAAAAATCTTAAATAGTCACTTGTGTAAGATTCAAGTAAAATGAACAACATTTACAATTTGAGAGTGAAATCAACGCATGGTTCACACGAGTGAATTTCGAGGCAGTAGAGTCTGACACACATCATGAAGAATATACGATAACACTATTCATGTACAGTCATAAATCGTTATTCGCGTCCAGAGACATTTCGAATGTATACCAAAATATACTCAAAGAAAGTTGGTCGAGGAGAAAGTATAAAAATATTAGAACTTCCAAGTATGATATCAATAGTCAGTAACTATACGAGCGGTAAATAGAATTGTATCATGAGAGAAAATGAGGTAACATGTACACAAAGCTCGTTGAGTAAAGAAAAAAATAAATTGTACTCGCAGGCGCGTATTTTTTCAAGAATATATAAGGAAACACATGCATATGTCATGAACTTGTACTACTTGCATAACGCATAAAAGTTTTCATGATTTTTTTTTAACAAGATTTTAAGGTGACTACTATTCAGCCTCGCATGGCTCCTTCTAAATTACGCATAGGTGATCAGGCCATGCATAATTTAGGACCAGCAATGCGATGCTCAGTTTCGTCAAACTAGTATTACATTTCTTATATTTATATATATATAAACAACATGCCACTTGTAAAACAGAATTTGTAAAAGAGAATTTAATATGATTTATGAAATTTTTCGTAAGTAAGTAATTCGGTTGATATTTAAATCAACAACTTTAATGTTAAAAGAATTCTTTTATAAGACCAAAGTAAAACAATTTGTGAAAATACATCATAAAACAATGTCAATCAACTTTATAAGGTATTTTTCAAGTATTTTATAAAGCCCAGTAGTACAAATTGGTAAAATTATTCGTAAAAACAATAACAATTTTATATATATGGTGACATGATGATATCTTATAAAACAGAGAGTGGGTTACACGGGAGTAGTAAAGAGTAATTAATTAGAAAATAGATGAAATGCTTACATGATGATAGAGTTTCAAAAGGTTTAGCCGGAATCGTCATGAGACACATATTAAAAATGATGACGAAAGATGTGAAAATAAGAACTTCAAGTCTCGATCCACATCGTTGGTACTATACAGGAAAGAAAAAAAATAGAATACAATGACAAATAAGTGACGTATATAATAAAGGATAAATGAGTCCATAAGTGTGCACATCGAAAATTATTCGACATAAATGTGCTTTTAAGAAAGTAGAATATTAGTTCAACACTAGTTCCTTCGCGTTAGACGTAAAACGACATTCCAGACAACTTTCTTGTTTCGAACAACAGCTGTATCATACCAGAAAATGACAATTTTACCCCATGCAGTTCTACATCAGCACCAAGTTTTCATAGATGCAAAAAATTAATTCTTAAATTTTACAAAATTCATATGAGCGTAACGTGCTCGTTTTTAAGAGTTAAGGGTCGAATTTATATCTAAACGACCGTCTCAACAGGTAGAAACATATTTTTAAGTCTAAAGTTTATAAAATATTTTCTCGACATGGTTAAATTACATGTAAATTTTCTGCAGAAAGTATATTTTTCGACACACCTCGAAATTTAAACAGACTTCATAATGACCCAAATTTTATGTACACACATGACTTGTGGATTCCAATAAATACCAAAGAGAATAAATTTTATAATTAAGCATGTAAAGAAAAACATAGCATAGAAATGGTTCAAGAATGCCAATATAAACTAAGAAATGAAAAACGGCGCATGACATCCGTGTCTTCGATTTCAAGATGCAATGCAAGAAGGTCTCTTGGCGGCGTGATTTTCCAAAATCACAAAACATATTAAGAAAGAAACAGAACATTAACAAGTCTCACTCCCGAAGCGAGGAGGTTTAATGAAAGGGTAGGATACAAGTTTATAGAAGTACAATCATGTTCCAAACAATCGCCATATAATAAAGGATGATTTACAAGATGACAATGGTGTTTCCATGGTACAAACGAACGTTGTAACTCGAAGTCGAAACGTAAAATGGTCAATGAAGTAATATTTAATCGATATACAAGTGTCGCGTAAAACGGTGACGTAAAGGTCAATCAAGGTTACGAAATCCCACCATATTATTCAACACTAATTCAAGGAATGCTTCGAGATGTGTGACTCACACGGTGTCCTTTAGTCTTTTTCGGAGACACATTGAGCTACACAATGGTCGATAGACTATTTTTCAAGTCATCCAATCACAAATGGTCGAAGAGCAATTTAGATATCTAAACTGATATCTTAAAGGAATTAAACAATGAAAGCAGCACGCACGGTAGTAGAAGGAAAATCAAAAGTTTCATTGGAATCAACACTTCTTAATCCAAAACAATGGTATTACGAGAGTATACACAACATGTAACATAATTTGTCGAGAAAAACAGGCGGTTCAAAACGAACGAGTATATGAGGTCAGTCGAATCACGCATAAACGAAACAGCAATAGTACTCAGAAAAATGAGTATGAAAAGTCGGCAGCATACACGCTCTGAATACAAGTATGTAATGTCATTACAATATAAAATTATCGTAACAAGTTCAATTCTCAAGAACAAGAATTCAAGGAATACAGTAAGGGCAAATGTAATCAAGTAATATCCAATGATAATTCATGAAGCACAAGGCTTTGAAAAGAGATAGTAATTATCGTCATTAGGGTAATGTAATATTTCAAAATGTAATCAAGGGGTGAAACACTACAACGATAATTAAAAGTAAATAACAAGGATTAGAGAGTTACCCGCATAGATATCGAACAACCATGGCAGATTCTGTGTTTGACTCTAAGAAACATGAAATATTTGAACATTCGGTTATAGACCAAGTTTTGAAAATGACTCAGTTTCCTATAACCATCGCTCTGATACCAATCTGTGAGACCCCCAAAATCAGGCAAGGAAACAACTAGGCAGCAAGGGGGTTCCACTTCATTGTACGAGAAACAATGAAATATTGTTCACACAAAGTTGACGTAATAAAAACATATACATTACATCATAAAAGATCAGAGTTTTTAAACAAAGGTCCCAGAGTTTTATAAGTGGAAAAATCTACTATTTAAACATGGTTTTGTAATATATGGTTACCAATAATATAGGATAAACTTCTGACAGCTTTTACCAAAACCAAAGTTTAAATAAAACACAAAAATCTCCAAGCTGTAAAAATATCATGTGGGCTCCCATCCAAGCAAAACTAAGTATTATTACCTGAGATTAAACATGTAAAACGTCCAGACAAAGTTGAGTGATATTCATAGGTTTAGCAGTAAAGTTGTGGAACACAAACATTCATTTGTAAAACAAATAATAGGGAAAATGGTTATATACGTTAACCATAGTCTGAAACCATTATTATTGCTATTTAGCTCATGACACCGAAGCTTAACAAAAGGTAAGTTCCCCAAGTAAGTATTCACCCTAAACACTCAAGTATAAACAAATGTAATGCGTCAAGGTAATACAGGACGGGGATTGTCAATCCCGATGGATCCACCCATAACATTCGCGCTTAGGTAACACTAGAAAATTAACGGTGCATGAAATGGTAGGGAAACTTAGTGACTATGGAAACTAAAAGTAATAATAATAATGATAATTTGTTCTGGAAAGCATACAAGTTCTGGAAAGCATACAAGATCTAGATAGCATACAAATTCTGGATAGCATACAAGTTCTAGATAGCATACAGTTTTAAATGAATGTGTTCCACCATGTAAAATCTCACCCCGCGTTTAGAAACAATGTATAAGTAGTAAAAAGGGGCTATTGATGTTGTGGTTTTTAGTCACTTGTTTTAGGAAAAACAAATAACCGTGGCAAGTATTAAGTTACACGTTTTAGGAAAAACGCGAAACCGAATAAATGCGGGTTCGTTCTCGAAGGAGGTGTGTGTATTAATGTGCCAAAATATAGAATAACAATGTTTGGATTAGTGACGTTTTTGGTTTAGAAAGAGAAAAAGTAAAGACGAGCTACGACTACGATTTAAACTACGACGTTGACGTAAAACGCGAACGTAAATACGTAAAACGCGACGAAACTAAAAATTAAACCTAAAAATTAATTAAAATATTAAACTAAGTCTTAAATAATATAAATAAGAATAAAAATCCAAAAAATATATTTTAAAACCTTTTATTAATTAAATATTCAATTTTTAATGCTAATTAAAGCCCTAAAATTGAATATAATTAAGAAAAAGCCCAAAATATTATTTTATTGAACTAATAAATCACTTATATTATTTAAAGACTAAAAACTATTTTTTCTTAAATTTTAAAAACTATTTTTCTATTTTTTAATCACTAAAAGCTATTTAAAAATAAAATAATCATAAAAAAATAGTAAAATAATGCCAAAATTAATTTAACAATTTTAAAAATCTTAAATTATCCTAAAGAACAGTAGAAAATTGAAAAAGTTTAAAAAATGTAAAATCTTGCACTAAAAGACAAAACTGAATAATAATTAAACCCTAATTAACTTAAATTAGTTATAAAAAATAATTAAAAAGTGAACAGTAAATATTTTTAAAACCAAAAATCTTAAAATATAATTCTAAGTCTAGGAAAAATTTTAAAAGTGAAAAATAATAATTTTCTACACTAAATGACAAAAACTGAATAATAAAAAGTAATTAAAAATGCAAAATAATCCAAAAATTATCAAATGAATAGTAGAATAAAAACTAATAAAACTGAAAAATTAAGAATTAAAAAAGAAAAATAATGGAAAAAGAATGAAGTCCTAACTCCTAAATTTTACCACTAAAGACAAAAAAAAGAGTTGATAGTGACCTTTGTGTTGTTTCTGTCTTTTAGTACAAGTAGGGGAAACACAAGTGCTAGCAGTGGGAACCTTGTTCCCACTGACAGTTATGAAAAACGGGTTTGGTGATATTTTGAGCTTAGGGAAGCTCTTGCTTTGGTATCTTGGACAAATATTGGCATCCCTACACTCAGTGGAGTGTAGGGAGTCAGAATATGCTAAAATAAACACAACCACAAAGCAGATATCACACTCAACAAAGCAAATTCAGTCACTGCTATGCACTATGGGGTCAGATGAACAGTAATCTGATCTAATTGGCAAATAAACAGATTTCAAATGCAACAAACTTGCTCAAAAACTTGTCAAATCACATATAGCCTGAATACATTCCTAGATTAACACCCAATCTAACTAAATTCAAGATTAGAAAACACAAATCCTTAAAATGAGGCAGAAAATTAAGCTTACTGATTTATACCAAAAAGTGGGCATGCAAATCTATTTAAAACCTATGAAACTAAAAACTATTGACTGCTTTATACTTTAACCAACTAATGAAGTGTGTTTAGGCAGGTTACAAGCCAAAGCTTGTCAGTTCTCTTTACTTAAACCCTTATCCCAAACAGTCCCTTATATTCTGAAAATCAAATTAAACAAGCCAAGTCCTATCTACACAAGTTAAAATTGATTAAATCCTATACTAACATGCATAATCAATCTATCTAACATAAACTAATCCAACATATAACACCAAATCAGTCAGCCACCCAAAATCACACAAACATCAAAATAATAGCAGGTTGGTGGGTTCAAGCTATACCTGCCTGACCTACATCCAGGCCAGGCTATGGCCTGCTGATGCCATCACCAAATAAGCTAAAAGGAAGAGCTTATGAGCTGAGAGAGAGTGCTTGTTTTGATGTAGAGATGCTAGGTGATGACTTAGCAGTCCAAATCACCCCAATATGTCTTGAGCAATTGTAACCTGCCAAAATGGAAGCAAACACAAATAGTGACCTGAGATTCAAGCCTATAGGCTATAAGCTTGACTTATGGACAAGTCAGCTTATAGCTTATAGCTATAAAAGTGAAACTTGGAAAATGAACTTTTGAAATTTTTGAAACACACTTTCTGAAATCCTTTTAAAACAAATAAATAAGGACTTATACAAACTTATAGGGCTTGTTTGGTTGTCAATCAAACAAGTCTTATAAGCTTCTATAAGCTGCTAAGAGAAACGTGCCTATGGCTTAAGTTTCCTTTCACCAAAAGTCAGTTTCCTTAAGAGTACTTAACATGAACCCAAAATATTAAACTAAGTTTTATACTAAAACAAGAATTAAAAAGGAACACAGTAATTATCAATGCAAGTTTTTCTGAAAAAATACTCTAAATATTCAATTTCTAAAAAAGAAGTTACAATTGATAAAAACTGGAACAAAGGGCAGCCAACATGTTTGGTGCTCCTTTTATAATGCTAAGTAGAACATTCTAGTTACAAAAACCCTAAAACATGAAAATTCCTCAATTGCCCTTGGTCAATCTTCGTCAAAATGGATACATGTGATGTTTTGTAAAGGAGTAATCTGAGACGTTCATTGTGACTTTGGGACCAAGGAGAATGCCTTGGTCGTTGGATTTCTGCTAGGATTCTTTCTTTGCCATTTTGGGTTGAGCAGGGGAAGTCCTTGTGGGGTCCAGGGTGCACGGGGTAAAAACCTGGGAGAGGGGTTTTGTTTGTATGAGAAGTAATTAAGGATCTGGAAACTTTCAACAAATTACCCTTTGATTCGTGGGGTGTAGGGATTAGGGTTCTTGAGGATTAGGAATGTTTAGAGGTGAAGTTTGATTAGGATTAGGGTGGATTAGGATTTAAAAAAGTTGTTTCCCCCACTTTCTATATTAAACAAAGTTTAATAATTATCCAGGAAGTGGAAGTGTGACGTGGGTGATGGGGCGATTTTGATTGGATGAAAAGTGGTGGTGGGCTACGTGGCGTGTGGGTATTCGATGGGAGAGGTTTTGTTGTCTGGCAGGAAAGCCCCCTACATTCCCATTAACTTGCAACTTCCCATTAAATGGCTTCAAACTCTTTTCCTTTTGAAAATAACTTTGCTCATCTTGCTGAAAATGGCACAAAGGTTCTTCCATCTTTTTAACAAGGACTATTAATGCAATTTGATCATAATTCAAGGGCCAATGATGTATATTATCCATACTTTAGGGACCCCATTGTATATAATGATAGATGAGGGGTATAAAGTGACTATTCTTCAAACTTGGAGGACCAATCTTGCCAATCTTCAAAACTTCAAGGGTAATTATGGAAATTCAGGATTTGGGTCTGGTTCTTTGTGCGGCTTCGTTTCCCGTGTTCGTTTAAGCTTGATTCTTGTAATCTTTTGGTGAATTCACGATATCCGTACCTGAAATACACAATGAACAAATACAAGCACATATATGGGTATTTTGATGATATTTTAAGCGTTTTAAGCCTGATTTAGACGATGAGACTATGTATAAATACAGTCTCATCACTCCCCCATACTAAACCATTGCCGTGTCCCCACGCAATGCTAGAATTAAGTATCGTAGCACTTCCAAAATTCATTTTATGATGATTTTTATTGAAGACATAAATTTAAATAAACTACTACATGTGTTTTAGACATAATGTATTGTTTTCATCACTAGAAAGAGACTTTTGGGATCATAGAACAAGAACACGTGAATGCTTCGTTAGAAATAATTTCGTCGTCCTCGATTTTCACCCAATTCCATGCTAAGCGTGTAACGAGATCATTGTTATTATAAGTTAGCAACACGAACACATCTCATGAGTGTTAATTACGAACCTAAACTCCCTTATTCCTACTTGGTATCTCTTATATTTTAGTATGTTTTAATGATCACGAGGATACATCATTGACTTATGCGTGAATAGAGATTAAGTCTAAAAATAGAAACTTAACGGTGTAACCAAAATCATTAAATCAATAATTCATCCCAATAGAGAACGATGTCAAAAAATTAAGTCAACAAGAAGGATCGATAAACATGGTTTTATAACGGTTTTGAACATGAGACTTATTACCAAGACTTTTATACGCCCCCTAACGGAAGGGCCTTGTTATCTTTGGTTTACCTCCATCTTTTATTCAACTTCGCCATGAAGCTTTTATTATGACTTCGGTCTTGCCTTGCCTTTTATTATCCGCCTCATCGGTGGTTTTATTAGCCAAAGACGTATATCCTCACGCTAAAGCGAATTTTGGATCTTTAAAGCTTCGAAGATTAAGGCTTGATTCACTTTCAATTTGGGCATAGATTTTTCGGCCTTGTGAGCTTCAAATTTTTGCTTAATTTAGGTGAGCACTTGAAATCTTATTATTAGGTGAAGCTTTCGATTATTCGGGTGCCAATACTTCAAAACCGTGACGCTTGCGATACCTTAATGTTTTCCCAATTTAATTACATGGAAGCTACCAAAACAAATTAGAAACCCAACAATAGTGACTAAACCGCCAAATCAATATTTATTAACAATTTATTATGCAAAAGCGTTGGGAGAATAAGCTAATAATTACTACACATAAGATCGTGACGATTACGAGACTTATAAATAACTCTATCATTTCTCGTCCTCATTTAAGAGACTTAGCCTAAAAAGTTAAGGAATCGAAGCTAAGTGCTCAACACGCACGGTCGAGTCAAAAATTACTCTTGTTCTCACCATCGGAAAACCTACATTCGTGTCTTAAACACTTATGAAAGACTATAAAATTTTTAAAATTTGGCCATTTTTAGCCTTATTTGCAACAAAACGATAACAAAAAGATGAATATTTGGATTGCGTGTTGACGTAAGCAAGGTTAAGTATCTACTCACCCCCCCATACTAAAACTAAACATTATCCTCAATGTTTCGAGTCTAGGGGTGTAAACACCCCCATACTAGAGACGAAGTCGAATGCTTAATCTCGAGCATGGAAAGGGTAAAACGAATAACCTAAAAGCCGTTTATGAATTATGCTAATAAGATAAACGTTAGAACATAAAAGGATATCATCGGATATCGGAATCTCCAAAGGCAACGATCGAAGCTCGAGTGCTACGTAAAACGAACACGAGAGGCTTCAATGATGACGATGAACCTAATGAATCACAATCACAAACAACCACGAAACAAAGGTAGGAAGAGCACAAGTCCCCTCGTTACGTTAAACTAAGAAAGCGATAATATGTACAAGGATAAGCATGAGAATCCCCCACGAGGCACCTTGTTTTTGATAACCGAGTCAAAAGCTCGACTCGAATCCCCATAAATGTGATCATTTTAGGGATAATCTTGGTTTGGTCATTTTTTATGGGACTTACATGTAATCAAGGCCCAAAAGCAACCGATAATAAAGGCAAAGCCTTTATACCGGGGTCAAAGATCGTATCCTCACTTTTGGTGGAAAATGATAAAGGCAAAGCCGGAGGATACGTTTTGTAAGGAAGAAAACTCCTTACAACGTACTCGAAGTACGTGTAGTCATGGGAACCGAGAGGGTGGGTAAGATTACTTTGAGACGAAGGCAAATTTGAAAGAGAATCAATAAAAATGGGGGTCTCAAAGTCTCCTCCCGGTTCTAAGGCAAAGGCCTCATTAAAATCCTCATTCTCATCGAGAGGCGGTCCATCGGTGAACCCCTCGAGAATGGAGGCATCACAAGTCAAAAGAGAAGGCTCATCCAAATGAGACTTAGGGAGGGTGACTAGCAAATCCGGCTCATCGAGTTTAGGATCCAAAGAATCCTCACTCTCGATGTCCTCGAACATCTCATCAAAGAGAGGATTTACGTCACCAAAAACGAACTCGTCATTAAATTCAAAAAGGGTATTCGAGTAGATTTTAAATTTGTCGACACGAACTTCCTCATCGAGTAGTGACTCGTCATCACTAGTGGAAAAATCATCATCGAAAAGCGGGTTCGAAAAAGTCAATGATTCTCTACCCGAAGTGTCATTGGGAGAGACATCATCACATGAAATCGTATCACACTCACAATCGTAATTTGACTCGTTAGAATCTTCGTGGGAAAATTCATCGAGAGCAAAATCACTTAACTCCTCATCGAAGACAACCGTAGGCTCACTTTGGATTGGAATAGGGATTTCAACACTAGGATTAGTGCTAAGATTCTTCTCCCCCATACTTAGAGAGGCATCGGGTTTCGTTGGGAGCGTGAGAGTTATGGTTTCACAAGACGAGTTGAGATTAAAAATGTCGCAATCGTCGTCGTCATCATAAATAGGAGGCGTGAGATCACATCTAGCTAGATGCTCCTCTCTTTCTAGTTCTTGTTTTTTATGACGAATATCGATGCTTAAACCATTGTAATCTTGTAAAAGTTGTTTAGTTCTAATCTCACACTCTCTTTTAAACTCGTCACTTATTTCTTCTTTACGATATCTCCTAATGCCGAGTTCATTAGAGATATCATTTATTTCTTGATTGATTCGTCGTTTCTCCTCTTCCATATCTTTGATGCTTTCTTCGATCACTTCGACGATTGAAAGTTCCTTTTTCTCCATAATTTGTTGAAAAAGCAATTTAATCTCTTCAAATCCCTTGTCAACGCGACTTGCACCGAGATCATCATCGAAAGAATTTTGTGGAGGTGATTGGTCAAAACCGGAGAATTGATTGTCGAAAGACGTATTGTAGTTCATCGGTTGACAATCGTACCCATAATGAGGTGCGTTTCCACAAGACTCACATGAATACCACGATGGATATTGCGATGATTGGTCAAAGAAATTAGGATTCGGTTTGGGGTCATTATAATTCGTACAACAAAATCCGAAGTCGTGCTCCAAACCGCAAAAATCACACGAATAAGACGAAGGCGGTTGTGGAGTTTGGTCATAGGATTGAAATCCGTAACCATGGTCGTTTTGAGGAGAGTTGTATATATACCCCTCCCTTCCTCCATAAATCTCGCAATTGAAGCAATTACCACCGTCGGGCGGACCTCCACAATATGGACAAGAGTAATATCCCTCGTTGGACATGACGAAACGCGAATGGTGTTACGAGAATTAAACACTAGAGGGTTAGAGAAAGAATTATTTGATTAGGGGTAAGAAGAATATTTTTTTCATTTTTGATTGTTTTTTTAATTTTTTTGGGTTTTTGAATGTATTACGTAGACACAAATCTACAAATCTCCCCTCGAATCGACTTTCTCGATTAAAGGAGCCTCAAAAAATGAAAACGATCACGTGGAGTGAACGTTCTCGATGACTTTAGAACGTTGGTGGAACACCAAAACGTTCAAGAGGGTTTAATCTTGAAAACAAGCAAATATAATATACGTAGATAATACTTGGGCGGCAAACCCTCGATTAGCCCTCTTTCTCAAAACACGCACAAGCAAGCGGAGGAAACGAGGCGACGCGAAGCACTTAAGAGCCTTTTTCCTTTAGGTCGTGAAATACAACCGCCTTATACCCACCTTATAGTTTGTGTTAATTGAAATTAAGCCTCACGAAAGTATTTATCTATTTTGCCTTTAAACTTTTGCTTTGGATTCGAATACAATGATCGAGTGATGAAATCCCGAATCAAGGTTGCGTTTTCACGCTTTTGGAGTACTTGTATATTTATTGTTCTTACGTAGTATAATATAGTAATAATAATATTCACAATAAAACGAAAACCAATATATCTACAATATAGTAAAAGATTGATTTGTGTTTAATTTAGGAAAACTAAACACGATTTATTTGGATATTATAGTATAATAAGGAAAAATAACAAAAATGAGTATGTACGATATTCACGCTTTCCAAAAAGCAAAAACGCACTACTCACACAAACACGATAGTAATAATAATGGCACACTAAATACCTCCCCGGCAGCGGCGCCAAAATGATGTTGTGGTTTTTAGTCACTTGTTTTAGGAAAAACAAATAACCGTGGCAAGTATTAAGTTGCACGTTTTAGGAAAAACGCGAAACCGAATAAATGTGGGTTCGTTCTCGAAGGAGGTGTGTGTATTAATGTGCCAAAATATAGAATAACAATGTTTGGATTAGTGACGTTTTTGGTTTAGAAAGAGAAAAAGTAAAGACGAGCTACGACTACGATTTAAACTACGACGTTGACGTAAAACGCGAACGTAAATACGTAAAACGCGACGAAACTAAAAATTAAACCTAAAAATTAATTAAAATATTAAATTAAGTCTTAAATAATATAAATAAGAATAAAAAAACAACAAATATATTTTTAAACCTTTTATTAATTAAATATTCAATTTTTAATGCTAATTAAAGCCCTAAAATTAAATATAATTAAGAAAAAGCCCAAAATATTATTTTATTGAACTAATAAATCACTTATATTATTTAAAGACTAAAAACTATTTTTCTTAAATTTTAAAAACTATTTTTCTATTTTTTAATCACTAAAAGCTATTTTAAAATTAAAATAAACATAAAAAATAATAAAATAATGCCAAAATTAATTTAACAATTTTAAAAATCTTAAATTATCCTAAAGAACAGTAGAAAATTGAAAAAGTTTAAAAATGTAAAATCTTGCACTAAAAGACAAAACTGAATAATAATTAAACCCTAATTAACTTAAATTAATTATAAAAAATAAGTAAAAAGTGAACAGTAAATATTTTTAAAACCAAAAATCTTAAAATATAATTCTAAGTCTAGGAAAAATTTTAAAAGTGAAAAATAATAATTTTCTACACTAAATGACAAAAACTGAATAATAAAAAGTAATTAAAAATGCAAAATAATCCAAAAATTATCAAATGAACAGTAGAATAAAAACTAATAAAACTGAAAAATTAAGAATTAAAAAGAAAAATAATGGAAAAAGAATGAAGTCCTAACTCCTAAATTTTACCACTAAAGACAAAAAAAAAAAGAGTTGATAGTGACCTTTGTGTTGTTTCTGTCTTTTAGTACAAGCAGGGGAAACACAAGTGCTAGCAGTGGGAACCTTGTTCCCACTGACAGTTATGAAAAACGGGTCTGGTGATATTTTGAGCTTAGGGAAGCTCTTGCTTTGGTATCTTGGACAAATATTGGCACCCCTACACTCAGTGGAGTGTAGGGAGTCAGAATATGCTAAAATAAACACAACCACAAAGCAGATATCACACTCAACAAAGCAAATTCAGTCACTGCTATGCACTATGGGGTCAGATGAACAGTAATCTGATCTAATTGGCAAATAAACAGATTTCAAATGCAACAAACTTGCTCAAAAACTTGTCAAATCACATATAGCCTGAATACATTCCTAGATTAACACCCAATCTAACTAAATTCAAGATTAGAAAACACAAATCCTTAAAATGAGGCAGAAAATTAAGCTTACTGATTTATACCAAAAAGTGGGCATGCAAATCTATTTAAAACCTATGAAACTAAAAACTATTGACTACTTTATACTTTAACCAACTAATGAAGTGTGTTTAGGCAGGTTACAAGCCAAAGCTTGTCAGTTCTCTTTACTTAAACCCTTATCCCAAACAGTCCCTTATATTCTGAAAATCAAATTAAACAAGACAAGTCCTATCTACACAAGTTAAAATTGATTAAATCCTATACTAACATGCATAATCAATCTATCTAACATAAACTAATCCAACATATAACACCAAATCAGTCAGCCACCCAAAATCACACAAACATCAAAATAATAGCAGGTTGGTGGGTTCAAGCTATACCTGCCTGACCTACATCCAGGCCAGGCTATGGCCTGCTGATGCCATCACCAAATAAGCTAAAAGGAAGAGCTTATGAGCTGAGAGAGAGTGCTTGTTTTGATGTAGAGATGCTAGGTGATGACTTAGCAGTCCAAATCACCCCAATATGTCTTGAGCAATTGTAACCTGCCAAAATGGAAGCAAACACAAATAGTGACCTGAGATTCAAGCCTATAGGCTATAAGCTTGACTTATGGACAAGTCAGCTTATAGCTTATAGCTATAAAAGTGAAACTTGGAAAATGAACTTTTGAAATTTTTGAAACACACTTTCTGAAATCCTTTTAAAACAAATAAATAAGGACTTATACAAACTTATAGGGCTTGTTTGGTTGTCAATCAAACAAGTCTTATAAGCTTCTATAAGCTGCTAAGAGAAACGTGCCTATGGCTTAAGTTTCCTTTCACCAAAAGTCAGTTTCCTTAAGAGTACTTAACATGAACCCAAAATATTAAACTAAGTTTTATACTAAAACAAGAATTAAAAAGGAACACAGTGATTATCAATGCAAGTTTTCTGAAAAATTACTCTAAATATTCAATTTCTAAAAAAGAAGTTACAATTGATAAAAACTGGAACAAAGTGCAGCCAACATGTTTGGTGCTCCTTTTATAATGCTAAGTAGAACATTCTAGTTACAAAAACCCTAAAACATGAAAATTCCTCAATTGCCCTTGGTCAATCTTCGTCAAAATGGATACATGTGATGTTTGTTGGATGCCAGGTTGTAAAGGAGTAATCTGAGACGTCCATTGTGACTTTGGGACCAAGGAGAATGCCTTGGTCGTTGGATTTCTGCTAGGATTCTTTCTTTGCCATTTTGGGTTGAGCAGGGGAAGTCCTTGTGGGGTCCAGGGTGTACGGGGTAAAAACCTGGGAGAGGGGTTTTGTTTGTATGAGAAGTAATTAAGGATCTGGAAACTTTCAACAAATTACCCTTTGATTCGTGGGGTGTAGGGATTAGGGTTCTTGAGGATTAGGAATGTTTAGAGGTGAAGTTTGATTAGGATTAGGGTGGATTAGGATTTAAAAAAGCTGTTTCCCCCACTTTCTATATTAAACAAAGTTTAATAATTATCCAGGAAGTGGAAGTGTGACGTGGGTGATGGGGCGATTTTGATTGGATGAAAAGTGGTGGTGGGCTACGTGGCGTGTGGGTATTGGATGGGAGAGGTTTTGTTGTCTGGTAGGAAAGTCCCCTACATTCCCATTAACTTGCTACTTCCCATTAAATGGCTTCAAACTCTTTTCCTTTTGAAAATAACTTTGCTCATCTTGCTGAAAATGGCACAAAGGTTCTTCCATCTTTATAACAAGGACTATTAATGCAATTTGATCATAATTCAAGGGCCAATGATGTATATTATCCATACTTTAGGGACCCCATTGTATATAATGACAGATGAGGGGTATAAAGTGACAATTCTTCAAACTTGGAGGACCAATCTTGCCAATCTTCAAAACTTCAAGGGTAATTATGGAAATTCAGGATTCGGGTCCGGTTCTTTGTGCGGCTTCGTTTCCCGTGTTCGTTTAAGCTTGATTCTTGTAATCTTTTAGTGAATTCACGATATCCGTACCTGAAATACACAATGAACAAATACAAGCACATATATGGGTATTTTGATGATATTTTAAGCGTTTTAAGCCCGTTTTGGACGATGAGACTATGTATAAATACAGTCTCATCAGCTATGAACTCACCTGATATAGCTATTACACGTATATCAAGGAACAAACATCTGATAGTCGACACACGAATCCACAAAATAACAATCACTCATTGATCGAGAACGAGATGTCCAACGGTCGACATATGACCGAACGAGGCCTATAATGACGAAACGTGTCTTAGGTTCGAGACTATACATAAGTCATACATATCTGTAAATAGTTCACTTTAGTAAGTTTGGACATTGTATAAGTTTTATAAACTTTTTATAAAACTTTAAATGAAAACTCATTATTTTCAAAGTACTATTCAACTTTTGACAAATAACCCATCATTAGCCCGCTAGCGGCCCATTACAAGTTTATATAAATTAAACCCATTTTCAAACTCAGTTTTATACTCCAAATTGTATTCAATATCAGGCCCAATAATGTCGCAATATCCATTACAAGTGCAAGTTGGGCTTTTAGGGCCCAAGTCCACTTTACAGGGTTTTCAGGTTCCAAAACGCCTCCAAACGTTGTTGACTTAATATCTTACGTTGGTCAAGTCTCAGGTTATCTAACTCTCAATATATGAACGGGTCTCAACTTCTCAATAAGTAGATCCTACCACCTCAGGTTTCATAAAAATGGCCAAATTACATATTTTATTGTTACGGTTCAATTACGTCGATTTTACAACATGCCCTAGTCTTTAAGTGATTATTTCTAAACCGTAATGAGTCCCGACTCGGTTTTCATACTCCCATTACCGTAATTAAGTCTACTATAAAGAGTAGGAACTCCCATTACTTATGGTTAATAAGTGTGAAAACACTTATCCTTTTACCACTTAATTAAAATAATAACCAAGCCAAAACGTGTATTTAGTGTTGTAAATGTCGGAATTATGCGTGGTTTGTGTTTTTATTGTGTTTTAGGACCAAAATGTGAAAAGGGAAGAAAACATGGGCTTTCACGGGCTTTTATCGAAGAAAAAGACGAAAGACGAAGTCAAAAGATCAAGAGTGCAAAAAGAACGGAAGTCAAAGGCCTATTCTGAAGATTTATCGAAGAAAAAGTCTAAACACAGAAGTTTTACGAAGTCAAAGAACCAAGTCTAATTAATCAAGAAATTAGAAGACGAGTTCATTTTATTTATCGACAAATCCCGAGACAAAGTCGTGAATGACGAGTTTATTGTCAAAGACGAGAAGACAAAAGAAAAGAAAGAAAGAAGAAAGCATAAACATCCCCTCCTATAAATACCCTCCTAGTGACACATTAGGAGGTGTTTGCTAATTTGACAAATTAGTTCTCCACATTATTTTTCATGTACTTTTCATATTTTCATTTAGTACTTGTCATTTATTTTTCAAGTTAATTCAAGTAAGTCTTTAATTTGTGTTATTGAATCTTTATTTAATTTGTGTTATTGAATCATAATCTTTAATCAAGCTTTTTATTAATCTCCCATTCTACCTTTCTTGTTTAGTTTTATCTTTATGCTTATTTGCTTATTGTTATGCTTAATTGATTGTTCTTTATATTTCTATGTGTTTGATTGTTTTAGCTTACTGATCTTATAGCTTTTTGTGTGATTTTCTTAATCTTAATTAAGTGTTTTTAAAAGTTATTTTATGAAAAGTTGATTTTAAATATTTTGATTATTTAGTGTTTTTTAAAGTTTTTAAATTTTGGCTTATTTGCTTTTTCTTAAAGTTGATTTGGTTAGGTTTTTAGATAAGTGCTTATTTGAGTTTTGCTTATTTTCATTTTGCTTAAAATTTTGTTCCTTATCCGGGTTATGGTAAAACCCTCTTTTCCCGACTTAAATGCATCATCTTTCCTTTTCCCGAATTAGTTTCAGCTTTGTCTTTATTCCGACTTATATGTAGTTTAATTTTTCCCGAACTAAGTACTAATCTCATTTCCCGAATTTAGTGTGAAACCCACATTCCGAATTAGATGTTGGATCCGGATTCCGAATTAGGTATGAATGTCTACATTCCGAACTAGATTAGGAACTTACTTTCTGAATTAGATCAAAAACATCGGATTCCGGATTACTTAGGAAAGTCTATATTCCGGATTGTGTATCTAACACACATTCCGGATTAGTTTGTGGACGCGTATTCCGAATTAGTTCATTAGTAAGGATTCCGGATTACGTATAGAAGTTGCATTCCGGATTGTATGCTTGAGCTGTATTTCGGATTAGGACTGTGTTTAGCATTCCGGATTGTATGTTGCACACACATTCCGAATTAGGTAGAGATATATAGATTCCGACTTAAGTTGAGTTTTTGTGTTTTCCGACTTATGTGTTGATTTAGTTTCCCGACTTAGTTTTAAATCTTTATTTTTCCCGCCAAATTTCTTAAGTGTTATTTAATTGTTTTATCTTAGATTTATTTCAAGGTTGCATTTTTATTAAGTTTTCAAATTTTACTTTTTGTCAAGTTTTAATTTCTCGTCATTTACTTAATTCCTTTTAAAGTCTTTATTTTTAGGTTTATCTTTTCAAGCTTTATCTTTATTTCGCTTAAGTCTTTTATTTTAATTGTTTTAAATTTTATCATTTACGTTAAAGTTTTTATCTTTAATTATTTTTAGACAACGACAACATTTTCTTTTATCCACCAAAGACAATTGAGTTGCAATTTTAACTGGAGATCAATTCGATTAGACAAATCAAAGAACATTTTTAACTAGTAAAATCCAGTTATTAAAATGGCGCTGATGCCGGCTCTTTTCCTGAAGATTAACGGTTTGTTGTGAGAGACACGTTGTATTTTGGGATCCGTTCACTCGTGAACGTTATTTTTCGTGTCAAAAATTTTCAAAAATCCTAAAAATCAAAAATTTTCAAAAATCCAAAAACATTTAAAAAAACTCATAAAAAACATTTCTTTTTCAAGAGTTTTGCACCAAAAAGATTTTATTTTTACGTTAACTATATTTCCTCTATTTCTTTGCTATCTTTTTCTTTTGCAGGTGTATGCGTACTAGAATTTCGTCTTATTCTAAGCCCGAGACTCTTGAAGACTTAGATATGGCCGGTGTGCACAACAATAATAATCTACCTCACCCCAACATGAATAATAACAACCATACTCCTCAACCCGACCTTCGTACGATGGAGGAGCTATGCCAACCTACAATGAATGGACGCGGATGACTGATAGGTGTAGAAATACGTGTTTAGGAAAACAACGTATAAATGCGACAAGTATTAAACTCGACGATTTAGGAAAACCGACAAGTTGAATAAGTGCGGGTTCGTTCTCGAAGGAGGTGTGTGAATTAAGTGTGCCAATTATATAAAATCAAGAGTTTGGATTAGTGACGTTTTTGGTTTAGAAGAGAAAAAATAAAAGACGAGCTACGACTACGATTACACTACGACGTAATGACGTAAAACGCGAACGTAAATACGTAAAACGTGACATAATTAAAAATTAAAGCTAAAAACAATTTAAAAATTAAAATTAAGTCTAAAATAATATTAATAAGAATAAAAATTCAATAAATAAATTTTAAAACCTTTTATTAATTAAATATTCAATTTTAAATGCTAATTAAAGCCCTAAAATCAAATATAATCAAGAAAAAGCCCAAAATATTATTTTAATGAACTAATAACTCACTTATATTATTTAAAGACTAAAAAGTATTTTTCCTAAATTTTAAAAACTATTATTCTATTTTTAAGACACTAAAAACTATTTTTTAAACTAAAATAATGACTAAAAATATTAAAATAATTCTAAAATTAATTTGACAATTTTAAAAATCCTAAATTATACTAATGAACAGTAGAAAAATGAAAAAGTTTGAAAAAAGCAAAAAATTTCACTAAAAGACAAAACAGATTATAATAAAACCCTAATTAAACTTAAATAAAATCTAAAAATTGCTAATAAATATGAACAGTAAAATCTTTTTAAACTAAAAGTCTTAAAATATTTTTCTAAATCTAAAAAAAAATTTAAAACTGAAAATATTAATTTCCTACACTAAAAGACAAAAACAGTAACTTAAAAAGTAATTTAAATTGCAATTAAATCTAAAAAATACTAAATGAACAGTAAACAGAAAATGATCTTAATAGAAAAATCAGAATTAAAATAATAAAAATTACAAAATTGGAATCAAGTTCAAACTCCTAAATTAATCCACTAGAGACAAAAATACTAAAAACTGAAAGTGACACTTTGTGCTTTTTGTCTTATAGCAAAGCAGGGGTAACTTTTACACTAGCAGGGGAAAGTTGGTTCCCACTGCTAGCACAAAAAAACGTATCTGGTGACAAATCTGCTTGTATCTCACTGGATCTTTGGTTTTGTGGACAATGATTGGCACCCCCACAACCAGTTGGGTTGTGGGGAGTCACAAAAAATATAAAAAGCACAACTTGTTCATAAAATTTAAGCACACCAAGCCAAATCAGTTACTGTAAATGGCTACTATGGGGTCTGATGACCTTTGCTGATGCAATTGGTCCTTTGGTGAGTTTTGGCTCACCAATTCTCACTCAATTCCTACTCAAATCCCCACAAACCAAGTTCAAGCCCTAGACACCACCTAACCCTAGGAGACTTCAAGAGTTGGTAGTCAATTTCACTTAAAATAAGCAGTTAAAGTAACCTACTGATTTCTAGTGGATTTTACCTACAAGTGAACATACAAAACCTATGAAACTTATCAACCTTTGAACAAAACTTACTGATAACTACCCAAAGCAACAAACAAAGTATGTCTAAGCTGTTTTTAACTGGTTTTGTTTTACCTTAACCAACTAAAACGATATACCCAAACACCCCTTAAGTATGTAGAATATGGATTTTTCAAAGGACTACCATACAAATCTAACTCAAACTGATATCATATTACCTAAACATGCAACAAAAACATAAAAGAGCATAAACAAGCCAATAACACTAAAAACAGGTTCTACACAAATTTCACAAAAATCTCACAAAGCTTAAAAAGAAACTGCCAAGGGGTTCAAGCCTTTGTTACCTGGGATGAGGCCTTCCAATGGGCTTCTTTAGGCTTATGAAAGCTTATGAAAAGTGTAGAGAGAGCTTGTTGGAGGAATCCAAGGTGGATCCTAAGCTTAAAATGTCTTCAAACATAAAAACAAATGGAATGAATGGATCTTCTTGTTTCTTCTTGGAATCCTGCACATACAAGCCAACAAAGAACAAGATACAACTGCAAGTAGCAAGAGCTACAAGATTTTGGCTTGTAGCTTTTGCTACAGTGAAATAATAAAAAAAATATGAAAATGAGATTTTCTGAAATTCTTTAAAACCTTAAAAATAATCTTGTTACTCAAACAAAACCACAAACACAACCTCCAATCCAAGCTGAAAGTTCTACTTTTACTTTCCTCCCACCTTGGATTGAAGACTTGTGTATTAAGAAAAAGTTCTTGCCACAAAGTTCTTACCACAACTTGAAACCGTGTTGAAAACCTTAAACTGATTTTTCAAAATGAAAATTACACTAAGAAAATAACTAAAAATGGAACTCAGTATATTGTATAAAACTAAAAACTTTCATTTTCATTAATTGTTTAAAAATTCTACAATAAAACTGGAACAATGAACAAGGTCACAGACGACCTTGTTATATACTGCTATCTAAGATGAAAACCCTAAACTAAGAACTTCCAAAAACACCCCTGAAAGATCCTGAGCATATTCCATATTCAAATTTAGGGTTCTAGAATACTCTTGAGTCCCATGTGATGCTAGCAGGTTGAGATGAAATTTGGGGTGTTGAATTAGTTGTGGTTATCAAGTAATGAATCTGAACCCTTGGATTGGTCTTCATGTCAGCGTCCTTGTAGGTAACCCGTGATGTATTCTTGGCAGGTAGCAAGTGTGGGATGAGTTGGACACCATTTGTCACATGGGATGTCATGGTTTTGGGTTTAATTAAACTTCTAGGTAATCAATTTCAATAAACCCTTTGAAGTGAAGTTTAAAAATCTGGGTTCATCTGATTAAGAACAAGGGGATTAGGGGGTATAATCTTGCACGGGAAGTGTTTCCCTCCACTTTATATAATATTAAATGAGTTTAAACAGGTTAAGTGAGGTTTGACTAGGATGTTTGACTTGGGCCGGGTAAGGGGATTAGGTGGGCTTATGGTGGGGTTTAACTGGGCTTATGGCGGGTTTTGACCAGGTTTGGGTTTCATTTAACCAACAATGCCCCCTGAATTTTGCAAAAGTCTTTATACCAAGAATAATCAGATTCTAGATTTTTTTCTTCACAAAATAATTTGGCCTTAATACAACTTCAGTCCCTCTCTTTAATAAATAATTGATTAAGGACTTAAAGTGTATTTTCTTAATTCTTCAAGGGCTTATATTGACATATCTTCAGTTTGTGAGGACCAATCTTTGTACAAATGATTCTTGAGGGGTCATTTGTGACAAGTCTTCAAAATTGAGGGACCATTCTTGCCTATCTTTAATTCTACAAGGGTATTTTTGGAAAATCAATGCTCGGGTCCGGTTCTTTATGCGGCTTCGTTTTCCGTGTTCCTTTTTGCTTGATTCCTTTGATCTTTTGGTGAATTCATGATATCCGTACCTAAAATACACAATGAACAAACACAAGCATATATTTGGGTATTTTGATGATATTTTAAGCGTTTTAAACCCGATTTGGGCGATGAGACTATGTATAATTACAGTCTCATCACTCCCCCATACTAAACCATTGCCGTGTCCCCACGCAATGCTAGAATTAAGTATCGTAGCACTTCCAAAATTCATTTTATGATGACATTTATTGAAGACGTAAACTTAAATAAACTACTACACGCGTTTTAGACATAATGTATAGTTTTCATCACAATTAAGTGACTTTTAGGATCATAGAACAAGAACACGTGAATGCTTCGTTAGAAATAATTTCGACGTCCTCGATTTTCACCCAATTCCATGCTAAGCGTGTAACGAGATCTTTGTTATTATAAGTTAGCAACACGATCACATCTCATGAGTGTTAATTACGAACCTAAACTCCCTTATTCCTACTTGGTATCTCTTATATTTTAATTTTGTCTTAATGATCACGAGGATACATCATTGACTTATGCGTGAATAGAGATTAAGTCTAAAAATAGAGTTTTAACGGTGTAACCAAAATCATTAAATTAATAATTCATCCTAATAGACAACGATGTCAAAAAATTAAGTCAACAAGAAGGATCGATAAACACGGTTTTATAACGGTTTTGAACATGAGACTTATTACCATGACTTTTATTATCCGCCATCATCGGTGGTTTTATTATCATGGTTTACCTCCATCTTTTATTCAACTTCGTCATGAAGCTTTTATTATGACTTCGGTCTTGCCTTGCCTTTTATTATCCGCCTCATCGGTGGTTTTATTAGCCAAAGACGTATATCCTCACGCTAAAGCGAATTTTGGATCTTTAAAGCTTCAAAGATTAAGGCTTCATTCACTTTAAATTTGGGCATAGATTTTTCGGCCTTGTGAGCTTCATATTTTTGCTTAATTTAGGTGAGCACTTGAAATCTTATTATTGGGTGAAGCTTTTGATTATTCGGGTGCCAATACTTCAAAACCGTGACGGTGGCGATACCTTAATGTTTTCCCAATTTAATTACATGGAAGCTACAAAAACAAATTAGAAACCAACAATAGTGACTACACCGCTAAATCAATATTTATTAACAGTTTATTATACAAAAGCGTGGGGAGAATAAGCTAATAATTACTACACATGAGATCGTGACGATTACGAGACTTATAAATAACTCTATCATTTCTCGTCCTCATTTAAGAGACTTATCCTAAAATGTTAAGGAATCAAAGCTAAGTGCTCAACACGCACGGTCGAGTCAAAAATTACTCTTATTCTCACCATCGGAAAACCTACATTCGTGTCTTAAACACTTATGAGAAACTAGAAAATTTTTAAAATTTGGCCCTTTTTAGCCTTATTTTGCAACAAAACGATAACAAAAAGATGAATATTGGATTGCGTGGTGAAGTAAGTAAGGTGAAGTATCTACTCACCCCCCCCCCCAATACTAAAACTAAACATTGTCCTCAATGTTTCGAGTCTAGGGGTGAAAACACCCCCATACTAGAGACGAAGTCGAATGCTTAATCTCGAGCATGGAAAGGGTAAAACGAATAACCTAAAAGCCGTTTATGAATTATGCTAATAAGATAAACGTTATAACATAAAAGGATATCATCGGATATCGGAATCTCCAAAGGCAACGATCGAAGCTCGAGTGATCCGTAAAACGAACACGAGAGGCTTCAATGATGACGATGAACCTAATGAATCACAATCACAAACAACCACAGAACAAAGGTTGGAAGAGCACAAGTCCCCTCGTTACGTTAAACTAAGAAAGCGATAATATTTACAATGATAAGCATGAGAATCCCCCATGAGGCACCTTGTTTTTGATAACCGAGTCAAAAGCTCGACTCGAATCCCCATAAATGTGATCATTTAGGGATAATCATGGTTTGGTCATTTTTAATGGGGCTTACATGATAAACAATGCCCAAAAGTACGTGGAGTACTTTAAAAACCCGATATACGTATACCGGGGTCAAAGATAGCGTTCTCGTTTTCGGATGAAAGACGAAACAACGCTACTTCAACCGATAGTGGAAACAACCCCAAAGGGGTAGAAGAAAAGAGATGAGAAGTAGAAAGGTGGGGCAATGGGTAAGTCAAACTTATGAGCTACTCGAGGTAGACTCACACCAAGCAAATAGATAATATTTCTATTTATTGCATCGGTGGAAGACCGAGATTTCCCTTTACAAGCAATTCCGGGATCGTAAATCTCGTTCTCGGTGGAGAAATGTGAGGGAACATAAGGGGCTTCCCCCACACTAGATCCACACCAACCATCGTCAAAAGGAGTAGACGAGGTGGTAGCACTCATAACACGCGGTGATGACGGAGTTAAACATGTAGAAAAATCTTTTAAAACATTTTTAAAATCTTTTCCTTTTTCATCGTTTAAAAACTCTTTATGAAAACCCGATTTGATAATGTCGAAAATATTTGGCGTGTCAAATTCAAAATTAGTCGCGCTAAAAATCCTCACATTTAAGTCTTTGGTGGGAGGGGGTGGCGGATTATATAAGTTCTCAAAACGTTTGTCAATAAAGAACACCGCCCCCTCGGGGTCTACATACTCGTCATCTTCATGAACGTCGATCTCATCGATTTCTTCGTCATAGATAGGCTTGTCAAACCATGGTTTGTCATTCCCCTCTTTGATCATTTTAGAAACTCTCTCGAAGAGATCACGATCAAGCACGAAACCATCATTCTTGTGTGGGGATTGTTGATAAGTTAAATCCTCACGAATGTGGTAAACGTAATTCTCATTTGAGGAGTGTTGATTAGGTAACTCCTCGAGAATTGGATTTTTAGTGGTCACATGAGTTGGTTCTGTTGGGAATAAATTAAGGCCAAGATCACTTGAGCGCTGACAAGAACAATTCAAGCGTTGACAAGAGTAAAGCAAGCGCTGACAGCTCAAGCGTTGACAAGTTAAAGTCAAGCGTTGACACATTGAAGACAAGCACTGATGGAAGATATAATCTACATGTTTATTATATTCTAGAATACTTCTAGTAAGGATAGAAACGACAATGTATTTTCTATATTTATCTTTACCTAGAATAGTTGATACGTAGATTATTGTACAAGGCTTCTTGTATCTATAAAAGAAGGCCTTTAGGTTAATGTTTGATATAAGTTTTACATAAGTTTTCATTCATAAACATCTTTCATTGTAAGCTAGTTCGACATTGATAATCAAAGTGAAAGTTTGTTTATATCTTGTGTGTTCTTGTTTAAGTGTTAAATTCCGCATAACACTTAGATTCACAAAGCATATACAAAGGTTTCTCTACGTGTATTACTTGATCTAATCTCGTATACACAAAGCTAATCGATCTAAGTTTGGGATCAACAAGTGGTATCAGAGCTTGTTGAGGAACTTTTGATCTTTGAAGAACACCAGAACCCTAAAAACACCAAAACCCTAATTTTCTCAGAAACCCTTAAAACATCATGTCTGAAGCAATAACCACCTCCTCTTCACCCTTACCAAACATCAGGATTCCCATGCTTGATGCAACCAACTTTGACTTATGGAAGTTCAACTTTGAACAATATCTGGGGATCTATGACTACACACTCTGGGAGATTATTGAATATGGAAACTCATTCAATAAGGCTCAAAAGATTCTTGATGCCATTACTCAAATATCAGCCGTTGAAGGATGCCCTGATGAAGATAAGAGAGAAAAACCTGGAGATGGTAGAGCTGTAGGTGCTGAAGATATTGCAAAGAAAAGGGTTAACATGAAAGCCCTAAATATTCTGAAAGTCTCTTTGGGACAAGAAAACCAGCACAAATATAGAGGCTATGAATCTACTAAGGATCTTTGGGAAGCACTTGAAGTTGCATATGGTGGCAATGCAGACACTAAGGAAGAAAAGAAAAAGCAACTTCTGCATGATTATGCTGTCTTCAAAGCTCAACCCAATGAGAAACTGAGTAGTGTGAGAAGCAGATTGCTTGACATCACAAGCAAGCTGTCCTTCATGGGGACACAAGTTGGTGATGTTGACACCAATGCTACCTTTCTTAAAAGTCTTGGTGAGGCATGGAAGATTGAGGCAAGATCTATTCTTGCCAACAATACTTACAAGAGCTCCTCGTTTGATGACATCTACAACAAACTAAGACTGTTGGAAGATGAAACTCTTTTAGAGCATGGAAGCAAATCTACCACCAGCAACATGGCCTTCTTCTCTCATAGTGAAGGTCAATTCAATCAGAAGGACTCTTTTATGCATCCAGTTACTGGATCATCATTTGTCAGCGCTGGAACAAGTCCTGTCAACGTCTCCTTTTCAGACGCTGACACATTCATGAATGACTCCCCAAGAGTTAAACCTGCTGGTTTGGATTTGGATACTGTTTGTGATTACATTGCTTCTTTGCCCAATGGTTCAGTGATTACATATGAGGACCTTGAGCAGATAAGTGATGAGCACTTGGAAGATATGGACATCAAGTGGAACATGGCTCTTGCTAGTATAAGAGAAAATAGGTGTAACAGAAGGTTCAAGAAGAAAATGACCTTCAATGCTAAAGACACAGCTGGATTTGACAAATCCAAAGTTGAATGCTACAATTGCCGTCGTATGGGGCACTTCATGAGGGAATGCAGATCTCCTAGAAGATCTGATGCTGGTAAACCCTCAAGTCAGGTTGTTAAAGCTCAAGATTCCAAAGCCATGGTTGCAGTTCAAGGAATTGATGGTACAGGATGGGATTGGAGCTATCTGGCTAAGAATACTGAAGAGGATAAAGCTTTGGTTGTTGATATTGAAGAAGTAGAGCATGTTGAATATGCTCTCATGGCACACTCCTCCTCTTCATCTGATAATGAGGTATATGATGATGCTTTTTGTAGCAAAGGTTGTAGGTTAAACACTGAAAGACTTAACAAAGAGGTGTTAAAACTAAAAGATGATATGAGCACTGAAAGGTGTAAATTGTCTAATTACCAACTAGCTCTTACTGAAACTGAGAAAACCGTTTCTGAATACAAGAAAATGGAATTTGACTTAAAAGATAAGATTAATATCTTAAAACATGAGTTAGAGGGTAGTATGGATGTTAGAAACATCATGACAAAGGTTAATAGAGATCTACATGCTAAGTTAGATGAGGCCATTAAGAATAAAGATAATGTTGACCTCAAGATTCAAAGATTTGATAGAGCCACCCAAACCCTAGGAGACTGTGTAGCTAAACAAAGGGATCCTAAGGACATGACTGGGATTGGGATGAATGATTACTCTCTGGTTCCACCACCAGCTGGTGACTTCTATGGTGTCCCTAGAAAGGACTTGTCTTGGACTGGGATACCAGAATGCCATGAAGAGGAATTCATTCCTCCACCAAGAGTTGTCACTCCAGTGGAAGAGTATCAACAAAAATTGACTGACCTAAATGAGTGGAAGAAAGCTAACCCTACTTTATTTGTTAAGGGAGTTTTGTTATGTGAAAGTCCCAATGAATCACCACCCATTAAGGTTACTCACCCAATCACTGGTAAAGCTGTTGACCTAGGCTCAAACACTGTTAGAAGACCTACCATTAAATATGCAGAGATGTATAGGAATAATAGGTCACCCAAGAGCCAAGTTAGCAATCATGGAACAGGTTTCTTCTCTTCTAGACCTAAGGTTGTGTCTAAGAAAGCCTGTTACACTTGTGGTAGCTTTTCACATTTGGCATACAAGTGTGTCAACGCTCCCAAAGCCAGCGCTGACAGGAACAATTTCAGCGCTGATAGGAAGAAAGTCAACGTTGTTAGGAAGTCCAACGTTGTCAGACCCAAACCTTGTGTGCAGCAAAGTCCACAAATGATTAGACCTGCTCCATTCTTTTCTAGAAGGTCTAACACTCATGGACAAAGACCTTTTCAAAAGACAAGCACCTGGTCAAATAGGCAATGGGTTCCTGTAGCAAACCCTAGGTTCAACGCTGACAAGGGTAATTTCAGCGTTGACAGGACAAATTCTAACGCTGACAGAAACGTGACCAGACCTAAATATTTGCAGCCACAAGGTAAGAGGTCTAAAGCTTCTTCAAGCTTAACATGGAGACCCGAGAAAGATCAAAACCCTAATGATAATGGAATTTCAATGACTTGCAATAGATTTAATTACATATCAAAGGCCATTACTAAACCTATTGGGGTTAACTGGGTATTTCATCCTAAAAAGGATGAGAATGGGGTTGTTGTGAGAACTAAGTCTGTTCTTATTGAACAACCAGATGAATCCAAGTCTTCTGAGACTTGGGTTCCCAAAGAAAACTAATTTGTTTTCTTTATGTGCAGGGCATTCAAAGACAGATCAATGATTATGGATATTGGGATAGTGGATGCTCAAGGCACATGACAGGGAAGGAAGACTATCTGACGAATTTCATCCCTATTAAAGATGGTGATAAGGTATACTTTGGTGGTGGTTATGGAACAATCATAGGCAAAGGAACCCTTCTCACCAATAATCTGCGTTTTGAGAACGTCTTCCTGGTAAAAGAACTTGATTATAATCTGTTTAGTGTATCACAAGTTTGTGATAACAAAAATAAAGTTCTTTTCACTGATACTAAGTGCTTGGTGTTAAGCAAGGATTTTAAGATCCCTGATGAGAAATATATTGAGTATAGAACACCTAGGCATAAGGACATATATAATGTGAATTTAAATGGGATTAAAATGAATACAAATATGTCTTGTTTTTATGCTAAGGCCTCAGTAGATGAGAGTAATTTGTGGCACAGGAGACTAGGGCACATAAATTTTAAAAATATAAATAGACTTGTGAGGCTTGGTTTAGTTGCTGGTTTGCCTGAGAAGGCCTTCCACAATGACCACTCTTGTGTTGCATGTCTTAAAGGCAAGCAGCACAAGGTCTCATTCAAGTCCAAGCAGGTGCATACTAGTTCCAGACCTCTTCATATGCTTCACATGGACCTCTTTGGTCCAACTAATATAGAAAGTTTGAATGGCAAGTCATATTGCTTTGTTGTCACAGATGATTTTTCTAGGTTTACTTGGACATTCTTTCTAGCCATGAAGAGTGACACAGCTGATGTTCTTATTGATTTTATCACTCAGATTGAGAAACGGTCTGGCAATGAGTTTAAAATGCTTAGGAGTGATAATGGTGGAGAATTTAGGAACAAGAAGCTAGATGATTTTTGTGCCAGGAAAGGAATTACTAGGCAATTTAGTATTGCTAGAACCCCACAACAAAATGGGGTTGTTGAGAGGAAAAATAGAACCCTAATTGAAGCAGCCAGAACAATGTTGGCTGATGCTCACTTTCCAATAGCCTTTTGGGCTGAGGCTGTTAATACATCATGCTATGTGCAAAATAGAGCATTGGTTAACAAAATTCAGAACAAAACACCTTATGAGTTACTTTGGGGAAGAAAACCTAATATTGGTTTTCTTAGACCTTTTGGTTGTCATGTAGTAGTACTAGATACTAGTGATACCTTAGGGAAATTTAGTGCAAAAGGTGATGAGGGTTACTTCATGGGGTATTCAGTCCAGAGCAAGGGTTATAGGGTTTATCTAAAGGAGGACAAACGTATAGTTGAGAGAGTACATGTTAGGTTCTTAGAGAATAAACCTAGTGATCCTGAAAGTGGTCCTAATTGGTTGTTTGATTTGGAACCCTTATCTAGAACTTTGAATTATATGCCTGTCACTAATCCAGACATTGTGAAGGTAACTTCAAGTGTTGTGGAGGAACAAGTTGTTAATGTTTCAGGTACACAGGTTCATGAGAAGGTTGGATCACAAGCAGAAAAGGCATCTCCTACATTTGAATATGTCACAATTCCCATTTGGACAGATGCTTTTGCTGCTGCTGCTGCTGCTGGACAAGATAATGGTGGTTTCCAAATACCACCAGATACAAACATGCATGGTTCTTCAGGCGCTGACAAAGGCAAATCTAGCGCTGACAAGACCAATTCAAACGTTGATGGCTCAGACGTTGACAACAACGTTTCAAGCGTTGTTAGCCCAAGTGCTGACAAACAAGGTTCAGACGTTGACAACACTTATGGGCATCTTTTCTCTTCCAGTTTTGAACAAGGTGGACCTTCCAACATTCATGAAGAGGTTCATGTTGTTCAAAGAGAGTCTGATGAAGAAGATATTGGCAACATGGAGCGTGAGGTTGAGGACACCAGACTTTTTGAAGGAGGGGTTCTCACCTCCACAATGAAGAATCACCCCACATCTCAGATCATTGGTGATATTATGACTCTAGTTCAGACTAGAAGATCTCATCAAGGTCTTGGTGGATTCATTGCCAATATACACAAGAAGGTTGATACCCCTCTTGTGCAAGCATGTTTGTTTGCATGTTTTCTGTCACAAGAAGAACCCAAGAAGATATTTGATGCTCTCAAAGAACCAAGTTGGGTGGAAGCAATGCAGGATGAGCTTCACCAATTTGCAATTCAGGATGTTTGGGAGTTGGTTGATTGTCCTAGATATGTCAGACCTATAGGGACAAGATGGGTTCTCAGGAACAAAAGAGATGAAAGAGGTATTGTGGTCAGAAACAAGGCAAGGTTAGTGGCTCAAGGTTATACACAAGAGGAGGGGATAGACTATGAGGAGGTCTTTGCACCAGTTGCAAGGATTGAAGCTATTAGGATTTTTCTAGCCTATGCATCCTGCATGGGCTTCACAGTCTATCAAATGGATGTCAAGAGTGCTTTCTTGTATGGCACCATTGTTGAGGAAGTTTATGTAATGCAACCTCCTGGTTTTGAGGATCCAGAGCATCCAGATAAAGTGTATAGAGTCAAAAAGGCTATGTATGGCCTTCATCAAGCCCCTAGAGCATGGTATGGTACTCTGTCTACCTATTTGGTGGACAATGGATTCAAGAGGGGCACCATAGATCAGACACTATTTACAAAGAAGAAAGGCAAGGATGTGTTGCTTGTGCAGGTCTATGTTGATGATATCATTTTTGGGTCTACTGATCCAAAGATGAGTGAGGATTTCTCCAAGCTTATGACAGACAAATTCAAGATGAGTGCTATGGTGGAGATGAACTTCTTTCTTGGTTTACAAGTTCAGTAGAAAGAGGATGGTATCTTCATCTCCCAGGACAAATATGTTGCTGAAATCTTGAAGAAGTTTGGCTTTTCTCCACATGAAAAGAGGGCTACTACTCCTATGGATAGAGAACACCCTTGGGGAAAGATTGGAGATGGGAAAGATGTTGATGTCAGGCATTATAGATCCATGATTGGATCCTTGATGTATCTTACTGCCTCCAGACCTGACATTATGTTTGTTGTGTGTGCTTGTGCACGCCATCAAGTGACTCCCAAAGAATGTCACCTTTATGCTGTGAAGAGGATCTTTAGGTACCTAAGATGCTACCCCAGTCTTGGTTTGTGGTACCCAAAGGATTCACCATTAGAGCTGATTGCATATTCAGATAGTGATTATGGAGGTGATAAGTTTGATAGGAAATCCACAACTGGTGGATGTCAGTTTCTTGGGAGTAGGTTAATATCTTGGCAATGCAAGAAACAAACAGTGGTGGCTAATTCTACAACTGAAGCAGAGTATGTGGCTGCAGCAGCATGTTGTGGTCAAGTGTTGTGGATTCAGAACCAGCTGTTGGACTATGGGTATAATTTCATGCATACTAAGATATTTGTTGACAATAATAGTACTTTATGCATCATTAAGAATCATGTACATCATTCTAAAACTAAACACATAGAAAATTAGACACCATTTTATAAGAGATTGCTTTGAAAAAGGTTTAATACAACCAGATAGGGTTGACACTGAGGAAAATGTGTCAGATTTATTAACTAAACCTTTTGATGCTGGGAGATTTCAATACTTGGTAACAAGTATTGGAATGGTTAATCTCACTTAATATGTGTTTTGGATTCTTTTTGTAAAAGTATGTACAGGATGATGCATTATTATTATTGGTCTTATTGATAATTTAGATTTTCCACTATCTTTTTCTAACACTGACAAGGGTTGCTTGAACGCTGATAAGGGTTTTTGCAACGTTGTCAGCAATATAATTGTCTAACGCTGACAAAGCTTCCTTCAAAGCTGTCATGTGTTATCGTGGCGTTGTCAGCAACAATGTTAGTTTTGTGGTTTTCAATCTAAATGTGCAGATGGTGTTAGCAGTATACCATTGGATACATAGTTGCTTTTGGATCAATGGAGAAGCATTTGGACAAGTTTTTATTTATGGATGATGGTTGGAATGTTTCATTCCTATCTTGACATAAATTTTTTATGTTCATACATGATTTTAGCAAACTTTTTGTATCATAGTTTAAGGGGAGGTTTTAGGAACCTTTAGGATTTTTGGGTATCCATATGATACTCTTATCACAATTCTAGATTGTGTCCACAGGTGAGTATGGGTTAGTTTTACTAAACCATGAGGCACTGTAGCATGCATAGTATATCAACTTTGCATGCTGCCAAGACATTTTTGGCCTAGAATTGGTTGTGGTCTGTTGGGAGACTTGGGAATGATTTTGATATGGGATTTACCTGGGAGTAACAAGGATTTTATAAGGTAACTTTGTTGTTAAGAATTTTGGTTAGCAAGGGACACTAGAGGACTGTTATGTCTATCTTGCTTATGCAAGTGTGCATAACTGGACAGTGCTTGCCGCCCTATAATAATTATCAGCTTTTGGTTATCTTCTCTAGGATAAATTACTTGTTAAGGTCATTTTTCACTTTTTAAAATAATTTTATTTTTGGACGCTGACAAGAAATTTCCAAGCGTTGTTGTGACCAAATTGGACGCTGACATGGCTTTAGGCAAACGTTGACAAGATTATAGCCGTTGGGCGTTGATAGGTTATTTTTTACCGTTGACACTCAATGGGACCTACCCAGTTGTTACTTTTTGACATATTTTCAAGCCGTAATTTTAGGAGTTGTTACTTTCATTTAATGCATGAGATAACTTATAACTTTTTCAATATTTTCATGATTGATTTTTGAAAATCTTTGCCTATTTTTGGGCCAATCACATGCATTCTTTTTCTCCTATAAATTTGGATCCTATTTTAAACAGGGTATCTATAATTCTTGTCTAACACTTTTCTCTTATCAACTTCATCTTCTACACTTCAAATTAACAGCTTTCATCAATGGCACCAAAATTTAACTCAGCAGAATTGGCATTGGGGTTCAGATCACAACACAATATGATTGCTTATTTGAAGCTGATGATGATCTGTTTCCTCAATACACACAAATGGTGGCGTATTTGAACGCATCCCCTTTAAGGTATGCTCTTTCTCATGCACCACTCATTCCAGTCACACACATTAAGCAGTTTTGGAACACTGTTAGTTCCTCAACAGTTAATGGAGTGACCACATTAACTTCTATTGTTCATGGGAGGTCTTGGGTGGTTACTGAGGCCTTGGTACGCCAAGCCTTGCATCTTGATGATGCTGATGGTATAGTCACCCTTCCCATAAATGAAATAGAACAAGGGCTTAGGGCTTTGGGATATCCTTTTCCTGATGAAGGTACTCTTAATAAGTATCATAAGTAGGAATTTCCCCCAGCCTGGAAGTACCTCATCCACATCCTCCTTCAATGTTTGAGTCCCAAACGTACTGCACACAATGAGATCAATAGATCCATTGCCAGTGCTATTGTGTGCATTGCAACAGGGCAAAAATATAACTATTTTAAAATGATTTTTGAAGGGATGTGTAAAAACAAGGGGACAAAAATGACTTTAGCTTATCCCCGTTTTCTGCAAATGATTTTTGATGATCAAGGTTATTGCTCAAGGGATCACAATGATTTTTATAAGATCCCTGAGCAAAAGAAAGCTATTTTTATGAAGATGGATTCACCACCCCATAGAGACTTACCTTTAACCCCAGCCATGCTTGCTGTTATTGCAGTAGCACAACCTCAACCAGACCCACAACCCTAGCCAGATCCCCAACCTCAAATTGACCCTCAACCACAACTTGAACCCATTCCTGAACCTTTACCCTCACCTGAACAAATGCAAATTGACCAAGAACCCTTTGAGGCTGACACATCAAATGTTGGCGTTGATGTGCCTATTTCCAACGCTGACACACAACCTTCACAATCCCAAACACCCCTTAACCAACCCACATCTACCCATTCTTCCAGACCATCTTCCACACCACCTGAATATAGGTTGATGAAACGCCAAAGGACTACTGGAGTGTTCTCCTCTGGTGGTCCTAGCCATGATGCAGAGAGAATCACCACCACAAGTGTGGCTGGTGACCTGGATGAGGCTGGGACTATTGGTTCTGGCTTAGATGTTGGCCAAGGCAGTCCCACCATTATTAAGTCCTCATCGATGCCCAATGAATCTGACTTGGGAGGTCAAATTCCCATTTTAGAAGAGGGCAGACTGGAACCAATGACTCTTTTGGAATTGACGGCAGTCTGCATTATCTTGCAAAAGCAAAATGCAGACTTAGTACAAATTGTCAGCTCACAAGGCCTTGAACTCAAGCAATTGAGGGAGAGGATTGTTGTTTTGGAAAGTGATCGTGTTAGAAGGGGTATAGAGGAGTCTTCTAAAGGGGAGGAAGATCAAAGAAATCTGAGTGATAAGGGCAGCCAAGATGGTCAATCCATGGATGTTGCTGAAGCCCTTACAACTTTGAAGGAACAAACAGGTTTTGACACGTCCTTAATCTCTCCCACCAACCTAAATTTATCATTTACAGCTATGTTGAGAGAGGTTACACAAGGCGCTGAGGGAAAATATTTGAGCGTCGACAAGGCAAATTTGGACGCTGATAGAAGTATTTTGGGTGCTGATAGGATAAATTTGGGCGTTGACAGACCTGCTCATGAAGGTGATGTATCCCAGTCATCATCTATCATCAAGGAAGTTTCTACTCAGGTATTACCATCTACCTTACCAACCATTGCACCATCAGATAAGGGTAAGGGTAAATTGGTAGAAGAGATTGTTCCAAAGGATGCAGCCCAAGTTGAATTTGATAGAAGATTGGCTGAACAAACGTTGGAACAAGATGAAAAGGAAAAGTCACAATTTGTTGTGACTTCTGAAGAAGAAAGTGATGGAGCTAGCTCAGACTCAAGTGTGATGATTATAGAACCAGAAAGGCTTGAGTATGGTGATGAGCTTGCTAGAGAAAAGTTGAGAGAATTAAAATTGCAGGTTGACTTTGACATGCCAGAGGTGGTTCAAATGTACAATTCTTGGGAAGAAAGCTGCATGGATAATCCAGACTTGACCATTTCAGATCAAATATGGGGATTGGAGCTTCTTCTTAGAGTTCAGAAGGATTGTAAGGTAATATTAAAACACAAGGCAAGCAATATTCTCTCAGATTTGAAAAGGGATAGAAGGGAGCTCTACTTTATGTTGCTCAGATGTCATGGAGTTGGATGGACACATCAGAAGTTGAAGGCTTTGACATTTGATGAGTTGGAACATAGGGCTTATCCCATTTGGGTGAGAGTGCAGCAAGCAAACACTCTCAGACTTCTTTCAGATGAAAGAAAGGAGCAACTTGCAGAAGAAATGGAAATCAAGAAAGCTATGATGATTCCTAGGCCAGTGAAGAAGGGATTTAAATTTGAGTTTCCAAAAGATATGGATCCACTATATCCAAGTGAAGCAGTTATAAGAAAGAGCCTCAAGCTCTCCCCATTAGAAGCTTCAGATATGGTGCAAGTGTTACCATTAGATTCCAGGAATCCAATTGTGAGTTATGATGAGGATGAATGTGGATTTTGGAAGATTGGCAGATTTGGCAAGGAGGTACACACTTTTACCACTCTCATATCTTTATTTGCAAGTTGTGATATAGAAGACTTGGTAGACCTTTGGAGGTTGCTGGAGACCAAGTATGAGGCTGAAGCACCAACTTCAGCTAATGGAATAAAACTTTGGACCACATTCAAAAGAATGTGTGGGACAAAAGAGGAAGATCCTGAAATATGGAAGGATCTTGAAGATGACCTCAGTGGTCTTCAATGGAGGTTATATTCAGCTGCTGGTGTATACTATTTGAGTTCTACAAAGTTTGCTGAGTATCTACTTGTAGATGCTCAGTATTTCATATCCAAGGCTGTTTTGGAAAAGATGAAGAACACTCAGCTGGAGATAGATTATTCAAGTGACGTGGCAAAGGATTTGATCAGATTTATTCATTACCAATATGAGAAGATTTGTCAGACTCCTCCTAGTTCTTAATGCTTATTCAGAAACTTGATCATAAAAGTGGATATCAAGTTTAGGGGAGGATTGTTGGGAATAAATTAAGGCCAAGATCACTTTAGCGCTGACAAGAACAATTCAAGCGTTGACAAGAGTAAAGCAAGCGCTGACAGCTCAAGCGTTGACAAGTTAAAGTCAAGCGTTGACACATTGAAGACAAGCACTGATGGAAGATATAATCTACATGTTTATTATATTCTAGAATACTTCTAGTAAGGATAGAAACGACAATGTATTTTCTATATTTATCTTTACCTAGAATAGTTGATACGTAGATTATTGTACAAGGCTTCTTGTATCTATTAAAGAAGGCCTTTAGGTTAATGTTTGATATAAGTTTTACATAAGTTTTCGTTCATAAACATCTTTCATTGTAAGCTAGTTCGACATTGATAATCAAAGTGAAAGTTTGTTTATATCTTGTGTGTTCTTGTTTAAGTGTTAAATTCCGCATAACACTTAGATTCACAAAGCATGTACAAAGGTTTCTCTACGTGTATTACTTGATCTAATCTCGTATACACAAAGCTAATCGATCTTTCGTCATCGAAAATAAGACGTTCCAACTCATTTAGTTCATCCTTGATTTTGGAAAGATCGACCTCACTCGTAGGTGGGAGTTGAGGCATAAGAGCTAGCTCTCGTTCAATGATTTCCTCAATCTCGGGATCAAACTCGTAATCATCTTACTTCACATGTTTCTTTTTAGGAGAATCAAAAATTGCATGTGGATTTCGAAGTACGTGATCAAACTCGGCAAAATCGCCATCGTCATCGTCAAAGAAAGAGTCGATGTGAGCACTCACAACCATGGTCTTACAAGTCGAATGACTATGCTTAGGTGACTTTTCTAAGACGAGAGGATCGATGTCGATAAAACCTTTCGCCTCAACGGGTTTTGGGCTAGGCAAAGGAGGCACTTCGATGGAGTTAGAAGTTGAAGCCTCAAAGACGTGGTCCTTCGAAGGTGGTGAAGACGAGCCCATTTTGGTCATTGTCGTGATGGCACTAACGTCGCCCTTCGGAATTGGTATTTCACTTGTTTCATCGAATTCATCCCAAAGTGAATTTTCATTCATAAATTTACACATACCCTTTTAAATTAGGTACACGTATTCTTTATCATTAAAATCCTCAACTTTAAAACCGTTCTTCTTAATTTTTTCAAAACATGCATTAAGCCTCATTCTTTCCGCTAAAGTGAACATTTTGAAATCATTAGGTTTAGAAACATTAGGTTTTGAAACCTCGGTTTTTTCATTGTCATTAAACACTTGGGATTTACTCGTGAAAAAGTCCATTTTATCCTCCCCATATCTCATAGTAAGTCTCCCCTCGTGAACGTCGATTACGGTTCGAGTCGTCGATAAGAATGGTCGGCCTAAAATAATGGGACATTTAGGGTCACACTCATAATCGGATATAACGAAATCCGCGGGAAAAACAAACTTTCCAATACTAACATAGACATCCTCGGCTATTCCAATTGGTATAAGTGAAGTACAATTTGCAAGCTCGATTGTCATGTTCGTGGGGGTAAGATTAGGAAATCTCATCAATTTCCAAATAGAATGAGGCATGAGATTGATGCTAGCACCTAAATCGGAAAGGGCTAGACATCCCTCAATCTCGGAAAAATCACAAGGTAGTAGAAATTGGCCCGGATCCTCTTCCTTTCTCGGCATATGCCTTTTGGGTTTTTTAAGAAGGATCGAAGCACAAGTTTCTTCAAGGGTCACTTTGGTAAGGTCGATAAAGCTCTATTTTTGAACCGTGGATGGAATTTGAGGTACACGAGGGTGTGCACTCTTTTCCTTGGTCGCCACGTTCACCCCATCGACTTTAGAACAATAAGACGTCTTAGAAGTCTAGGGTTGAGAAGAAGGAACAACTCGAAATCCTTCAAGGTTAGGGGTAATCACGCGACCTTTCTCACGAGACGAGGTGGCTTTACATTGTTCCTTCGGATTTGCAACGGTGTCACTAGGTAACGAACTCGATGACGCACCCGAGGACTTGTTCATAATGGCCGAAAACATCTTTTTAATGTCAATTTGTCCTTGCTCAATCTTCGTGTTTTGCAATTTCAATGTATTAGAAAAGTCGTTTTTCAAAGTACCAATTTCTCCCTCTAATCGTCTCATATTAGCCTCATTCGTTTTCATGTAATTTTGAAAATCGTTTGACGAACTATTTTGATTTGAATTAAAGTTCCCTTGGTTTTGATTACTTCTTTGAAAATTTCCTTGATTACCACTTGAAAAATTGTTTCCTTGATTGTTGTTTTTTGAAAAATTCGAGTTTTGATTATTATCTCGATTTTGCCAATTCAAATTACGACCTTGATTATAACCTTGATTTTTATTTGAAAAATTTCCTTGTTGATTATTTCCTTGAAAATTGTTTCGATTTTGATTTGAAAAATTGTTGCCTTGGTTATAATTGCCTTGTTGTGATGGACCCGCGTTATTTTGATTTTGAAAATTGTTGTTTCCATTTAACGCACTCACATTGACGTTTGGCCATCCGTAGCCGCACACTCGTAATAATTATGAGGTCCACCATAAAACGTACACGATGTCTCAACCGCTTTCACCGTAGCGGGAGCGTCTTTCTTTTGCATTTCGACGAGAAAAGACGTAAACACATTCGCTAGCTTATCGACTTTCGCATCAACCCTCTCAATGTCGCGATTAGAACTACTAACATTGGCGACATTGGCAACACTCGGTGCGTTGCGGAGTTGGTAAACCTTGGATCGGTTTTCGATAATTATCAATGCATCTTTCGGAGTCTTACACAAAAAGTTGCCACCGGCGGCGGAATTCAACGAATCTTGTTCTTGAAAATTAAGACCGTTGTAAAACGTATCGATTTGGTGCAACTCATAAAAACCATGGTGAGGACATTGCCTAATCAATTCCTTAAAACGATCCCACGCGTCTCTAAAAGATTCATTTGGTTTTTGCTCAAATTTCGTAATTTCATTTTTGAAAAACGTCGTCTTAGACGGTGGGAAAAAATAATTAACGAACTTGGAGACGAGATCCTTTCACGTAGTTATGGAATTAGGTGGCTCTTTCTCGTACCAATCCTTGGCGGCACCATCGAGCGAGTACGGAAAAAGCATAAGTTTGACGACATCGGTGTCGACGTTCTTAAACTTGCTCGTGGCCAAAAGACGATCAAAATTCCGAATATGGTCGTGAGGATTATCGGCTTCACGACCTCGAAACTTCGTATCTTGGATTAACGAAAGCATTCCGCTCTTAATCTAAAAATTCTCCGCCTCGATAGCGGGAATTACGATCGCGTCTCCATAACCCTCGGTGGGTGCTTGGAGCAATTCCATCATCGAACGATTGTCGGCCATCTCGTCTAAGGTTTCTTCAACAACGATATTAGGAACGTCGGTTTCTAATTCTCGTATACGTCGTCGATTCCTTCGATTAAGATTGTGTCGATTCGAAGAGTCGCTAGAATTAGAATAATCCTTCGATCGAGTGCGCATGGACTAAGCGTAGAATGGGTGGTAGCAAAGAAGATTCTTTTTGCGGTTTTTCGATTTTTCAATTTTTTTGGTTTTTGATTGTTTTTACTTTTTTTTTTATTTTTCTTGTATTACGTAGACTCAAATCTACAAATCTCCCCTCGAATCGATCTCTCAATTAAAGGAGCCTCAAAGAATGAAACGATCACGTGGAGTGAACGCCTTCGATGACTTTAGAACGTTGGTGGAACACGAAAACGTTCAAGAGGGTTTAATCTTGAAAACAAGCAAATATAATATACGTAGATAATACTTGGGCGGCAAACCCTCGATTAGCTCTCTTTCTCAAAACACGCACAAGCAAGCGGGGGAAACGAGGCGGCGCTAAGCACTTAAGAGCCTTTTTCCCTTAGGTCGTGAAATACAACCGCCTTATACCCACCTTATAGTTTGTGTAATTGAAATTAAGCCTCACGAAAGTATTTATCTATTTTGCCTTTAAACGTTTTCTTTGGATTCGAATACAATGATCGAGTGATGAAATCCCGAATCAAGGTTGCGTTTTCACGCTTTTGGAGTACTTGTATATTTATTGTTCTACGTAAGTACAATATAGTAATATATTCACAAGAAAAACGAAAACGATAATGGGATATTTACAGTATAGTAAAATGATTGGTTTGTGTTTAATTTAGGAAAATTAAACACGATTTATTTGGAAATTATAGTATAATAGAGAAAAATAACAAAAATGAGTATGTACGTTTATATACGCTTTCCAAAATTTGAAAAGCAAAAACGTGCTACTCACACAAACACGATACTAATAATGGCACACTAAAAACACCTCCCCGGCAGTGGCGCCAAAAATTGATAGGTGTAGAAATATGTGTTTAGGAAAACAACGTATAAATGCGGCAAGTATTAAACTCGACGATTTAGGAAAACCGACAAGTCGAATAAGTGCGGGTTCGTTCTCGAAGGAGGCGTGTGAATTAAGTGTGCCAATTATATAAAATCAAGAGTTTGGATTAGTGACGTTTTTGGTTTAGAAGAGAAAAAATTAAAGACGAGCTACGACTACGATTACACTACGACGTAATGACGTAAAACGCGAACGTAAATACGTAAAACGTGTCAAAATTAAAAATTAAAGCTAAAAACAATTTAAAAATTAAAACTAAGTCTAAAATAATATAATTAAGAATAAAAATTCAATAAATAAATTTTAAAACCTTTTATTAATTAAATATTTAATTTTAAATGCTAATTAAAGCCCTAAAATCAAATATAATCAAGAAAAAGCCCAAAATATTATTTTAATGAACTAATAACTCACTTATATTATTTAAAGACTAAAAATATTTTTCCTAAATTTTAAATACTATTTTTCTATTTTTAAAACACTAAAAGCTATTTTTTAAACTAAAATAATGATTAAAAATATTAAAATAATGCTAAAAATAATTTGACAATTTTAAAAATCCTAAATTATACTAATGAACAGTAGAAAAATGAAAAAGTTTGAAAAAAGCAAAATTTTTCACTAAAAGACAAAACAAATTATAATAAAATCCTAATTAAACTTAAATAAAATCTAAAAATTGCTAAAAAATGTGAACAGTAAAATCTTTTTAAACTAAAAGTCTTAAAATATTTTTCTAAATCTAAGAAAATTTTTAAACTGAAAAAAATAATTTCCTACACTAAAAGACAAAAACAATAACTTAAAAAGAAATTTAAATTGCAATTAAATCTAAAAAAATACTAAATGAACAGTAAATAGAAAATGATCTTAATAGAAAAATCAGAATTAAAACAATAAAAATTGCAAAATTGGAATCAAGTTCAAACTCCTAAATTAATCCACTAGAGACAAAAATACTGAAAACTGAAAGTGACACTTTGTGCTTTTTGTGTTATAGCAAAGCATGGGTAACTTTTACACTAGCAGGGGAAAGTTGGTTCCCACTGCTAGCACAAAAAAACGTGTTATGGTGACAAATCTGCTTGTATCTCACTGGATTTTTTGTTTTGTGGACAATGATTGGCACCCCCACAACCAATTGGGTTGTGGGGAGTCACAAAAAATATAAAAAGCACAACTTGTTCACAAAATTTAAGCACACCAAGCCAAATCAGTTACTGTAAATGGCTACTATGGGGTCTGATGACCTTTGCTGATGCAGTTGGTCCTTTGGTGAGTTTTGGCTCACGAATTCTCACTCAATTCCTGCTCAAATCCCCACAACCCAAGTTCAAGCCCTAGACACCACCTAACCCTAGCAGACTTCAAGAGTTGGTGGTCAATTTCACTTAAAATAAGCAGTTAAAGTAACCTACTGATTTCTAGTGGATTTTACCTACAAGTGAACATACAAAACCGATGAAACTTATCAACCTTTGAACTAAACTTACTGATAACTACCTAAAGCAACAAACAAAGTATGTCTAAGCTGTTTTTAACTGGTTTTGTTTTACCTTAACCAACTAAAACCATATACCCAAACACCCCTTAAGTATTCAGAATATGGATTTTCCAAAGGACTACCATACAAATCTAACTCAAACTGATATCATATTACCTAAACATGCAACAAAAACATAAAAGAGCATAAACAAGCCAATAACTAACACTAAAAACAGGTTCTACACAAATTTCACAAAAATCTCACAAAGCTTAAAAAGAAACTGCCAAGGGGTTCAAGCCTTTGTTACCTGGGATGAGGCCTTCCAATGGGCTTCTTTAGGCTTATGAAAGCTTATGAAAAGTATAGAGAGAGCTTGTTGGAGGAATCCAAGGTGGATCCTAAGCTTAAAATGTCTTCAAACAGAAAAACAAATGGAATGAATGGATCTTCTTGTTTCTTCTTGGAATCCTGCACATACAAGCCAACAAAGAACAAGATACAACTGCAAGTAGCAAGAGCTACAAGATTTTGGCTTGTAGCTTTTGCTACAGTGAAATAATAAAAAAAAATATGAAAATGAGATTTTCTGAAATTCTTTAAAACCTTAAAAATAATCTTGTTACTCAAACAAAACCACAAACACAACCTCCAATCCAAGCTGAAAGTTCTACTTTCACTTTCCTCCCACCTTGGATTGAAGACTTGTGTATTAAGAAAAAGTTCTTGCCACAAAGTTCTTACCACAACTTGAAACCGTGTTGAAAACCTTAAACTGATTTTTCAAAATGAAAATTACACTAAGAAAACAACTAAAAATGGAACTCAGTATATTGTATAAAAGTAAAAACTTTCATTTTCATTAATTGTTTAAAAATTCTACAATAAAACTAGCACAATGAACAAGGTCACAGACGACCTTGTTATATACTGATATCTAAGATGAAAACCCTAAACTAAGAACTTCCAAAAACACCCCTGAAAGATCCTGAGCATATTCCATATTCAAATTTGGGGTTCTAGAATACTCTTGAGTCCCATGTGATGCTAGTAGGTTGAGATAAAATTTGGGGTGTTGAATTAGTTGTGGTTATCAAGTAATGAACCTGAACCCTTGGATTGGTTTTCATGTCAGCGTCCTTGTAGGTAACCCGTGATGTATTCTTGGCAGGTAGCAAGTGTGGGATGAGCTGGACACCATTTGTCACATGGGATGTCATGGTTTTGGGTTTAATTAAACTTTTGGGTAATTAATTTCAATAAACCCTTTAAAGTGAAGTTTAAAAATCTGGGTTCATATGATTAAGAACAAGGGGATTAGGGGGGGATAATCTTGCACAGAAAGTGTTTCCCTCCACTTTATATAATATTAAACGACTTTAAACAGGTTAAGTGAGGTTTGACTAGGATGTTTGACTTGGGCCGGGTAAGGGGATTAGGTGGGCTTATGGTGGGGTTTGACTTGGCTTATGGCGGGTTTTGACCGGGTTTGGGTTTCATTTTACCAACAATGCCCCCTGAATTTTGCAAAAGTCTTTATACCAAGAATAATCATATTCTAGATTTTTTTCTTCACAAAATAACTTTGGCCTTAATACAACTTCAGTCCCTCTCTTTAATAAATAATTGATTAAGGACTTAAAGTGTATTTTCTTCATTCTTCAAGGGCTTATATTGACATATCTTTAGTTTGTGAGGACCAATCTTTGTACAAATGATTCTTGAGGGGTCATCTGTGACAAGTCTTCAAAATTGAGGGACCATTCTTGCCAATCTTTAATTCTTCAAGGGTATTTTTGGAAAATCAATGCTCGGGTCTGGTTCTTTGTGCGGCTTCGTTTCCCGTGTTCGTTTTTGCTTGATTCCTTTGATCTTTTGGTGAATTCACGATATCCGTACCTAAAATACACAATGAACAAACACAAGCATATATTTGGGTATTTTGATGATATTTTAAGCGTTTTAAGCCCGATTTGGACGATGAGACTATGTATAATTACAGTCTCATCAAGGACCGATTGTGCCGATGCAAATCACGGCTCCAGAATTTTCGTTGAAGCATCACATGATCCAACAAGTTCAAAATACTTGTCCATTTTGCGGATTGCCGGATGATGATGCCAACAAACATCTCGACAAATTCATTACCGTCACTCAAAGCATGAAATTGCCCGGTGTTACCATGGATTTTCTTCGCCTTCATCTATTTCCACACACTTTATCCCACCATGTCGAAAAATAGTTTGATCGTATCCCTAAGAATTCAATTCATACATGGGATGAAATGACTAAACGATTTTTATCGCGCTACTTTCCACCATCCATGGTCACTAGTCTTCGGTATCAAATCAGTGGTTTCACGTAAGAACCTGATGACTCTCTTTTTGATGCTTGGGAATGTTATAATGTCTTGATCGATCGTTGTCCTAATCATAATATGCTCCCTGTCACCTTAATTGATACTTTCTTAAACGGTTTAACTTTTCGAGATCGTGATTAATGCTGCCGCCGGTGGTACGTTTATGAAAAGAAGACCCGAGGAGTGTAGAGAGCTAATAGAGAACATGAGCACTCATCACAAAAATTGGGATTCATCCGCATCTTCAAGAAATAATCCGAGGGTCAATGTTTCTTCTACTTCTTCCAGCTCCGAGATGACCGAAGTCACCCGCATGCTAACCGAAATGAACAAAAATATCCAACTCATGGCTACGAATCAACTACAACAAGTTAAAGCTGTAGCACTTTCTTGTGAGACTTGCGGCGGTCCTCATGCATACACTGATTGTCCTTCTACTTATGATAATCCGGAAAACGTGTATGCGGCTATCAGAAACTATTCAACGGAAGGCTATCAAGCCCGACCTTAAGGTGATCGTAACTTGCTAAGTTATCGTTCCAACAACTTTCTTTCACCCAGTTTTTCTCCTCAAAACCACAACCCAAACAACTTCAATAGAAGCAATCCAAACCAAACTCGAGCTTCTAATCCATATCACCCACCCGCTCACCAAGCTTCACCCATCACTCTACCCACGACATATAATCAAGATGTTGAAACTTTCATGAGGACCCAGTGAGAGGTGGTTAAGAATCTTCAAAGCCAAATCATTAACTTGAAAGGTGATATCACTAAACAAGGGAATGATATTCGAACCGAGCTTAGAAATGATATGAAAAACTCTTTAAGCAATCAAACGAATGATTTGCGGAATATGATGGCTAGTTTCTTCCAAAACACTCAACCCTCTACTTCGGGCTCTCTTCCTTCGAACACCGTGACCAACCCAAGAGCTAATGTGAGTGCTATTACTACACGCAGTGGAGCAACTCTAGTAGGACCTTCCATCCCTCCCCTAGTTACTCCATCTACACCTCCTCCACCCCCATTTATTCCTCCTACTTCCACACCTAATACTAGTTCTACATTACCGTCTACACCTCTTACGGAAGAAGTACCAAAGACAAAACCTTCATCATCCCCACCTTCTACCTCTAAACCTTCTACTTCTCAACCTTCACCTTCTACACCTACACCTCCTAAGCCCAATATTCCTTATCCATCTCGATTAGACAAGTGCAAATTGCTCACCAAGAATGATATTCAAGTGACAAACTTTTTGAAAAAGATTTCGGGAGTGAACATCACCATTAGCCTTGTTGAAGCTCTTGCTCAAATGCCCAAATTCGTTAAGATGTTTAAAGATTTGCTTAGTAAGAAGGAGAAGATGGCTGAGTTTGTCAACACCCGCTTAAATGAAAATTGTTCTGCAGTCCTCCTTAAAGAACTTCTGGAAAAACTTGGAGATCCCGATCGTTTTGTGCTTCCTTGTACATTTAACAAAGTTGAAGAATTTACTGCCTTAGCCGATCTCGGGGCAAGTATTAATTTGATGCCATTAAGTGTTTGGAAAAAGTTATCATTACCCGATCTTACACCAACAAATATGACTCTTGAGCTAGCAAATCGAACTCTCGTTTACCCCGTTGGTATTGCCGAAGATGTGTTTGTTAAAGTTGGTACCTTCACTTTTCTGGTCGACTTTGTTGTTGTTGATTATGAAATGAACCCTCGTATTCCGTTAATATTTGGACGGCCATTCTTGAGAACCGGAAAAGCTTTAGTCGATGTTGCCGAAGGTGAACTCCTTCTAAGGGTCGGGAATGATCAACAAGTTTTTAAAATGGGGAAGATCACAAACAAATCTAATGGAAGAGAATCGGCGAATATGATTGATGTGCTTCAAGACGAGCTTGATACAACTCCTTTGGAAAGTACAAAGCTTGATGATTTTGTCATCTACAACAACCCTCTTTTCGAGCCTATCTATGATAATCCACTTTTTCACGAGAATGTGGAAGATTCTGAAGATCCTCTCTCCAATCTGGATGTCCCACCAACATATGATGCTCCACCAATCTATGATGATGATTTTAGTTCCGATGTGGATGATTATAATGATTTTTCTTCAGAATATAAAGACATGCCAACTTATGATGACTTTGATGATGTTGATACTCTTTCGAGTGATTCTTCAAATGATGACCTTGCTCCTACTTTTGATGAAGATCCTCCACCAACAATGCTTGATCCTACTTTGGATGACTACTCATTTGAGGAAGATTTTGATACTTTTCTCAATACATACTTCTCCAATGAGAATGATTCTCCTCCTTTGGACTTTGATTATGGTCTTTATCCTCCTTCGGATATTAACAAACCCGTTGCAAAGGAGAAGAAACCGGAAGACACCGACATCCGCAGTACTTATGTTTGACACCTCTCTATCCACCTTCGTCGGATGAGATTGTGCGATTTATGGGCGAATCTTCAAGGTCTACTGAGTCTAAGTCTTATTTTCCCCTAAAGGAAAAGGTGTTTGATCCGGGTATCACGATTTTTAAGCCATCTCAGTTTCCATCTGATGAAATAAAAGGAAAGATTTTTGGAAACAATGGAGATATGCTTGCACTTCATCATATTTTCTACCACCGTGCTCAACAATCGCTTAAGGGAACCTTGCCTACTCTTCTTTGGCTTGTCTTGTTCACCTTAAGCTTGTGCTATTTGATGGACGAGAACCATGTATTTGACCCCGATGGATGTTCTTCAAGATTCTTACCATGGTAATCAAGGTCGATTCAGGCTCACGACTCGGTTAACAAAAACAAGCGCTTCTCGGGAGGCAACCCGAGTGTCTATCTTTTTTATCCGTTTTTATAATAAGTGTAGGGGGAGACCCTCGTATGTGTTTGTTGTTTTCTTTCTTATGATGTGCAGGGATTTGAGCTTTCAAAGATACATTCTTGATGACTTTTGACGACCCGTGATTCCGTGTATCCGTCTTCCCGGTTCTATCCTAAACTCTTTTGATTCTCTATTTTCTATTCTTCAATATTAAAGTAGGAATCACTTTAGTTGTTTCTTCCTTAGCAAGATTTAAACAAAGTGCACAATGTCCTAAGTGTAGGGGAGTTTACTCCCACATGCTTAAACATTGAGGACAATGTTTATATCAAGTGTAGGGGACTTCTATCGAAGTTAAGTGGGCTTTTCCTTGTATTTGTCCTCATTTTAACCAGAAAATTGATTTTTTGACATTTTTCAAAATTTTTGATTTATTTTGGCCTAGTAGTTTTTCCTTTGTTATCGTTATTTTCTTTCTTTGCTAGAATAAATTTTAATAAAATGGTTTTAATAAGTTTAGATGTATTTGATATATTAGGCATGTCATGAATCTTTTGACTCAACCCGAGTTTACTTATCTAAGTTTACTTATCTAAGTTTACTCTAGCTAGTATCCTTAACGTGTTTAAATCAAGTTTTGCTAGGCTTTTATATAGGGAACTTTAAAACGCAAAAGTCTTAACTCTTACGGGTTAAGAGCAAGAACTTTTTGCAAGTTCCTATAATTGATCCTAGAAAGTCGTTTATCAAGGGAACTTTAAAATGCAAATTCTAAACTTGAAAAAGTCTAAGAAGATGCAAGATCCTATAGATGACTTTAAAACCCAAAACTTTGATTTAATTGGCTAAGCATCCACGAATCGCATTCCTTGAGATTTTAAATTGTAGAGAACGAGAGATGATAGAGTCAATTATAAGTTTGGTATTCTTTCATGAATTTATGTGAGTTAATTATGAGCTTTTTCTCCCATCACTTGTTAATAATTATAATTACAATAAGTAAGGTCGTACGATTTGAAAAGTTACTTAGCTTCTAGCACAAGATCGTTTAAAAGTTGCTCGGTATTAATTAGAGTTCATAGCCAAGGCATAACTTATTGAAGCGGGATGCGAAGATTGGCGAGTCCGAAAAGGTCCTAACAAGGCATGAGGGCTACATTTTGTTGCTAAAGATCCAAAGTGATGTGAAGAATCATTTATCAAAAATCAATATGAAGGATCGAGACACATGACGAAAAGCAAATACTCCCCTAAAGATCATGGAGAAGTCTATCCGAAAAGGCCCTAGCAATGTATGAGGATAAATAGATCCAAGTCCTAAAAGGAGGCGGATCGTTGTATATCAAAATCCCAAATAAAGATTGGAGAAAAATGAAGAAGTCGTGGTCCAAGTATGAAGAATCTCTCACAAACTTTAAGTGAAGAAATTCCTATTATGAAGAGAAGACCATTATTTCAAGAGCGTCTCTCAAGATTCGAAGTATGAAGTCACTGTCAAATATCGGTCCGAGAAAGGTCTCAAATCGTGAAGCGAGTTATGCCAAGATATGAACTTTATGAGGTCTCGAGAAGCAGTTTTAAAAGATTTTTTCCTTTAGCTAACTATTGATTAAATCATCCTACTTTATTTTCAGCCTAAGTAAACTATCGAAATAAGTCAAAAAATGCATCCTCGTGATCATTCAAGACAAAAAAATAAAAATATAAGAGATACACCTAGGAATAAGGGAGTCTAAGTGAATAATTGGGCCACATGAGTTAGTGTTAGTTTGCTAACTTATAATAACAATGATCTCGTTTATAAGCTTGGTTTGGGGAACGTGAAACTTGAGGTTGATAATCATTCATGACAACCAAAGCCCTAATGTAAGTCTCCGATTTCTTTACTTGTTTTCTTCCTTCAAATATTTTCTAATTTTCTATCTCTTTAAGTTTCCTTAATGTCTTATGTTTAATAAAGGCCAAGGTGGGGTAATTATGATGGAAAATGTAAATCTTGCTTTGTAATTAATGCATTGCATGAGGGCATTGCAATTTGCAATGGTCAAGTGTAGGAGATTTAATAAGTTTGAAAACACTTATGCTTTTACCACTTAATTATAATAATAACCAAGCCAAAACGTGTATTTAGTGTCGTAAATGTCGGAATTATGCGTGGTTTGTGTTTTTATTATGTTTTAGGACCAAAATGTGAAAAGGGAAGAAAACATGGGCTTTCACAGGCTTTTATCGAAGAAAAAGACGAAAGACGAAGTCAAAAGATAAAGAGTGTAAAAAGAACGGAAGTCAAAGGCCTATTCTGAAGATTTATCGAAGAAAAAGTCTAAAGACGGAAGTTTAACGAAGTCAAAGAACCAAGTCTAATTAATGAAGAAATTAGAAGACGAGTTCATTTTATTTATCGACAAATCCCAATACAAAGTCGTGAATGACGAGTTTATTGCAAAGACGAAAGACAAGAAGACAAAAGAAACGAAAGAAAGAAGAAAGCATAAGCATCCCCTCCTATAAATACCCTCCTAATGACACATTAGGAGGTGTTAGCTAATTTGACAAATTAGTTCTCCATATTATTTTAATACTTGTCATTTATTTTTCAAGTTAATTCAAGTAAGTCTTTAATTTGTGTTATTGAATCTTTATTTAATTTGTGTTGTTGAATCTTAATCTTTAATCAAGCTTTTTATTAATCTCTCATTCTACCTTTCTTGTTTAGTTTTATCTTTATGCTTATTTGCTTATTGTTATGCTTAATTGATTGTTCTTTATATTTCTATGTGTTTGATTGTTTTAGCTTATTGATCTTATAGCTTTTTGTGTGATTTTCTTAATCTTAATTAAGTGTTTTTAAAAGTTATTTTATAAAAAGTTGATTTTAAATATTTTGATTATTTAGTGTTTTTAAAAGTTTTTAAATTTTGGCTTATTTGCTTTTTCTTAAAGTTGATTTGGTTAAGTTTTTAGATAAGTGCTTATTTGAGTTTTGCTTATTTTCATTTTGCTTAAAATTTTGTTCCTTATCCGGGTTATGGTAAAACCCTCTTTTCCCGACTTAAATGCATCATCTTTCCTTTTCCCGAATTAGTTTCAGCTTTGTCTTTATTCCGACTTATATGCAGTTTAATTTTTCCCGAACAAAGTACTAATCTCATTTCCCGAATTTAGTGTGAAACCCACATTCCGAATTAGATGTTCGATCCAGATTCCGAATTAAGTATTAATGTCTACATTCCGAACTAGATTAGGAACTTACTTTCCGAATTAGATCAAAAACATCGGATTCCGGATTACTTAGGAAAGTCTATATTCCGGATTGTGTATCTAACACACATTTCGGATTAGTTTGTGGATTCGTATTCCGAATTAGTTCATTAGCAAGGATTCCGAATTACGTATACAAGTTGCATTCCGGATTGTATGCTTGAGGTGTATTCCGGATCAGGACTGTGTTTAGCATTGCGGATTGTATGTTGCACACACATTCCGGATTAGGTAGAGATATATAGATTCCGACTTAGGTTGAGTTTTTGTGTTTTCCGACTTATGCGTTGATTTAGTTTCCCGACTTAGTTTTAAATCTTTATTTTTCCCACCAAATTTCTTAAGTGTTATTTTAATTGTTTTATCTTATTTCAAGGTTGCATTTTTATTAAGTTTTCAAAATTTACTTTTTGTCAAGTTTTAATTTCTCGTCATTTACTTAATTCCTTTTAAAGCCTTTATTTTTAGGTTTATCTTTTCAAGCTTTTATCTTTATTTCGCTTAAGTCTTTCATTTTAATTGTTTTAAATTTTATCATTTACGTTAAAGTTTTTATCTTTAATTAGTTTTAGACAACGACGACATTTTCTTTTATCCACCAAAGACATCTGAGTCGCACTTTTAACCGGATATCAATACGATCAGACCAATCAAAGAACATTTTTAACTAGTAAAATCCAGTTATTAATGGTTTTATTCTTAAAGGGTCAAAATGATCAAAACATCAACCTGGGTCAAGGCTGTTTTTGGGCAGCAATGTTCGGTTTCACGGTTTTGGCCGCCATTTCCAAACCGTATGTCTGTAGAAAGCTATCTGATTCGCGTGTGTTCTACATAAGTTTAGCTACAACTTTTAGTTTTACCTTTCTGGGGGTCAGTATATAATTTCTAATTGTTTTTAGCCTTTTACTACAGCTAGTTCCTTTTGGACATGCTTTTGTCGTTTCGGCCATATCTAATACATCGGGAATCGTCACGGGATGTGCCACCCGGAAAAATTATCACAAGATTTATGTCTAAATGCCTATGTATTTATCCAAGAGTCAACAACCATTGTTTTTCCGCCGAAACTAATTTAATTGTTGTTCTAAATTTTTAACTATCACAAGTATTGATTTTGGCGTGATTGGCTTGCTATTTTTATGTCACACACTCAAATACACTGTCCAATATCATCAAATACATATAACAAAATAAACTAAAATAGAAAAAAATGAGATCATACATATGATCACTATCACAAAAAGACAATAAAATGGTTATACAAAAAGAAACAAGACTTACAAAGATGATGAAGCTTACTTTATGAAAGATCAAACCAAAATGTAAACTAGGAACATAACCTTTCATATTTTTGCTAGAAAATAATAGGTAATAAAAATGATGATGGTATTTTTATCTTGATGTTGGGACGGCAAGTATGTAAAATGGGAAATGAGATGATGATTTTGATTTAACTATTAGGGGTAATAGTTATCGCGAAGGAAGTTCGAGAAGTGCATAATAGATGAATCAAAATACATGTAAATGGACACATAGATCTTTGGTTAACATGTCACCCTTAATTGCTTGTGGGGTGATTTTTAATATAAAGTTTGTCTCATAATTCGTTAACGTGGGTATTATTGAAGTCTGATATTTTAAAAGTTACGCGATTTGAAAGATACGCGTAAAGCGCGAAAAATAAACGCTCAATATAAAACAAAAACGTCGACATTCGGAGAACATCGATACTTATATAAGAAAATGAGGGCTTATGACTTAAAATACCTTAACGTGTTGCATAAATGAATGACCGCTAAAGGTTTAACGTAAATTTACCAAGAATGTCGATAAAATGAAAAATTAAAACGACGACAATAGAAAAATATTTCTATATCATAACGAGAATGTTTATGGTCGATGACGGACATAAACTTTTTCGATAAATAATAATTGACATGTATTCGATACGTTAAGGCCCTAACCTTGGCGGTTAGTCAAGAATTCAATATTAATCGTAGAACGAACATGACAGATAAAAGTTGGGTAATAAATATTGGCCCGAATATTAGGAATATAATTAGAGCTCGGTTTAAATGTTAATTTTAAAGTTTGGGTTACTACAGTAAATAAATATGGAAAAATAAAAATTAAATTTTATGATTCCGAATAAAATATTATCAATGATCAAAAAAATGATTAAAATATAATTTAATTAAAGTTCTCTGGATCTAAGGATTTACGTATTAAAAGTAAAGAGGAACAAGTAAAACATTGTAAAATCGGTAAGTACGAATAAAAGAATAATTTATTTACCGGGAAAGTACGAGTTCTCATACTTTAACATCTACCTTTCTGTCTTGGGGATTACTCCTATTTTACCGACTTCTTGGACTTTTGCACTCCCTAGCAAAATGTCCCTTCTTGTGACAGTTGTAGCATTCCACCTTTGACATGTCAAACCTTACTTTTTCACCGGTATTGAGAGTAATTTGCTTTCTTGTTCTTCTAAGAAACCTTCTTGCTTTCATGATAAGGCAAGTTTTTATTGATCTCAAGCTCTTCTAAGTCTTCATCATTGAGCTGCTGAAGATCATTAGCAACAATCTTTGCTACATTCTCATTGTTGGATAAGAATGCATAGATTGTGCCATTAAATGAGCAGCACTAGTAGAAACATCACCATAATCAGAAAGTGCATTGTTAGTATTAAAAGATATACAACCAGCATTAATAATGTTACCAATATTTTTCTCATTACTATAATTAATGCTTGATACAAACGCCAAGTTAGTAGCATTTGAGATTGACCCAAACGTTTTCTTGAATTTTTGTTCAACTACCTTGAAGTGATTGTACAGATCATCAATATTAACTTTGTTAATATCATCTTTGTTTTCTCAAATGGCTACCTCTATAGCCATCTTTGCATGCATGCTTCTAAGGAACTTTGCATTGATGTCCTCCTAGTCAGCCTTTCCTCCCAAGGTAATAAGTCTGTTCACCACCCCTTGAAGTCAATTGTAAATATAGTCAAGAGATTATGAACCAAAAACATTGAAGAATTCAAACATTGATTTCAACAATGCCTTCTTAGTGGAATCATTACCACCAAACCTTAGAACAAAGGCATCAAACATGGACTTTGCATTTTCATGATGTTGAAAAGTAAAATGTGCTAATTATGTATTGCAAACATAACAATACTCATGGCTTTTATATCATTAGTCATTTTCTTCTTTTCATCAGTAGTGATTTCTGTAGGTTTGCCATAAGCTGTAATGGTCTCAGTCTTGGTATGAGTGTCTCCATGGGAAATGACTTCCCACAAATCCTAGTTTTACATCTATAAAAACTAAGTGAATCTGAACTTCCATTTCTCAAACTCTCGTTGTTTGAAGACTAGAGCCTTGTTCATTGTATTTGGTTGTGCAGCTTCTGAATCCATCTCTTTTGTTTAAAAAGAATTCTTTAGTAATCTTCAAGAATCAAAGCTTCTCAACAAGCTCTGATACCACTTGTTGATCCCTTTGATCGTTTGAGTCTAGCTTGTAGTCTTAGACTAAACAGAATAACTTATATATAGTCTTAGTAGAAACTTTGAGATAATATCAAAGAGTATGCAACATTTACTCTTTGATATTATGAAGATTGTTTGTATGATGTGATATGAAACTAAACAAATGATATAAACTAAACACTTCAGTATTATTAATATGAATAATCTAATGCAAAGTATTAGGGTTAAAACCTTGAAGTTAAGTTACAGAGAAGAGAATATCTAAACCTAACCCTAGGACCTCCTTTTATAATGCAAGGAGTCCTTTTCAAGATAAAGATCTGTATGAATAATTTAAACTTTAGAAGATATACACACAATATCTTCTATACATATCCTATACATCTTCACTCTTTCTCCTCCAAGCAATATTAATATCTCTAACAACATTAAACCATCTTGTCTATATTTTGTCCAGACACTACCAACATTACACTATAACTACCAACATTAATAAAATTAATACTGCTAACATAAAATGTAACTAGGACTAATTTTATTCCTAACACTACCAATACACAAGGGTTGCATAAAAAGCATAGATATCCTAAAGAATCAACATAAAGTAAACAAACATCACAACGATAATATTAATATCATAACTAGGCCAACACCAGGATGATAGCCTCTCATAGCACAAACACAAAAGATAGAAATAAACATGATTGTATTATGAATCATGAAAACCTTACAAAGAGTTGAACGATGAATTGTTTAAACACTTGGTGCTTAGATACCACCTGGTCGAAACCAGACCCTTATAAGACCCTAAAATCCTCCTAAACCTGTGTGTTGCGGGTCTCAGAATTGTGTGTCGAATATAAGAATGAGTCCCTCTATTTATACTAATCGGACTCCCTACGTCGTAAGGAATATTATGCCCTACGCCATAGGGAACATGATATCTTTTTTCCTTATTAAACATATTTCCTACGCCGTGTGAGAGGGGACCTACGCCGTAGGTCTTCCAAATCACAAGCCTTTAGGACCAAGCTGAAATCTACGATGTAGAGGGAACAGTAGCCCACCCCGTAGGTCTTCTTTCTTAAAACAACCAAATCTTGTCGCCTAGCAAATCTTGTTAACAAATAACTCCTACGTCGTAGACATTTTCTTGTTCATTTCCTACGAAGTAGGGTAGAAAGTATTACCTACGAAGTAGGGTAAAAACTATGTCAATGTATTACCTACGAAGTAGGGTAGAAAGTATCTACGACATAGGTGCCTTGGAATATGTGCTTAGCGCATTTTCTTGTTTATTTCCATCAGTTTACCCTCGTTCTCCGTCGTATGAAACTATGCAATATCGAGTGTTAATCAGCACCTAAATTGAGCAGAATCAAAGAGATATTGAGGTAAAAAACATTAAACTATATAATGTTATCATAAGTAACGAGAGTTTTGGTCAGGTAGTGTGGAAACCAACCAAACCATATGGTGAGAGTCGCATTGTAACACCCCATTTGTTAAGATGTAATGCTACAATAAATTATGGCGTGTCATCAAAGCATGCAAGGTATATGTCTAAACATTCATGACCATAAATAGAAATACCGGAATCAAACATCGGTAGTCTAGTAACTCACACACAAGCAATATTAAGTACTGAAAATGAAAGGACTAAACAATGTCCAAAAGAAAGAAGTATGAAAGTAGGAATAAATGCACAAGGTAAAAGAGGCCGGATAGCTTACAATCCGAATGCACATATTCTGGAGTTCTTACTTGCGACCTTGAGTACCTGCCGTGTGGGGACATGGAAATGGAAAACGGCTGAGCATAACTCTCAGTGCACGGATATATAGCATAATGTAAAGACATAAAGGAATGAAAACATATAAAGCATCAATTGCAGCGAAAATGAAAAAGTCCTGGGAAAACCTAGTTGTATGTCATGTTTACTGCTTTCAGTTTTGAAAACATAGTTTATGTTACTTATGAAAATTTGTATCAGTTTAATATACCAAAAGCCAATATAGGTCATGAGGTCAACAACGTGCATGAATATTTGGTGGGCTGACCTCGTCATACAAATTAGAGGGGATGTCTCTAATTAATTGGTAATGGGTAGGAGGGATCAGCTCCTTGTGAAGGATGCAAGGCACACACCACATTCACCATGAAATCCTGACTTAAACTGAACCTAGGATGCACCCATACGCCCCACATGATAATAATAGTATAATAATGGCCAAATAACTGAAAGGGACGCCACGAGCTATCACTCCGCCATGGTGAAGTCATAACACTAGTGCCTCTAGTGTTATGGTTATGGTACCTCCATAACTAGGTGAAACTGGTCATGCATGTATATGACAGGTAACTAATAAAACATAAGCATTTAATCTGTAACTACTGGGGAAAACAGTTGGCTGCATACGGGAAAATCCTAATGAAAGAAAAGATTGTCCTTACTGAAGGACGGGAAATCCGTACCTTATGTCTAGTAGAAGCTAACGAAAACGCTGAAGAAACTACCCCGCCTTGACAGATAATACTACATAAGAATGGGAACGTGTGTGTGTTGTCTGAATTACATGTGTTTTACTGGTTCTGTGTGTTATTAGCTTATTATACGTATTCTGTCATGTTTTATTATTTTACTGTGTTAACTGTAGTTATTCTGATGTTCTGTTCTGTATTATTCATGTATTAGTGTATTATAATACTTGTATTGTAATGCTAAGTAACTTTCTAAAAATAGCAGGTTTCCACAAATAGTAAGTTTCCATAATTAGAAATAAGTTCGATTATTAATAATAAGTAAAGTTTAATTAGTATAATACAAGCCATGGTTATTGCTTATTAATTAAATAACTCGTTAATTAATTAAACTATACCTTATAAGAATTTAATTAAAAATACATGTTTTAATTAAATTAAGCTAAGTAAAATACTTTAGGTTATACATGAAATATTAATTTTAATATTTAATCTAAGTCATGAATTTAATTAAATTGAAAAGTCTAGTAATTAATTTAATTAAACATATTTTTAATTTTAATAATTCCCGAAACCCGAACCCATGTTTTTAAAAATTAACCCGAGCCCGAAGCCCCGTTCACACCTAAGCCGAGCCATAAGCCGAAACAAACAGCCCTACCAGTGGCTAAACCGGCTAGCTAGTTGCCACTGGTGGCTCACGGTGCCCACCGGTTCACACTGATTGTGATCGGTTCCCCCTGATTAAGTTCGGTTCCCACTGTTAGCCATAAAAATCCCCACCGAGACCCTATAGGTCTCGGTTGGCACTCGGTTCAACACAAAACCCCATCTAAACATACCTCGTCCCTTGGTCGGGGTCCCTTGGTGTTGCGTCCTCACAAACAAACCAAACCGAGCCCCTTGTAGGTCTTGGTGGTGTCGGATCAAACAAGTCGAGAACTTGGGAAGGTCTCGATTGTGTCTCGGCTAACCCAAAACCGAACCCAACACCCTTAATTCCAAGTTTTAATTAATCCCACTTGTTTTAATTACTTGTTTTAATTACTTGTTTTTAAGATTAATTAAATAAAAACATGACTTCCACAAGAATTAAAAAGAGAAGAAAAGGTGTTTGATTATACCGAACTCGTGGAAGAAAAGGATCAAGATCACGATTACGTACACTAAATAAATCAACAAAGAAAATCGTCTGGTTTGTTCCTTGTGGTTGAGGTGGCCGGCGGCAAGAGCAAAAAGGAGGCAAGGGAGAACTTTTTCTGTAAACCTAAATATGTTAAAGTTTTCCCTGGAGTTTAGTTTAGCATAGAATTAAGTTGGGTCATGGGTCAAGCCCATCCTTTCCCTTTCTTTCTTGTGTAGCCGCGGCCTAAAGGGAGCCCACGGGGTGACCCGTAGTTTTCCCGAGTTTAATTATTAACGTGTACGTTCATGTTTAATTATCGTGATTTTTATATGTCGTGAACTTAACACATTTATAATATATACGTAACTACATGTTATTAAATACCGTGACACGTGGAATAGATTATAAATGGAAAGTTTTAAATTTTACCGTATTTTTGAATGTTCACTGTTCACATGTACTATTCATTGTATTTTAATGCGGGTTTTACAACTCTTCCCCTCTAAAAGAACAATTTGTCCTCGAATTGAAGAAACATAACTAAAAGAAACATACCCGAATTAGAACTGGAAATGAGGGTAAGAAGTCCGTATAGACTCCTCCGTCTCCCAAGTGGCTTCCCGCTCAGGATGATCCCTCCAGAGGATTTTGACGAAAGGGATCGTCTTCCTCCGCATGACACGATCGTGTCGTTCAAGAACTCTCTCGGGTTCCTCGACATATGAAAGATCCTCTCGAATCTGATCAAGAGGATACTGGACAACATGAACTGAATGATAGTTGTATCCTCTGAGTAAGGACACATGGAACACGTTGTGAACGTGTAATAGCTGAGGTGGTAACGCTAAACTATATGACACTTCACCAATGCGTTCTATGATGTCGAACGGTCCGATGAAGCAAGGACTGAGAATACCTCTGATTCCAAAACGTTTTACTCCTCGTGCAGGTGATACCTTGAGGAAAACGTGATCACCTACGTTGAAAGATACATCTCTACGACGTTTATCAGCATAGCTCTTCTGACGAGCACGAGCTTCCTGCAGCTTTGCCTTGGCGATGGCGACCTTCTCATTGGTCACCTCAATCATCTCTGGACCCTCAAGCAGTCGTTCGCCTACCTGATCCTAGCAGATTGAGGCACGACACTTCCTACCATACAACATCTCAAAAGTAGCACACTTGATGCTAGCGTGCCAGCTCTTGTTGTATGCAAACTCCACTAGAAATATATAATCATCCCAGATTCCTGACCACTCTAGAGCACAAGCCCGCAGCATGTCCTCCAATATCTGAATGGTACGTTCTGACTGTCCGTCGGTCTGAGGATGAAAGGCAGTGCTGAGCTTAAGTCTGGTGCCCCAGGCTTTCTGAAGACCCTGTCAGAAACGTGATGTAAAACGGGGATCTCTGTCAGATATGATTTCTGATGGAGTACCATGTAGTCTCATGATCTCCTTTTGAAAAGTGTTTGCTAGTTTGCTGACCGGATGCTCCTTGCAGATCGGCAGAAAATGAGCAGATTTAGTCAACCTATCAACAATAACCCAGATAGCGTCATTTTTCTTCTGAGTCACAGGAAGACCAGTAACAAAATCCATGGTGATTTTGTCCCATTTCCATGCTGGAATATCTAGTGGTTGTAGTAAATCACTAGCTCTCTGGTGTTCGATCTTAACTTGTTGACAGGTCATACATTTAGAAACGAAGGTGGCAACATCCTGCTTCATACCACTCTACCAAAAGTGTTGCTTGATGTCGTGGTACATCTTGGTAGAACCAGGATGTATGGTAAACGGAGAGCTGTGAGCTTCAGTCAGCACAACTTCCCTGAGTGTAGAGTCATCAGGAACCACTAATCTAGTGCCCTGCCATAAGATACCGACGTTGTCAACACGAAACTCTGTCTGCTGATCAAGGTTCTTAATGATAGCCCAAATCTCACCATTGTCCTTCTGAGCTTCCTTGATCCTAGAATGTAAGTCTGGTTCCACTCTAAGATTAGCCTAGTAACCATGTTGTCCTCGTACACAAAACTCGATATCAGTCATCTCTAGGTCACGGATGATCTCCTTTGCAATCCAGATGCCAACAATCATACCCGACCTTCTGCTTAGAGCATCTACCACCATATTCGCCTTACCAAGTTGGTACTGAATGTTGGTGTCGTAGTCCTTCAATAGCTCTAACCATCTCCTTTGTCTCATGTTCAGTTCCTTCTGGGTGAAGATGTACTTGAGACTTTTGTGATCGGTGAATATGTCACATGATTCACCATACAAATGATGTCTCCAGATCTTCAACGCGAAAACAACTGTTGCAAGCTCTAAATCGTGAGTGGGATAGTTTTCTTCATAAGGTTTCAGCTGCTGTGATGCGTATGCAATAACATTCCCACGTTGCATGAGAACACAGCCTAGACCCTTTCCTGAAGCATCACTATAGATCTGAATTTCACCTGAGCCATATGGGAGAGTAAGAATAGGTGCAGTCACTAACTTCTGCTTAAGATCTTCAAATATCTTCTCTCGCTCTTCCTTCCAGACGAATTTCTCTCCTTTCCTCATCAGCTTAGTCAAAGGTAAGGCTAACCATGAAAATTTCTCAACAAACCTGCGGTAATAGCCAACTAAACCCAGAAAACTTCTAACTTCAGTTGCAGATGTAGGTCTCGGCCATTTGGTGATAGCTTCGACCTTTGCAGAATCCACGGTGATCCCCTCAGCAGATACAATATGGCCCATAAATGCCACCTTGCTTAACCAGAACTCACACTTTGAGAACTTGGCATACAGCTGCTTCTAACGAAGAATTTGCGAGACTGTACGAAGGTGTTCCTCATGTTCCTCCTTGGATTTGGAGAAAATCAGGATGTCATCAATGAACACGATAACGAACTTGTGCAGAAACTCAAAGAAGACACGGTTCATCAAATCCATGAAGACAGTTGGAGCATTAGTGAGTCTGAATGGCATGACTACGAACTCGTAGTGCCCATAACGTGTACGGAAAGCAGTCTTAGAGATATCCTGCTCTTTAACCCGTAACTGATGGTAGTCGGACCTCAGATCAATTTTGGAGAAATACTTGGTGCCCTGAAGTTGATCGAAAAGGTCATCAATTCGCAGCAAAGGATAGCGATTCCTAACCGTGATCTAGTTCAGTTCATGATAGTCTATACACAAACGCATGTTGTCGTCTTTCTTCTTCACGAACAGTACCAGTGCACCCCATGGCGATTCACTGGGACGGATGAAACCTCGTTCCAGAAGTTCCTGCAGCTGATCTTTTAGTTCCTTAAGCTCTATCGGAGCCATGCGATAAAGAGCCTTGGAAATTAGCTCTGCACCTGGGATGAGCTCAATTTCAAACTCGACTTCACGAACAGGTGGTATGCCCGGAAGTTCGTCTGGAAAGACGTCAGGAAATTCTGACACGATAGGCTGATCATGGATCGATGGAGACTCGGCAGTAATGTCATGAATATTGGCTATGAATCCCTGACAGTCGTGTGATAATAAAGCACGCGCCTCCATAGATGAAATAATTTATACTGACCTTCCTGGCAAAAAACCATGGTGTATGTACTCTGGGGATTTAACATCACCGAAGATAACCCGATAAGTGTGGCAGTCAATCGTAGCCTGGTGTTTAGATAACCAGTCCATGCCCAAAATCAAGTCAAAATCGCATATGTCCAAAGGAAGTGCGTCAACTCTGCGGATCATATCGTCAAATTATAGGGGAAGATCTTTGTACACCTGAGTGATTCGTACAGAGTCCCTAAGTGGCGTGGAAATTCATAAGGCATTATCTAATGGCATAGGGTAAATCCTAACACGTACAGCAAAAGTAGTGGATATGACTGAATGAGTCGCTCCAGTATCAAATAGAACACATGCTGCCAAACCATTCATAAAGAGATTTCCGGTGATGGTACCCGAAGTCTTATTCGCCTGGTCTCTAGTAGTAGTGAACACGTGACCAGAAGTAGGAGGTGGCTTGGTGTCGGCGTGTCCAGAGGTGCCTTCTATCTCACCCTGACGACAGTCCTTCTGCTGATGGCCTTGTTGGCCACACTTGAAGCAACCACCAGTACCTCAGCGACAAATACCAGAATGTCTGCGCGAACAAGTAGGACAGATAGGATGCGTGAATCCTCCAACAGGCGTCCTAGTTATCTAAGAGCCTGTTTCAGGATTACATGCATGAGACATGAGCATGGAACATAATGTTAGCCTTAAAATGTGTGCGACTAACGGAATTACATTAGTTTCATAGTCGGGACTTGTAGGGACTAATATTGTCATATGTAAAGTCCAAGTCCCGGGCTATATAAACCACTCCATACTTCCATGGAGGGGTGAGGCTTATCATTTCTTTCTTTTCCTTTCTCTCACTAGAATAAACACACTTTTCTAGTAACTCTTGTTTCTCTCTCTATCATGGCTAAACAACACTTCTATCCTCCCCGACCTCCGGATCTTTTACCCGTGTTCATAGTGAATCCAATTTAACAATTGGTATCAGAGCCTATAGTGGATATGTGATTAAAGATTCGTGTGTTGTGTTCTTGATTTTTCGTGGCTATTTTGATCTATATCTCACGTCCCAAATTTGTGTGTGTGTTTTTATGGTCTTTTCTTGATACAAATCATCTACATACTATTGGTAGTGATTTGGTATTGTTTCTTTGGTTAACAACGCAAAAATTTTGGGTGTTTGGATCACTTTTTAGCTCAAAATCTTGAATTGGTTGTGTTTTGTCCGAGATAGGTGCATATTCCGATCGCAATAACATTGGGGTTTTACATTGCGATACATCATTCAGACATGTATTCCGATCGCAATAACCTTAGGGTTTTACTTTGCGATCATACATTGCGACAGTCCCTTATTCCGACCGTGGATTGTGATCGTACATTGCGATCGTGGATTGCGACGGAATTTAAGGCATATTGCGACGTTACTCTGCCAATATTGTGACAGCCATATTGCGATAGAAGCATATTCCGACAGAACATTCTGACAGAACATTCCGACAGAACATTCCGACAGAACATTCCGACAAAACATTCTGACAAAACATTCCGACAGCACATTCCGATGGCCATTCCGACATGTATTGCGATGGGTGTTGGTTCATTTTACTTTCTCTCTCTAGTAAACATTAACCTTCCAAAATCTCTCTAGTTTCTCTCTCTACTTTTCTTCTCTTTCTCTCTCTAAATATCTCTTCTAAATCTTGTGTTATGGATTGATATGGAATAACATTTGGTGAGGTTGTTCATTTCTTTCTTGTCTTTCTCTCTCTAATAAACACACATTTATTAGAGCATCTCTTTCTCTCACTAACAATGGCTAAACACCTCTATCATCCTCCCCGACCTCCAGATCAAACCCGTGTTATTAGTGAATCCAAGTTAACAATTGGCATCAGAGCTAACCGGGGGTGTTTCGTGTTTTTAATTCGTGGTTAAGTTTGTGTTGTGTTATCAGATTCGCGGTTGGTACTTTCCTTATTCGTTTTTTATCTAATTCTATCATGTTTTGTTATTATCATATTCCTCGAATCTGTTAGTCTCAAAATGGATGATGAATCTGTGCTTGGTCTATCATTTTTTGTCTATATATGTGTCTTGTCAGGTTTATGTCCAAATTTTTTGGTACTCGTTTAGTTTTTTGTCCCTGTCAATACTTCAATAGCAGGTGCAGATCCACTTTTTCGGGGTTACCAAAAAGTTGGTCAAAACCCCTTTCTGATGGTCTTATTCCGATTGCATATTCCGATGATTTTTTAGATGGCTACATTCTGATGGAATATTCAGCAGGCTACATTGCGATGGATTATTTTTTATGCATTGCGATGGGTTCGACTGTACTTATTGCGATGAGACTAATTCCCATGGGACTCATTGCGATGAGTGGTTTGACTCATTGCAATGGAATATTAAGGCAACATGCTGATGAATTTTTTTAAACATTCCGATGGATGTGAAAAATATTCTGATAGGTTGACTCATTGTGATGTAACTTTGCGATGATAACATTCAGATAGGATTGCGATGGGAGTTAGTAAACATTGCGATAGCAATGTCAAAACATTGCGATGGGTATACAACATATGGTTTTATAAACCTTGCACAACATTAAACCATCAATCCAAATCCAATCAACTAATCCTATACCGTCGTCCCCTAATATAATTTGTCTCGGAAAAAAAAGGATCTCAGATTCAATTTCGTGATTAGTATACATGCATGCTAAGATCTTTTTAAGATCTAAACCCACGAATTTGAGCTCATCATTGATCTGTGAGAATCTCTATTCTATTTGATTTTCGAACATAAAGATATGACTATTAACATGAACTGTTAGAGTCATTCTCTCTTTTGAATTAAACCCAAAACAAATTACAAATTAAACAATACACCTTACCCGTGACCTATATAAGATATTGAAGTTGAACAATCGATTGGTCTTTATGGTTCGATTGAGTTATGAACTGATAAGATTGCAGGGTTTAGCGGGGTGACTTGTTTGATCCGAATCAATATGATTCGTGATGATCTGGTTTGAGATTTGATAAGAGGATATGAGATGAGATTGATTTAGTTATGGGTGGCTGTGTGTTTTTCTTTGATAGGGGCGGATAAAACTATGTGTATATGTGGGATGACAAATGACCTAATTATTAGGATTTGGTTGTTTTTTATATCCACTAGTGGGATTATATGGACAAGGACCGGGTTTAATCAATTGTTGATGGGAAATGTTCTCTTAAGTCTAGAATCAGGTATAATACTATCTAATCTCTGATTGGCCGTGATTCGGGCTGGCTCTTGGACTTGCTTATCTATTTGGTTCGAGTATCTAACTTGCTGGTTGCGGGTTTTTATTGAATTGGACTATGGTGATGTTAATTGAATTGAGGCTGATGCTGATTAAATCGAAAGTTACATGTGTGAGTCGGGTATCCGATTTCGTTTAAAGAAAACCCTCGTTTTAAAACCCTAATCTTTCGAAAAATTTTCGACGACCTCATCACGGAGGTCGATCCGCGCATCAGTTGGGTATATGATTGATTTGGGCTTCAAAAATCAAGTCAGCTAGACGACGTTGACGACTTCTATTTCTTTAGTCATCGTTGGATTTCTAGTTAACTACACTCAAACAAACACAACTAAACACAACAAACACGACAAAAACAAACAAACACCAAAACGATCCTTTAAGATTCACTGAAACTGTCAAAACGGATAGTATTCGGGCAAAGTAATGTCAAGTGATTACGAAGTGAATTTGGTATTTATTATTTGAAGGTGAAGTGGAATATCACGAAGGCGTCTACTCAATACATCATCGAGCCTCTTTCACCCAATTCTATCGATTGATGATTCGCTTCAGCATTTATGATTGGGACTTGATTTATCTAGTTTCCAATGTCAAGGGGTGGATGGTCGACGACATGGACAACTATCAATTAAGGAGTTACGTTGTAGTGCTCAGTGTCTCACTCACCGGGAGTTGTGGATACTTCAAGAGGTGTTCTACATCTTATACCTCTCTCTTTATGTATAAGATTCTAAGAGACGTTTCTCTGAACCGTTCGTCAATCATCAAAAGTGCTAAGCGTAAGTAACCAATTTGGGGAATTGTACTTCAGTTTCAAGTTTGGAATATCAGGTTTACTTCACCAGTGGTCATTACAGATAGCCGAAAGAATACGAGGTTGGTAACCTTAGCAGAGTACAAGAGTAGAGATGTGATCAGCAAACAATTCTCACGAGCAACTTGAGCTACAGAATGTCAACAAAGATTACTGCTTTAGACACGGACTTCTCACGATTCTGATTGTACTCGTCAGATGATGCTACCGAGTGTTCTTAACCACCATACGTTTGACAAGAACGCTACCGAGTGTTCGTCACCATCATACTTTCGACAAGAACATCTCGCGATTTTGACCGTACACGTCAGATGATGCTTCCGAGAGTTCGTCACCATCATGGGGGAAGAACGTCTACTTTGGAGACTTAGTTCCCACTTTGGAGTACTTAGTTCAACTTCCAGGGGGAAGCATTCTACACGCGTGAGAAGATTTGTTGCTGATTTCTTACATGTTCCCCCAAACACATAATCATTAAAGACCAAAAATGTCAAGGTAGTAGTTACTTGGTGTGGTTTGCTTCTTCTTCCACAAAATTCCGTTGTGCACTTTAAATGTCAAAGATAGAAGATTGCTCAAGCTACAGGTTCTGCTCAAGACAGGGATATTGGTTTGGGGGAAGCTGATTCAGAAGCTTCGTCAAAAAGAAGTCTATGAAGAAAGCTTTTCAAGACATGTGGTATGAATTGGGGGGAAGTTAATCCGGTTCATACATCATACAATGGTTCCTCAACAAGCAAAGACAAAGAGGATTCAAATTGGGGTATAAGTTTTTCTAGAAGACTTAAAGACAACGGTGTCATCCTCAGCATTGGAAGCAAACTTAAGACTGTCATATTTTTGTTGTATTTGCATTAGTTAGGAGCATTGTAAGTAATTTCGTATGTCTCCACATTGGGGGAAGATTGTTAGCCTTAAAATGTGTGCGACTAACGGAATTACATTAGTTTCATAGCCAGGACTTGCAGGGACTAATATTGTCATATGTAAAGTCCAAGTCCCGGGCTATATAAACCCCTCCATACTTCCATGGAGGGGTGAGGCTTATCATTTCTTTCTTTTCCTTTCTCTCACTAGAATAAACATACTTTTCTAGTAACTCTTGTTTCTCTCTCTATCATGGCTAAACAACACTTCTATCCTCCCCAACCTCTGGATCTTTTACCCGTGTTCATAGTGAATCCAATTTAACACATAAACATGATTACATGGAAGGTTTAAATAAATACCAGATGAGGTAGAACGGTTAGGCTGTGAACCTCTTCGGTCCTGATCCCTGCCGTTACCGTTGTTCCTGAATTAAAAATCGTTGGAGTGTCATAATACCATAACATAAGATAGTTTAACATGAAAGAAGGTTAATGTAGGGACCTGCTGTTGTTCGAGTTATTAGAGTTGTTACGGTAATTATTATTACCGCCACGCCTCTCAGAACCAGAACGGTCGTTGGTCTGACTGTTTCCCTTAGAAGCTTGCTGCTGAGCGGCCGCAGGCTTACGGTCGTTAGTCTTCTGCCTGGAATATAAAGTTGAACAGAGGATGATATGAAAATGAAAATACTGATGGAAAAGAATGGTTTACAATTGATGATTGAAGATACCTCTTCATTGTTCTGTCATCACCAAACTCCTCTCGTTCCTGAAGCATCTCAAGCTTACGTGCTGCAGCGGCTACCTGTGCTATTGTAGTGAACGTAACACAAACCAAACTATTGGCAACCGAAGTGCGAAGAGCCCAACGAAACTTCTCAGCTTGCTCCTCAGCAGTACCATCTGTTGCTCCCAAGAAACCAGCCAAACGGAGAAACCTCTTCATAAATTCGTTTTTATTCTCCCCAGCAACCTATCGGATATTATGATAATCCTGTTTAAGCTTCTCCTGTTCAGCGTGTGGGAAGTACTGGTTAAGGAAGAGCTCCTTAAACTGGTCCCATGTCAGCAATGCAACCCAATTATCACCACCATTGGCCTGCTTGACAGACTTCCACCACTGCAGCACATCACCTTCAAACTTATAGCAAGCCAGTCTTGCCCTGAAAACGTCGTCACAACCCATCGCATCGAATATCTTCTCGATGTGGGAAATCCAAGCCTCAGCCTCATTGGGGCTATCAGTCTGCTCAAACGAACGGGGTCGCTGTTTGTTGAATCGCTCCAACCAAGTCATGAGAGTAACAGGTGGCGGTGGTGGAGGATTGTTGTTGTTGTTGTAGTAGTTTTCGGGATGAGGGCCATACTAAACGCCCTGAGCTTGAATTTCAGCATGAACTTTGTCCCTAATTTCATTGCGGAGTTGGGGAAGGATGGCTTGCAGAGCTGCATTGACAGCTGCAGCCAACTCTTGAGCATTGCGCGTGTTCACCATCTGACAGTTTAAAACAAAATACAACATAAATCATAAATCTGAAATGATATAACATAAAAATGCATTAACAATGTGTAAATCGATGAAGCAGTTAATAATGCATGAAACAGTTTAAAATGCATGATGCAGTTCATAAAAACTTTTATATGCGCGAGGGAAAACGCATATGGTCAGTTTACCCAAAACAAAAGACATAGCGAGGGGACGCCTATGGGTCCGTCCCAAAGTTAAAAGTTTCGATAAAAGCACATGTGACTAAATAGGTCCATTCTTATACCAACCATTACTTAGTCATAAACCTGCGACAATGATATGAATGCATGAAATAAAAATGAAAATGCATGAATGCATGAAAACCAACTGTCAGTTTTAGGAAGACGCTGGTGACTACCCATAAGTCACAGGTCATGTTTTACAGAGCTACAGGTCGAAACCAGGATCTGATACCCTAATTGTAACACCCCATTTGTTAAGATGGAATGCTACAGTAAATTATGGCGTGTCATAAAAGCATGCAAGGTAAATGTCTAAACATTCATGACCATAAATAGAAATACCGGAATCAAACATCGATAGTTTAGTAACTCACACACAAGCAATATTAAGTACTAAAAATGAAAGGACTAAACAATGTCCAAAAGAAATAAAGTATGAAAGTAGAAATAAATGCATAACGTAAAAGAGGCCGGATAGCTTCCAATCCGAATGCACATATTCTGGAGGTCCTACTTGCGATCTTGAGTACCTACAGTTTGGGGACATGGAAACGGAAAATGGCTGAGCATAACGCTCAGTGCACGGATATATAGCATAACGTAAAGACATAAAGGAATGAAAACATATAAAACATATAAAGCATGAATTGCAGCGGAAATGAATAAGTCCTGGGAAAACCTAGTTGTATGTAATGTTTACTGGTTTTAGTTCTGAAAACATAGCTTATGTTAAATATGAAAATCTGTATTAGTTTAATATACCAAAAGCCAATATAGGTCATGAGTTCAACAACGTGCATGAATACTTGGTGTGGCGAACTCGTCATGCAAATTAGAGGGGATGCCTCTAATTAATTGGTAATGGGTAGGAGGGATCATCTCCTTATAAAGGATGAAAGACACACACCATATTCACCATAAAATCCTAACTTAAACTGAACCTAGGATGCACCCATACGCCCCACATGATAATAATAGTATAATAATGGCCAAATAACTGGAAGGGACGCCACGAGCTATCACTCCGCCGTGGTGAAGTCATAACACTAGTGCCTCTAGTGTTATGGTTATGGTACCTCCATAACTAGGTGAAACTGGTCATGCATGTATATGGCTAAGGTAACTAATAAAACATAAGCATTTAATCTGTAACTACTGGGGAAAACAGTTGGCTGCATACGGGAAAATCCTAATGAAAGAAGAGATTTTCCTTACTGAAGGACGGGAAATCCGTACCTTATGTCCAGTAGAAGCTAACGAAAGCGCTGAAGAAACTACTCCGCCTTGACGGATAAGACTACATAAGAATGGGAACGTGTATGAGTTGTCTGAATTACATGTGTTTTACTGGTTCTGTGTGTTATTAGCTTGTTATACATATTCTGTCATGTTTTACTGTTTTACTGTGTTAACTGTAGTTATTCTGATGTTTTGTTGTGTATTATTCATGTATTAGTGTATTATAATACTTGTATTGTATAACTAAGTAACTTTATAAAAATAGCAGTTTCCATAAATAGTAAGTTTTCATAATTAGAAATAAGTTAGATTATTAATAATAAGTAAAGTTTAATTAGTCTAATACAAGTCATGGTTATAGCTTATTAATTGAATAACTGGTTAATTAATTAAACTATACGTTATAAGAATTTAATTTAAAATACATGTTTTAATTAAATTAAGCTAAGTAAAATACTTTAGGTTATACATGAAATATTAATTTTAATATTTAACCTAAGTCATGAATTTAATTAAATTAAAAAGTCTAGTAATTAAACATATTTCTGATTTTAATAATTCCCGAAACCCGAACCTGTGTTTTTAAAAATTAACCCGAGCCCGAAGCCCGGTCCACACCTAAGCCGAGCCATAAGCCGAAACAAACAACCGTACCAGTGGCTAGACCGGCTAGCCGGTTGTCACTAGTGGCTCACGGTGCCCACCGGGTTCACACCGGTTGTGACCGGTTCCCCCTGCTTATGTTCGGTTCCCACTCTTAGCCACAAAAAGCCCCACCGAGACCCGATAGGTCTCGGTTGGCACTCGGTTCAACACAAAACCCCATCTAAACATACCCCGACCCTTGGTCAGGGTCCCTTGGTGTTGCGTCCGAACAAACAAACCAAACCGAGCCCCTTGTGGGTCTCGGTGGTGTCAGATCAAACAAGCCGAGACCTTGGGGAGGTCTCGGTTGTGTCTCGGCTAACCCAAAACCGAACCAAACACCCTTAATTCCAAGTTTTAATTAATACCACTTGTTTTAATTACTTGTTTTAAAGATTATTTAAATAAAAACATGAATTCCACAAGAATTAAAAAGAAAAGAAAAGGTGTTTGATTATACGAACTCGTGGAAGAAAAGGATCAAGATCACGACCACGTACACTAAATAAATCAACAAAGAAAATCGTCCGGTTTGTTCCTTGTGGTTGAGGTGGCCGGTGGCAAGAGCAAAAAGGAGGCAAGGGAGAACTTTTTCTGTAAACCTAAATTATGTTAAAGTTTTCCCTAGAGTTCAGTTTAACATAGAATTAAGTTGGGTCATGGGCCAAGCCCATCCTTTCCCTTTCTTTCTTGTGTAGCCGCGGCCTAAAGGGAACCCACGGGGTGACCCTTAGTTTTCCCGAGTTTAATTATTTACGTGTATGTTCATGTTTAATTATAGTGATTTTTATATGTCGTGAACTTAACACATTTATAATATATACGGAACTACATGTTATTAAATACCGTGACACGTGGAATATATTATAAATGGAAAATTTTAAATTTTACCGTATTTTTGAATGTTCACTGTTCACATGTACTGTTCATGATATTTTAATGCGGGTTTTACACGTATAGTCTTAGAATCCAGTCGATTTCAGTGTTATTATTCTATAATCGTATTTTTTATACTAAACTACAAATTTGGTTATTGAAATAGTACTTGTTTATCTGTAACTACACGATAGTGACCATTACCTGCAACTACAACTAGTCTTTTAGAAAAGATACTCAGAAACATTCAAAGAGAACTATAAGGCTAGAGAGAGGTAACAAAAAACTAACCATACCACTTTCATAAAGAAAAAAACGCACATCCACAGTATACCCATTTTATACAAAAATATATCTTATTAAAATACTCACAATATACTCGTAATAAAGAGTAATAATTGTATACCTTATAATAGAGGGGAATCACGTTCCCCTAGGAACAGTGATCCTCTCTCATACCTGAATATTATATTCTTCTCACACATCTCCCTCACAATTTATTCTCCTCACAATCACCCTCCAACCTAACCTTCCCATCTCATCTCATCTCTCTCTCTCACATAAATCTACTGTCGATCAATCTAAATCCACCGTTCTCGATTTTATGCGATGGGTATTCTCTCGATGTTACTCGATCATGATTTATGCGATCATGATTTATGGGTGTTAGAGTTGATTTATTATCAGGGTGTTGGTGTAACGATTTATTGGGGTATTCGCTTGATGTTATAGATGATCTATTATTGGGGTTTTGGCTTGATGGCGAACTGACCCATAACTCAAATATGCGGTTTCTGAAGATTGTCATGCTCATTATCCGGTAATAGAAACTTAGAAACACTTTTTTTGGTTCTTGCTTTATGGTGTGAAAAGAATGGGTCAAACATTCCACCGCCCTTCCACCAAACAAATCCATCGGTTGAACGTTAAAAAAAATTCATTTTCTGTTACCAATCAGCAGCCTAAGACCTCAATCGCATCCACCTGCCAAAGAAATCAAGGTCGTTTTGTAAGTTTATAAAGCCTACTGTATAATCAAGGTCGTTTTGGTAGGATATTTTGGTTAAGGATTGATAGAGTGTCTTAAGGATATTTTTTATCCATCTATTTGAAATATGTGAATAAAGTCGAATATAGTTATCTGGGTGAATGCAATAAAGTGGGGTTTCTTGCTGAATTAAAATGCCCTTTACAACTCCCACCTATAAACTATTTGGTGGAGTTGTGTTAGATCTTTCTTTGAAAGATCCGTGTTTCATCCATCTGCGCAGGTTTGATTTACTTATAGTTTTGATTGATTGATTGATGTAATTCTTGTGAGCTTATTTAGAATTCCAAATGGTTTTCGGGGTTTTTTGGATTTGGTTGTCGGGGTTTTTTAGTCGGAAGACTAATGAAACAAGATTTTTTATGCCCGTGTTTATTCTTGATAGGACCGTAATTGATTTTGATGGTTATAGTATAGATTTTGCCCTATCCCAATCCCGTTTAGTTTTTGCAAGGCTTGATTGGGGGTTCTCATTGTTTGGGGTTCCTGGAATTTTCGTTCTCGGGGTTGATGGCAGGCGACGAAAGTGACGTTTACGGCTTTCGTTGCCGCTGTTGATGTCGGGCGATGATAACCACGGTTCTGATAAGGCCGTTTGGTTTTGGCCAGGCGACCTTTTAAGGTTGCCAGCATACATAGATTGGTGTCCTGATCAATAAGCTATCTAATGAAACCAGATCTTTTATGCCCGTGTTTATTCTTGATAGGACCGTAATTGATTTTGATGTTTATTCTTGATAGGACCATAAATGAAACCAGATCTTTTGTCGGATCGTGTTGGGAAAAACGGACCCGCATTTTGGCAGGGCAACACTACATCGTGCTTGCAGCCATGGCGGGTCACATACCCTTTATTCCCGTTCCGATGTTCATAATTACATAATCAGTTACCACTCCCCGTGTAGATGTAATAATATAGCGGTTATGATTAACCTTTAGATTATTGTTGCCATTTATGGCAAAAGGAATACAGTCCCATTTCCTTTAGTTCCATTTCCTTTTTGCACGTTTGTGATTGGAAAGATTATTGAACCGATTGCATTTATTTCCTTTGCCATAGGAAAAATGAAGGCGATGATGATATATTTTCGCATACGTGTTGGTCGTGCACAGTTGCCCGTATCTTGGCTAGGCAGCCTAATCTACATGATGGATGCAGCCATGGCGGGTATATTGTCGTGCCACCTTAATTGCGGTTCTGAGCCTCGCAAATTCTTAATGTACTGACATAATCGGTCGGCGTCGATCACAGGTTTTAAAGACATCGATGGACCACAGAGTACTATTATATAGGTAATTGGCCTTCAAAATTCAAATTTTATCTATGATTTTCATGCTTTTGGCGATGTTGGTTGAGGCTTATGAGACCCTTGAATTTTCTCTTGGTATGGATGTTGGACAGACGGTCGAGCGCAAGAATCTCTCAAAATCCCTTTTATTATTAATTAAGATCATCTGCGGCGAAGCACGGGCGTTTTTAAGAACGCTTTGTGTGTTCGTTTTTTTGGGAACATTTGGATTGTATAAGTTTCTGGCCGGAGACTTGACGTTTTTTATAAATTACTTTTTCAATTCTATAACTTTCTGTACATCAGTGGACTGTCAAGTGGCAGCGAAGAGACTCATTGCAGCCCGTCTTAATATATAAGATGAGACTATGAGGGACATCCGATTAGTATCATGTAAGATAAATAAGGGAACATAATTTGGTTTATAAACTTATCAACATACAAATAATGGAATAAGGGATTTTTGAGAGATTCTTGTGCTCGACCGTCCCTTTTAAAGGGATTGTGAGAGGGGATCCCTTTTATTGATCCTGTATTTGCAATTATTGACTATCTTATCTTGGTTAATGCTTCTTTCGCAGGCCAAGCATTTGGCTGCCTGATGAGCGTGAATGGGCCAGGTTAACACGCCTTTCGACGCACATTGGCGGGGCAACCTCTCGAGGTTGCAGCCATGGCGTCCGTGTCCACTTTTCCCTGAGCAGTGCCCTATGTCAGCCTATAATGGACCAATTTGTTTACAAATTGTTCTTAACCCGCCTGTTGGTTAAAGGGTTTTGATGATAACAAGAGAGATCGATGGGATGCCTAAATCTATCGTGTGGAATGTGTATACCCGCACATTCGGCAAAGTATATTATACATGTTTATAACAGGGGGGGATCTTGAGACCCAATGCATATTATGAATGTATATGTACATGCGTGTTTCATATTGTGGTATACGATGTACCAGAATATGGGTATGTATCAAGGGAATATGTGGTTAATCGGGCTATGATGAGTTTTAACGGTGGCGGTTAAACCTGAGATTATGGGTGTCTTGGCGGGGCAACCTGTCGAGGTTGCAGCCATGACGTTCCTATCCGGTTTCCCTGAACGCTACCCTATCTGAGCCTATTAGCCTATAATGGAAAGTTTTTGCCCGACATGCTCTTTGCCATTTCAGATTCATGTTTCACAGTTGCTTATGCCTATTTTTGGGTTCTTAGATTGGTGTTTTTTGAGTGCTGAAGTCGGTCGTTATTGGGTGTTGTGATGAGCCCTTATATGTGGCGTGTAATGGGTGGGGTTTAGGTACTGCGATTGGCGGGTTTGAGGTATTGGAATAGGTGTGTTCAGAGCACCGAAATGAGAGTTAATTGTTGTTGCTTCTGGATTAGTAAGTTTTCTTTCACCTTAAGTTTGTGTTCATCTAATTTACACTGTTATAAACAGTTATTGGAAAATTATATCTGATTGTCATAGATTGTTGCCTGTTAACTAATGTATTAAAAATGCGGTTATTTATCATGAGTATAAAATTCGGTTTTGGATGAATAGTTTGAGAATCAGTGTCGATATTTGTTGTAGTTACTGATGAATTGCTTTAATATCATGTTTGGCATATAGATTATTGCTGAACTGTTGATAAATATACGGGAATCGGTGTAACTCTAACTATTTCAGTTTAGTTATTTCATTTTTCATGATATAACAGACATATATAAGCCCATACGTTTCTTAATAAGCCAAAAAAAAATTAGGGCTTATGGAATATAAGCCGAAATGGGGTTACGTTTTATAAGCCAAAACAAACATCCCCAAAATAAAGCGCCGAGCAAGATCTTGGAGCAGACACGATTTTTAATATACAATTGTCCCATATTCGGTAGGCTGTAAATTACTGTATACTATAAGCTCATGTTTTCTTACTTATTTCCTAACTTAAAACTGAAACTCAAAAGTGTTTTTCCATTCATGGTTCTTCTTTAGGTTTATCGAAACATCGGCCATAGCCTCACAATCAACTACAAGGGGATACCATGGAAGCTGCATGTTCAAAAGGTAAAGGCACTTTCACCACTTTTACATTATACTAAGGGCATGTTTCAATAGGATTGCTGCTGTTACTTTTGGGCTCATGAGCTCTTTGCGTCTTATCAGTTATATAAACTTAAAACCTCATAACAAGGAAAAAATTGTGGCGTATCAAATATAAGCTCATAAACCCATATATAAGCCGAAACAAAGATCATATAGCCGAAACCAACATCATTAGATTTGTATATGGTATTATCATAATTTCAGTACTCATTCATAGTGGTAATCTTTCAGGAGGGCTTGGTGCCATCAAAATTTTGCGTTCCCATATATATGGATAGCCTTCGAGGGAACCAGGCGGCAGTTTGAGATGTTTGGGCTGTTCACAACAGCCTAAACATCTCATACTGCCCCCCTCTTCCCTCGAAGGCTATCCATATATATGGGAACGCAAATTTTTTGGATGGTTTTCCGTTTTGATGAGGATGATACTACTTGGCGTTTTTACGGAGTTTTATGCATGGGCTTATCAAACAACAATTCCACCACCCCTGAGAACATGCGGATCTCCGAATGGATCTCCTATTACTTCTCTAAGGATTAAGCTTCGGGATGGAACACATATTTCATTGGCACAATCTTCACCGGGCATCGGCTTAACATATACTGTGAGAAAATGTTTCCATTTATAGTTCAAATGTGAATAATTCAAAATAGTTTTATTAGTCAAATATATGATGTTTACAAAACTAGACAATAGAAGTTTTAATAATTACTACTAATGAGTTCTTGACATTTATTTTTACCATTTACCGTTTTACCAATACGGGTTACGATATCGAGTTTGTTGATGCAGGTTGATGACACGGGTTCCTTACGTGTTGCTGATATCGGGCCTGTTGGTACGACGTTGCTGGTTAGCTGGTCTGGATGTGTGTTTGATGGTGGAGGATTGCTGCTGTCGAGGAATGAAATGTATGTTCTTTGGTTTTGTTTGCTGCTAATTTTAAAGAAAATTTGTTTAAGTTTCTTGCAAGCTATTAGAGTTTTCTTGCAAATAAATCTCCGTTTAACAGATTGTGAACCGTGGGTGAAAAGAATGAGTCGGCCGACAATGTTAAATTGGCAGTTTCTATTAGTAATTTTAACAATTTGAGAGTATTTATTTATAACAGATCACTTCAGTTATGTAACCCGTAATGATAGACTTTTTAAAAACAAGTATTTAGCGACCTTAGATTTGTTACATAAGCCCACGAGTGTCAAAATAAGCTGAAATAACGAGCTTATGCATGCTCTTTTGTAACAGGAAAGATGAAGACTACGAAGGACTGTCCAAAGTCCACATAATGAAGAATATAAATGCCTTATCAAAATATTGTGTTAATCAAGATCTAAAGGCTTCAATGGCTATCAATGCGGAGATACTTGCAGACTTGGTGTCTAATGCATAAAGAATCAAATGAAGGTATGCGTATAATTTTTTTTAATCCATAATCAACTATTTATCAATGTTCACATAACATGTTTACAGTTGTTTTGATGGTTTGTGGTCACAGGTTGTTCATATCGATCAAAGAACTGGAAGAAGGGTGTTCTCTGGTCCTTTGCAGACCTGTACTGTGCATATTGAGCGCACAAGATCAATCAACGTTGAGACTTTATGTGAGTGAACAGTTCATTCTTGCGCGCGTTGATCAGCGCCATCTGGAAACGTATAACCCGCTGATGTATATGCTACGCGACCCTAACAACTAATAGCACCCGCCTATATAGTCTGTGTGTTTCATATAAAAGCTAAATGTCCTTTTCTAAAATTACGTTTGCCCACCAGTTACCACTAACGCTTATTCACACCGCAAATGACAACGCCAGTATGCAAACACACTAAAACCCTTGCCAAAAACGCCCGCGGCGAAACGCGGGCAAAAGTCCTAGTACCTACAATTTATAAACCTCACCGGTGATGAGTTTCTCACTTTTTAAAAATTTCAAAGCCATAACTCACGCGTAAATTCTGTTAAATGGTAATGACGCGTCAGTGCTCATAACCTTTGCCGAAAATGAAATAATAGTGCTAAGCACTTGACAACTTTCATTTCATTTAATATTAGAGTCCGGTTATTTAAGATACCTTGTATCCTTTGGATACAAGGGGACAAATCTGGACCGTCCATCTCATCTCATCCAACAACTCATATTAAAAACAAAAAAAAAAGCGGAGGGGTAGTTTCGTCATTTTACCCCTCCCACTAACACCACCTACCACTCTCACAAATCTGGGATCGATTTCTTCTTCTTCTTCTCTTTAAAACACACATAAACACACACACACACACACACACACACACACACACATATTTACATCTTAATTTATCAACACAAACATCAAATCCATCGATCATCACCATCACAAATCGATCATCCTCTTCATAAATAAGGTAAAGTTCATTCGATCTGTTTCGATTCATCTTTTTTAGCTTATTCGATCTGAATAAGCTTACAACTCATCTTATTTTTTATAGCTTATTTGATAAGTTACATGAATTTAACATGTCAAATGATAAGGTAACTTGATGCTTAATGTGAATAAGCTTATTGATAATCATCACCTTTATTATGATGAATTATAAGCTAACTTATTAGCTTATTTTCATGAATTATAAGGTTTTTTAGCTTAATCTCGCTGAACATATTTAGTGTAACCTGTTTGTGAAGTATCATATATGATATACTATATCATATATGATATAAGCTAAAATATCATATATGATGAGATATATCATATATGATAATGTGGTTGAAAATTGAGTTAACTCTTTTTTTAATGGATTAATCTGGCTGAACATATTTAGTATGACTTGCTAATGAAGTATCATATATGATATGCTATATCATATATGATATAAGCTAAATATCATATATGATCAAATATATCATATATGATTATGTGCTTGAAAATTGAATTAAATCTTCTTTTTTGTGTAGAGAAGGTTGTTTACAAGGCGTGTTGAACATTACAAGCATCCAAAAGGCCAAGAAGCTTAATGAATAAGCTCGTGAATTTTTCTTTTACGTTTATTGTTTGTTTTTTCTTGTAATCTCCTAATGGAGTTTTGAAGTATATGGACGATTTTGTAATCAATTGGTATCTCGTACAACATCTTGTTAATATGATTTAACTTTCTTGGTATTATGTCATGGTGGTTTTTATAAATTAAGTCATACGGAGTATATGATCATGCACTATCATATATGACACTCAAGAAAAACTTGGATTTATTAAATAAAGAATCTGATGAATTCATGATTACAACAAAGAGTATGCACAATTAATAATCAAACACTTGTTCATAACATAAAAATGTACTTTTGAACAGAATCATATATGATAATTCAAACCGAACGTAACCTAATGTAAAATCATATATGATATACCTCTGATATCATATATGATAACAATTTATACAAAATCAAAAAAATGGAAAAAAAACAGATTATCAGATGATGAATTCATGAACAACGCCTACTCCGTCTTGATCCTTAAAACATATCCATGCACATCCTCTTGTTATAATCAACATCCCTCTCTGCTTTGCTCCAAAGCTGCCAATCGCACCATCTCTGTCTGACTGCATTTATAAAAGATAAAAAGAACATATTATGCAACATTTTAACACCAAAATAAATTACTCATATATATGATAGAAGACAAGTTTCAAGAGTTTATATTGATTTTCTAAAAAATACTCATACAGAATCTGTTTTTTCCTATGGTTTATTTGATATATCATATATGATAGTTATATCATATATGATATATCATCAGTTATCATATATGATATATCTATCATATATGAAAAGTGGTGATATATCATATATGATATATATATATCATACATGATATATCAAGCTTATTGCAGCCTACATCAGCAAACTTAATCCAACTTACATAAAATACCTTACGATTTGTCAACCTAAGCTAATAAGCTAGCTTATTCATAACTCTCGTGTAATTTGTAAGCTTATTCACATAACTCCTATCTAATTCTCAAGATTATTTATAACTCTCATCTAGTTAAAAATCTTATTCAAACAAATAAGCTTATTCACATAAATCACCTAATTAAAAGCTAATTAGAATAAATTGATCAAAATAAGAACTATCAATCGGCATATTTCGTTCAACAAAGCTAATGAAAATAAACTAATAAGCTTATTCAAAATCAAATAAGCTAAAAAAAATAAGCATAGATTATAAGAATACAAACCTGATATGAATTCATGTTAAGTTCGATCTAATTAATCGATTGTGATGGATTCATGATGATGTTGTGATTGTTCGCTTCAAATTTTAGAGAGAGAAAGTAGATCGGGGTAGAGAGAGAAGTGAAAGAACGGGTGTGTGTTTTTATGAGAAAGAAAGGAGAAAGTTGTGTAAATTGGGGATTTAATCTCAGCCCTTGAATAAGATGGAGATGGATGGTGGGGATGAGTCCCCTTGTATCCTAGAAAAACTTTGGTATCCAAAAGAACTTAAATCTTAATATTATTATCAACTATTGTATTTCTAATGACTGAAATATTAAAAATCTATTATCATAGACCCGTCACACCAAAAAAGTCAATAAACTAAAATACAATAAACAATTAATCCAAAAATCAAATTTGTAATTTACTCTCACAACAGACAATAAAAAATTCATATAAACACCATAAGATGCTTTTCCTGTTTATACTCTGTAAGTCTGTATGACAAAATATGGTTAGATTTCAAAATACTTATGTATCTTGCTGATTACGTGTTTAAGACTTTAAGTTATAAACTATATTAATATATAAATCATAGTATCTTATAAAACATTTTATACGTTTTCTTTCTATTAAATTTTTAAGTGATACAAATTTTAAAAAATATTGTACAAGTCAATTAAACATAGTTTATAAACCATTTTATTCACTCTCTCATTAATAAATTTTGAAATGATTCAAATTTTAAAATATATTATACAAGTCAATTAAATATTATCAACACTTTTCTAAAACTAATTTTATTTTAATTAATACATGTTATAAAACATATATTACAAATACATATTAATTACTAATATATTAAACATCCTAATTAATAATATTTAAAAATACTCTAAAATGATTAATACATCTTATTATACATATTGTAGAATTATTAAAACAAAAAAAACTTCATATAACTTATAAATTAGTGGTACATATGGTTTTAAATCGGACTAAATCAACGAGTTTAATAAAAAAACCGGACAAAATGTATGCAAATAAACGAATCAGACCTGACCAAAATTATTTTTTTTTACCTTTCTCTGATTCATAAAGTATCCGTCGCCAGATTACGCGAGTACCCTACAAATTATAAAAATAGTTATAAAAAAAAATCACAAAACTTAATTTTAAACAATGCAACTTATAAAAGATGATAAAACTTTAAATTAAATTTTAACTAATACAACTTATAAAAATTATGTTAATTTTTTTTTAATTTAAAATTTAAACAATACATATAATAAACTAAATATAATAGTTAGTTTATTTTATAAACATTAAAACATTAAAATATATATCATTTTACATATTGTACAAATTAATAAAACACATAAAACTCCATACAATTTATATCTCATGTCGACGTCTATAGGTTTTGGACCATAACAACGGATTTATTTTAAGAATCAAATTCGTCACTGGTTCAATTAGCTAATTAAAACTGTCTAAAAATAAAACAAAAGAATTTAGTCGAAACCGAAGAAAAATCATTTTGAAAGTAAATCATTTTTTTTCTCTCGTTTTTCCAACTAATCAGTTAGCCATTTTGTTTTGTTCAAAAAAAAAGAAAAAAGCCATTTTGTTTTGTTCAAAAAAAAAAGAAAAAAAGAAAAAAAAAAGTTAGCCATTTTGTTATTACTATTTTATTTACGTTTTGAATTTTAATTACACAATATCCACAACTACAATATTCAAATAAACTTATTTAATCAAAACTAAATCTATTTATAGCAACATGGAAATTTACTTAGGCTGGTGGGAGTGGCTTTAAAGCCACTCGTGAGTTTAAGAAGTAGCGCGTGAGTACCCATTTCCTCTTAGAATTGTCGCGTGCGAGTTTGTGCCCAGGGAAAAAAAACAAGGGTAAACTCACCTGGATGAGTTTAAGTTTTGTGGGTTCAAGTGTTTTTATTTTTTCGGGTTAGGTTTATTTGTGGGTGTTTTTTGGGAGTGGGTGTGTTTAAATAATAAAAAAAATAGTTATGAAAAGTGAGTGTGAGTGAGTTTAGGTGAGTGTCATTATCTCCGTGTGTAAGTTTTGTGAATTTGTTAAAAGTTGAAGTGACGATAACATGGAGGCGAGTACCAGCCTTAATGGTTGATACTTGATAGGAAAAGTTTCGGTGATGCCTTAAAATCATTTGTTAAACTTGAGGAAAAAAAAAACATAAATAAATCTAAATAGTATATTTTATATTTTCATATGTTTTTATATTATGATATTGATATTTATGGTATACATATATATTCTAATTTAATAATAATATAATCATGTATCATCATCATCTTCTCCCTCAACCCCAATAACCCCTCCTTCATCACCATTCACACACAATCCATAAATCATCAAAAAACCAAAACCTATGACTTCATCATTGGTAACAACAACACCATTAATTCCAATAACAATCTTATTACTACTAATCCTTCCTGGTTTATTCTACTTGGCCCCACATATCCTCCCACCACCACCATCACCACCAATAACTTTCCCTGAAGAATTACAAGATCTTACCCTTTTTAGAAGGGCCACTAGTACTACTCCTGATCCCAGAAAATCACGCCTTGGGTCCACTAATTCTAAGCCTAAGATTGCTTTTTTGTTTTTGACTAATTCAGATCTTCATTTTGCACCTTTATGGGAGATTTTCTTTAATGGCTCTAGTTCTAGGAATCTTTTTAATGTTTATGTTCATGCTGACCCTACTGTTGTGCCTACGGTTAATATCCCAGGTGGGGTTTTTACTAAGGATAGGTTTATTGCTGCGAAAAAGACTTTTCGCGGTACTGCCACGCTTATCGCCGCGGCCAGAAGGCTTTTGGCCGCGGCCTTGTTGGATGATCCTTTGAATGAGTTTTTTACATTGATATCGCAGCAATGTGTACCTTTGCATTCTTTTGGGTATTTTTATAATGCCATTTTCGAAGTTGATAAGCATCAGGTTGCGGAATTGAGGTTTTTGAAATATAAGAGTTTTATTGAGATTCTGTTGAAAGATCGTTATATGTTGGATAGGTATACCGCGAGAGGTAAAGATGTGATGCTTCCTGAGGTTACGTTTGAGAAGTTTAGAATGGGGTCACAGTTTTGGACTATCACACGCAGACACGCGTTGGTTGTTGTTGCTGATAGGAAGTTATGGAAGAAATTTAGGCTGCATTGTTTGCGCCCACAGTCTTGTTACCCCGAAGAACATTATTTCCCAACGTTATTGTCGATGAAAGATCCAGATGGGTGTACTAGCTATACGTTGACTAATGTGAATTGGACTGATAGTCATAATGGACACCCACGTACATATTATCCTAATGAAGTGTCGCCTGGGCTAATTCATGAGCTTAGGCAGTCTAATTTTACTAATTCTTATATGTTTGCTAGGAAGTTTTCGCCTGATTGCTTGGAGCCATTAATGAAAATGGCTTATGAAGTCATTTTTCGGGATTGAATTCATGAGTTTTTAGGTAATTTCTCATGGTTTAATTTTCAGTTCTTTTAGTCTTTGTTAAGTTAATTGGTTGACTGATATGATAAAGTTGATTTGTGGTTGGTTGGTAATCAGATTTGTTGTGTGTTAGTGTTTACCTTGGTATCTTTGGTGATAGAAAGTGTTATCTTAGGTGTGATTATTATGTGTCTGTTTTTTAGTGTGATTCATTTGTCTTCTAGTTTTTGTTAGAGCCTTGCTTTCTGTTCTTAGTCATTGAATAAAATAAAATAATGACTAATTGTCCAAAGATATATGTGTCAACCAAAATGACCAACTTATGGTCCCAAATAATTTATAGAAGTCTCCATGTGTTACTTAAGTTGTTGGATTTTGATATCGAATCGACAAGTTATAATGATATATTCAATGTTCTAGGTTCTACCGATATCTTAAAGTTAAGAGTTTCAAAAATTTAGGAACTTGAATTAAGTAATGTTAAAGTCCTATATTAATGCAGAAGCGAGTGATGAACTAATATTGTTGCACCAAGTAACTTTTGAAAAAATGATAAAAGTGTAAATATGCATCTCGTAATATATTTAATATATGATTCATTACATAATTTCTTAGTTTATTCGTGTGGCTATAGGCTTGCATACACACATATAGAGACAGCCACACCCTCAATCCGAAATATTAAAAAATCTTGAAATTTTGTAGTCAGCCTGCGTGAATTTATCACATAGGTTAGCAATAGGTATTTAAGTAAAATATGATTCCTTGGTGAGAGTGTTTAATGAAAGTTCAGTTTATAAGTTTCCAATGGATCTGTCATAGATCTAAAAAAGGAGCGATTCAGTGGAGAAAATGGATTGAGAGACCAAACAGGTGCTCGATTGGTGGAGTATCGTAGTTTATCTCTTCGTTTTGCTCTTGGGTTGGGTGCTATTGGTTGTTGTGATCTTTCCAGGTGGCTCGTATGCACATTTTGGGTGTTTGGATAGGCTTTGCCTTCTGGTGTGTTGATGCAGCTTATTCTATGGGGTGAGGGTGTTTGCCTGTTTGGTGAACTGATTATCTTTTGTTTCGTATCATCGTATGTGTATGGGGCCTCCTTCCCTCCTATGGCTCTACTTTCCCTCATATCTGATATGGGGATTTTGGTCAGTTTTGGGATGTCGAGGTTTTGGTTGTACGTTGAGTCTGTTTGTCAATTGTCATTCCTATTGGCATAGTCTTGTATTGTTTTTTATGTTTCTCTTTTGTTTTAATAAATTTCTGCGTGTGGAAGAAAACTCTAGGTACTAATTCACCAACTAACTTCATACTAGAAATTTCAAGTGTGCAGATGAAATTTGGCATGGTGAGATAAATAGTGTGTTATGTGATAGTACTAAAGAGTTACTACATTATCTTATCAAGTGCAAAAGAACAATTGCTTTTCATTTGGACACTATTTCAGATTGTGGCTCTACGGCGATAGTATCTGAAGGTCGTGCTTTCCTAGCAAGTGTTTTGGGTCAGGTTTTGATCGTGGTTCGAGTTAGGGGCCAAGTGTCGTCATACAAGTCATAGGGTGTTGGGACTTGGGACGTAGTTCAGATATAAGTTATGTAGTTTTGGGTCGCAGTAAAGGCTAAAAGTTAAGGAGTAAGGTCGGGCCAATGGTCTAAGCAGTGGTTGTTTTTGTTGGCGGCGTTCATACACATACGACTTATTATTCAGTCAACCGTCCCCATCTTTGCGATATCACCACTAGGTTGGAGCGTGTGGTCAGAACTGTTTGTTGGAGGTTTCAACGGGTTACATTTGTAACTCGTTGTCATGCTTGTTACCAAGCGATTGCCCTTAGTGATATTGCATTTAGGGTTTGGAGGTCGAAGTTTTATCTTTGTTTTGTACTATTTTACTGTCTATGTTTAGACTTATTGTAGTTTTGAGAGTCGATGTTGAAAGCTTAGAATCAGTTTGGTCGCTCATATTATGTTTAGCGTCGATGAATTTCTAGCTTCATGCTAGATTTAATTAACTTATATAATAATATACGCCTTTCGAACTAAAGTATTTGAAGATTAATGAGAGGTGTTTGGATGTGTGATTAACATTGATTATGTGATTAAGCGACTTGTTTAAGGTTTGTATGTGTTTCTGCTGTTTGAGTAGGGATCAGACAAGCAGATGTTTTAGTCTTTCAAAATAATCTTGTTTTCTTTTATAAGTACCTAATAGATCAAATGACCAAACAGACATCTGTGAATTGATAAAATGACCAAAATAATCTTCTATTCTTTTCTTTACCTTTAATAATCAGAGTTTTAGCTATACTAAATTTTGCGAGATGATTAGTTCCAAAATGCAAATCCAAACACCCTCCAACACTTCGGTACATTTCAACAGCTTTTTTTTTTTAGTCTGCAAATTTTTACAACCTAGGCTACCTATCTCACAAGTTCTATCTCACATGCTCCAACGAGACTCGAAGTCACGATCTCTAGGTTAATGAGTCACTCACATACCGTTGGGCCAAGGCCTTTGGTACTAAATTTCAACAGTTATTTGGTGGTGGATTTGGAAGGGTTTTAGGCACGTACATACTAGAGAATTAACTCTTAATTTGTAGTGTGCAAATTATTGTGTAATATTTGTATTGGTAATTAGTATCCAAGTTATGATATTGATTATGGTAGATCAAAGTACGTAACTAATAGTTAACTTTCTTAACGGTGCCACTAGACTCAAACTTACGAGTCTTTCATATTTATTGTCTTCAGATTTGCCTGCAAAGATGATAGATACTGGTTGGAGCCGTTCAACCTGGGTAATTTTTAATACACGATTCCTTATTTTCGCCAGTTTCCGAATTCCACTAGTATGAATCCTTAGTTCGCTGTCAGTTGTTTTAACTTTTTGCCCATGAATGTTCTTTGCAGCGTGCTCTAGAGGTTATCTTGATAATTGTAAGCGGGGCGCAGTTTTTCAGCATGATCCTGATTCATGCTGGAATTGAAGATCTTTCAAGGTATGGTGGGGGAAGTCTAAGTACGGAACGGTATCGTACATGTTATGGTGGCACTCCAGAAAAGCTCTGCTGCAACCTACATTTGTTGTATCTATTTATATTGTAAGATTGGTTTTTGACTTTCACTTGTCAGCCTTTATTTTTTTTTCATTTCACCTTGTCAACATGTGGCGTTGTACAGATCGAGTTATATACCAACAGCGTAATTGTTTACATCAGTTTTCAGCAGAAATTATTCATATTTCAAAATTTCTGCTAACAACAAAGAGAAAACAAAGGATTTTTAGGACCATTGTCTCCCAAAATTCAAGTATATTGAAATCAGAAAGTGTTGATCACTCATTATTCGAAAAGATAAAGGTAAACGGATCCTAAAATTTTCAAACCAAGAGCACTAGGGTGCACCACATGGGTTTGGCGCAGGTGGAAGCCACGATACCGAGCCCTCTAAAGTCACTGAATTAGGACATATAAAAAGGATTTAGTCTCTACAGTTGCGCAAACACTAGTAGGTTAATTATTGTAGGCTCGTGAGTTCAGCCACAACCTGAACTTTTCATAGACCAGGGAGGCAGGGACTGAAACTTGTCAATATACATTTTCAAGTTCACAGCCCATCCAAACCAATGTGAACCTGACATTAAAATCCGGACGAGAAATACACTAGGGTATACCGATCCTAAATTTTTCAAACCAAGAGCACTAGGGTGTGCCACATGGGTTTGGCGCAGGTGGAAGCCACGATACCAAGCCCTCTAAAGTCACTGAATTAGGACAGATAAAAAGGATTTAGTCTCTACAGTTGCGCAAACACTAGTAGGTTAATTGTTGTAGGCTCGTGAGTTCAGCCACTTTGTGTTTTTTAACGCCGATCATTGCCCTCGCTTTTCACTGCCGTTAGCCACAATGGATGATGATCTGATGATATCCTTTTAGGAGGGATGTTAGCCCGACTTGATGAGGATCGATGGTTGATTTTGGTCTTATTATGGTGGTTAGGATTGTTACCCCCAATTTTACTTGCAGAAAATAAAAACCAAACACCCCTTTATAAGTGAAGATAAGAAGTTTTGGTGTTGAGAGTTGTGGCGGGGTCAGTTTTTGGTGAAGATAAGAAGTTTTTGGTGGAGAGTTTGGGAGAGTTGTTTATAGGGAAGATGATGGCACAATGAAGAGTAGAGGGGTTAGTGTGTTTGATTTGGAGACTGGTAATATTATTGGGGCTATTCCAAATAACTCGGGTTGACTCGGGCCAGTCGGGTTGTATTCGGTTTTTGTACCGAAGCGGCTCGACACCAAAAACTGCACATTTTACAAACCGAACAACTTGGTTTCAGTTTCGGTTCACTAGGTTTTTCGAGTTCAGTTGGGGCTAGTCGGTTTCGGTCAGGCGTGCTCAGCCCTATGAGCCAATGTTTTGAAACCCGGGTCGGTTCAACCGGTTGAACCGGTTCCGGCAAAAAAAAAACGGGTCAAATTGACCCGGGTCTTATATATTAGAAACCCGGTGTGACCCGTCGGGTTTGAAGCGACCCGGTTCGTGAGACCCAGCCGGGTTTTGATTTTTTTGGAATTTTTTTATTTTTTTCGTTTTTTTCGCGATTTAATTAATGTATTTATAACGTAAATTTGTTTTTACATGTTATATTTGTAAATAAATAGGTTTTAGGCCAAATATATGAAATACTCGTGATTTTTATATAAATACTTTTCGTAATATTAAAAATATATATATAATTTTTTATATAGAAAACCGGGTCGACCCGACGGTCGAACCGGTGACCCGGTCGCTCGACCGGGTCGATCCAAAACCCGGGTTTCAAAACAACTCATCCAAATCACTTGTAAGATAATCAAACTATGATATTCTTTTACTTGTAAAGAGACCATATTTCTGAATTTTCAAATTACCTATACCATGCATGATACCGATCCATGGCTCGCCTGATGTGTACCAAATGCCATTTAAGAGCACAGGGTACGGGGTAAACCCCTTGCGTTTTCCCACGGCACCACCTAAAAACCGCCAGTCACCACACCCATTTAGGCGTTTTCGTGTCTCGCGCTTAGCGCACGGCGCGCGTTTTCGCACGAAAACACGAGAACCGTACCACGTTCTCGTGTTTTCGTGCATTTAAATTTTTTAATTTTTTAATTTTTTAGAAAAGTGGGCCCAATTTTCCCCCACGGCTCAAGCCAACCAGGGAGCGTGTTTTTTGGCGTTGTGGAGTTTGTGGTATGGTGGGATCATTTAGCCACCACTCATCATACCCCCTTAAAATTCTCGTGTTTTCCCACGGCTCAACACGAAAACACCAAACCATACCTCGTGCTCTAAGACACCATCAATATGCAAGTTACAGACAAGGAACCATAATGGCTTACTGTGTTTAAGCCAACACCACATCAGGATATTTAGTATGGAAGCAGTTGAAAACTTTAGAAAATACATCAACAAGAAATTCTCACAAGAGAAACCTTTTGACACATTAGAATGAAGCATAGTCTCGATTGCATTGACAAATTACAAATCACAAAATAGAAATCATAACAAGTCTTGTAATCAAAACCAAAGAGCACATTTGGTTTCTAACAGTTAGGGATCATAAAGCAACTAAAAACTAAAACCAGATCAAACTAATACTCCTCACCATCATCATCTTCCCCATCAGCAGACTCAAGCCCAACCTCCTCATAATCTTTCTCAAGAGCAGCCAAGTCCTCACGAGCTTCAGAAAACTCACCTTCCTCCATTCCCTCACCAACATACCAATGCACAAACGCCCTCTTTGCATACATCAAATCAAACTTGTGATCGATCCTTGAGAAGACTTCAGCAACACTAGTCGAGTTCGAGATCATACACACAGCACGCTGAACCTTAGCCAAATCACCACCAGGAACAACAGTTGGCGGCTGGTAATTGATACCACATTTGAATCCAGTTGGGCACCAATCAACAAACTGGATAGTCCTCTTGGTCTTGATGATACCAACTGCAGCATTCACGTCTTTTGGAACCACATCACCTCGGTACATCAAACAGCAAGCCATGTATTTTCCATGCCTTGGGTCACATTTCGCCATCATAGAAGCTGGTTCAAAAGCACTGTTGGTAATCTCAGCAACTGAGAGCTGCTCATGGTACGCCTTTTCAGCTGAAATCACCGGTGCATATGACGAAAGCATGAAATGGATCCTTGGGTATGGCACCAAATTGGTCTGGAACTCGGTCACATCAACGTTCAAAGCACCATCAAAACGAAGCGAAGCAGTCAAAGATGAAATGACCTGTGAAACCAGAAACAATAATTAGTAACCAAGCACAGAACAACAATATCACTTTCTTATAAGCATTTCACTTCGGTATATACCTGAGAGACAAGCCTGTTGAGATTAGTGTAAGTAGGTCTTTCAATATCAAGCGACTTACGACAGATGTCATAAATAGCTTCATTATCAAGAAGGACTGAGACATCAGTATGCTCAAGGAGTGAATGAGTCGACAAAACAGAGTTGTAAGGCTCAACAACAGATGTCGACACCTGAGGCGAAGGGTAAACAGTAAACCCAAGCTTCGATTTCTTTCCATAATCGACTGATAGCCTCTCAAGTAACAACGATCCAAGCCCAGAACCAGTTCCACCACCCACAGCGTGAAACACCAAAAACCCTTGTAACCCAGTACAGTTATCAGCAAGCTTCCTTATCCTGTCGAGACACAAGTCCACAATCTCCTTCCCAACTGTTCAGCAAAACACAACAAAACAATTAGATACAACTATTTTAAACAAACACCCAAACAGTTCGATAAAACGTCTCAGAGAATCAGCGCTACATACTTGTGTAGTGGCCTCTAGCAAAGTTATTAGCAGCATCTTCTTTACCACTGATGAGCTGTTCAGGGTGGAACAGCTGGCGGTAAGTACCAGTTCGCACTTCATCGATGACAGTAGGTTCAAGATCAACAAACACAGCACGAGGAACATGTTTACCAGCACCAGTTTCACTGAAAAACGTGTTGAAGGCATCGTCTCCTCCTCCAACAGTTTTGTCACTCGGCATTTGCCCATCAGGCTGCAAAAACACAATTATCAGAAACTATTAACACCAATACAAAACACAAAAAATATATTAAAAAAAACAGTTTTTAAGCCTCAAGTAAACCAATTTCCTCATTTCAGTTAAACTGCATAATATTAAAAACAATTTTAATTTGGAGTGTTTGTTTTGGCTTATATAAGGGCTTATGGCTTACTTGGATTTGAGCTTATGTTTGATAAACTCACTCTTTGTGGCTTATTTTGAAACTTTCCGGCTTATATAAGTTTATTATGTTATAATAAACTTATACGAAGTAAAAGCCCAAAAGTTCCAAAATAAGAGACAAAAATTGAGCTTTACCAAACATAAGCTCAAAACCAAATAAGCCATATAAGCCCGCTACATAAACCGAAACAAACACCTAAAAACAAATTAATTCAAAAGTAGTTACTATTTTCCTCAGATCTATAACTAAAACAACAAACTGTATAAAAAACATTAGCAGCTTTAAAAACAATCAACAAAATACGCTAATAAAATCAAATTAACCTACATAAAACAATAATAATATAAACTAATTTCATCAGATCTACAATAAAAATAGATAAAAGTAAGATTTATACCTGAAGACCGTGTTCGAGACAATAGAGTTCCCAACAAGAGTTACCAACTTGGATTCCGGCTTGACCGATGTGAATAGAAATGCATTCTCTCATTTTTGTTATTTGTTTGAATTTTTTTATTAAAAAAATTAGGTTAAAAGTTCAAGGTGATGAGGAAAGAGAGTGGGGTAAAAGAGTGAAATGGGAATTAGGGTTTGTTGGTATTTATAGATGGATGAAAAGCAAGAAAGAGAATAAACGGATGTGAAAATAAAGTGGCTCCAATTGTACGTTCTACTTGTTTTTGAATTTTGAATTTTTTGCTCTAGTGCCTTGCAGCTGGCTTTTTGAAATGTGAGATTTCTGATGGCTTTGGGTTGGGTTTGAGATTATGCGGATTTTATTGTTATCGCTTATTGGGCGCTTTTGGCCCAAATTTAAGTTTTGGGTTTGGATTATATGGCATTAGAGTGGAAGGTACGCTTAACGGCTTCTTTTTTTTTCTTTTTAAACGGTAAATGTTAGTTGTTAGTGGGTCGAGTCGTACAATAACATCAAAACGATTGAATGTCTTCTTCGAACCATCGCCTAGTTATGTTAGACTCCTTATCCGCTTCGCCTGAAAGGGCCCTTGGCAGGTCTTGAACTCAAGACCTCTAGGAAACCTTCCCTAAAGAAACCACTTGGTGGTCAACAGAGCTAAGCCAGATGGTTTTAGCTGCTTAGATGGTGGTGTTTGTGCATAAGAGGTCTGAGTGTGGCGGCGACGAAGGCTCGTCAGAATGACATGGCACTCGTCAGTCGCTCGCCAACACTCGTTGCCACACCGTCTGAGCTCGCTAAATGGTATTTCGCCACTTAACTGGCGAAGACAAACAAATTTCGGGCCCACATGTTTTAAACGTTTAAAAAGCAACGGTAATATTATCGTTTTCATGTTTTTAATTTTTATTTTTTTTATATAAATACCCCCTTAATCTAAAACATTCAACATAATTTATAAAAATTCAATCTCAAAACATGAGTGATTCATTTTGCGAATGTGGGTTTTCTGATCTTGATGATCGCGGTGATTTTCATACGTTTATGCACATGCGCAATTCTAAACAAGAGGCCAGAAGTTCGTTGTCGCGTAGGAATATTGATCGGGATCGTGTTTGAGCTGAAGAACGTTTACGTTACGATTATTTTGGTTATGACCCAAGATACCCGGACTACTATTTCAAACGTCGTTTTCGCATGAGCCAACGACTATTTCTGAAAATAGTCAAAGGTATTGAAACTAAAATTGCCACTACTCCTCCTTTATCTGCACATTTTGATTTTTTTTTTTGAGAACGTGATAATGCTACGGGTCTGCCTACTTTTAGTGTTCTGATGAAATGCACGTCCGCCATACGCTGTATCATGTACACGTGCATAACATGATATTGAAAGATAAAAAATTTGCAATATCGGAGGAGTCGGAAATTACAATTTGTCCACGTAATAATTTTCTACGGACTTGGGAAGAGCGATGTGAAACTCACCGGAGACTAGATAAAGAACTTCGTGATAAACGGACACATCAAAAACTTCAACAAAATATCATTGAGCATACCTGGAAACAACATCTATTTCAAGCGGCGCAACATCAATAAATCTAATTTCGTTTTCTTAAAATTTAATGTATTTGTTTTTATTGTATTGTAATTTTATTTTAGTGAAATGAATTAAGTTGTGTCAAAAATAAAGGAAAAGAAAATTAAATTGGTAGTGGTGTGGCCCAAATGAAGCGGGGGTGCTTGTTGCCACAACATGGGTTTTTAGAAGTGGGAGTGCCAGATGACCTGGCAGCCAGTAGGGCCCAAATGAAGAGCAAAAGGCTTGTTGCCACACCTAGCTCTCTAAGTGTGATCTCAAAAGCACCTTCCTTATTAATATCGTACCCATCTTGTCCCCGTGGCTTTGACTATAAAGCTAAAGGGAGTTGTGATAGTAAATCTATTTTCATCTTAGCGTCACTTCAACTTTCTCTCTCTACTCACATTTAGGGCTGAGCATGACAGACCCAAAACTGACCCGGACCGATAAACCAGACTGGAATGGACCGACTCGAACCGGGCCGAACAATCTCGGTCTGGTCCTCGGTACGGGGTTTTAGATCATTTCAGTCATCGGTCTGATCGGTCCGGTTCAGTCTTACCAAAAATCTCGTCGATTAGGCCTAATAAGACCGGACCAGACCAACCCGGACCATTTTGGTCCGGTCTCGATTTGGGGTTTCGGACCATTTCGGTTTTTGGTTCGGTCTGGGCCCAATGCTCAGCCCCACTCACACTACTCACCTTTCTAACATATAGGTGGTGGGAAACTCACCGCCACCTCATACCTAAATTTTTTTAATTATTTTTATTTTTAAACTAAAAACGTAAATAAAAACATAAAAATAAATGCATTAAACTAATCAAAACATTACTAATATTCATAAATAAATTACATTACAAACACTCAAATAAATGGTCTCTTTTAGTAAAGAAAGTGCTCTCTTTTATTAAAAAAAAGATGGTTAAAATGAGATACTATAAAAGCTAAGGTTGTGATTTAAAGTTGGAGAGAGTGAGGCAAAAAAAAGACTCACTCGTGGGTAATATGTGACAAAAGTCACGTGTGGCTTCATCATAAACCTCACCCCCACCCCACATGTAGGGGTCGGTTTTTGGTTCGGTCCGGGCCCAATGCTCAGCCCCACTCGCACTAACCTTTCTAACATATAGGTGGTAGGAAACTCACCGCCACCTCATACCCGAAAAAATTTAATTATTTTTATTTTTAAACTAAAAACGTAAATAAAAACATAAAAATAAATGCACTAAACTAATCAAAACATTACTAATATTCATAAATAAATTACATTACAAACACACAAATAAATGGTCTCTTTTAGTAAAGAATGTGCTCTCTTTTAATAAAAAAAGATGGTTAAAATGAGATAATATAAAAGCTAAGGTTATGATTTAAAGTTGGAGAGAGTGAGGCAAAAAAAAAACTCGCTCGTGGGTAATATATGGCAAAAGTCACGTGTGGCTTCATCATAAACCTCACCCCCCACCCACATGTAGGGTGGGTTTTCTATGCATAAAAAAATTCCCCAACGGTAGCAAATACTTTTTGTAAAACACACCATGTGGGCCCTGATATTTGAGATTTTGTTAGGTTCAATTTTACTCTCGATATCCTCTCGAATTGATCTCGGTCTTAAGTGGAATGATTTGTTCTTGGTTAATGAGAAATGGTTTGGTTGTTTATCTATTTTAAACTAATAGCAAATATTTAAAGTGTCGTTGAGTAAATGGAAGTTAAAAGATTAATTGGAATGACGAGTAAAAATACATACATAAAACTTAAAGGTGACAAAGGGAAAGTACTAGCACACTAAATAAAACTAACACTAGGAAAATATTCAGAAAATATTAAAGGTTCTATAAGAAAGTGCTATCGAATCAAACCAAAAAGGGCTCCCGATCGGAATGTTTTCCGATCGGTTACAATCGGAATACAGGGACAAATGGCCAATCGGAATACGTGCAAATACCCCAATCGGAATACTTATTAAAGGACTCCAATCGGAATATGGGTGAGGGTCAATGATCGGAATGCAGCAGAAAAATGGACCAATCGGAAAGCTCAAGAATGAAGCAGATCGGAATGTTAATCACTTGCTCAATCGGAATATCTGAAATTGACTATGGTCGGAATGTCCAAAATGGAGCCTATCGGAAAATACTAAACCCTCTTCCGATCGGTTGATCGGAAAGAGGGGGTGTAGCTCGGTCGGAAAGTGCAATCGGAAAAGGGAGTTCCCTTTCCGAAAATGGTGGAGATTCCGAAAATAAAGCAAGGAAATAAGCTTATTGAATAAGCTAACTCCCTAACTAGCTCGAATCCAATGAAATACAAATCAAATAAGCACTAAAAACAACTTTTCTAACTCAAAGTAAACAACTTTTTAAGCACAAATCATAGATGAACAACACGGATCATACGAGATTTGTACCAAAATCAATAAAAGTAAAAGAAAAGAAGGATGAGATGAAAGATTAAAACTTAAAAACTTGATTAATGAAAAAGTAATACAAAGTTTGAATTTGAAAGAGAAAAAGATGAAATCTAGTGAGAGAAAGTGCTAAACTTTCTCTCTCTAAAACTAGAGAGAAAAACTAAAAACTAAAAAACTAAGTGTGAATTTTTGTGAAGTAAGGGCCTTTATGTAGGTGTGTACATGGTGGTGATGGGCTTTTGATTGGGCTTTGATTTGGGCTTCTTTTTCTTCTTTCTTCTTAAGTCTTCATGCGTCTTTTAAATAAACGTTGCCGACTTGGATTTGAGAAGTGTCGGTGAATTATTCCAACTCGTCTTAAAATCTATTGTTTTATAGACTCGAGTTCTTCGACATATATGAATCTTCCATCTTTGGCTCTATTCTTCGATAAATCTTCAAATAGGCACAATGACTTCAAATCTTCTGCATCTCTTGGATAATAGACTTCGTCTTGAGTCTTTTTCCTCGATAAAGCCCGTGTAATCCCATGTTTTCTTCATTATTCATCCGGTTAACTCTGAAAACACAATAAACACAAAAACCACGCATAATTCCAAACAAATGATATTAAATACGTGTTTTGGTCTTGTTTTAGCCCGATTTAAGTGGTAAAAGGATGGGTGTTTTCACACCTATCAAATCCCCTACACTTAACCATTGCCATGCCCTCATGCAATGCTTAGTGACAAAGCACATTTACACTTTCCTCCTAATCAATCAACCTTGGCCTTATTAAAATACTACTAAACAAAAATTTAAAGTACTAAGAAATTAAAATTTTAATGTAAACAAGAGAATAGAAAATAACTTATGTGGTAATAACTTGGAAAGAGATCGAGGACTTACATTAGGGCTTCGGTGCTGCGAAGATTTATCACCCTCAAGTTTCACGTTCCCCAAACTAAGCTTAAAAACGAGATCATTGTTATTATAAGTTAGTAATTCAAACACTTACACACATGGCTTAATTAAATGCTTAGACTCCCTTATTCCTAGGTGTATCTCTTATATTTTATTTTTGTCTTAGAATGATCATGAAGATGCATTTTTGGACTTATTTCGATAGTTATTTAGGGCTGAAAGCAAAGTAGGACGATTTGATCAATAGTTAGCTAAAGGACAAAATCTTTTAAAACTGCTTCTCGGGATATCAAAAAGTTCATATCTTGGCATAACTTGGTTCACGATTTGAGACCTTTCTCGGGCCGATATTTGGCATGTACTTCATACTTCATATCTTCGAGAGACGTTCTTGAGATAATGGTCTTCTCATCATAATAGAGTTTCTTCACTTGGAGACTTTTGAGGGGTACCCCAACTTTGTTGACCACGACTTCATGATTATTTCTTCAATCTCTAATTGGGATTTTGAGATACAACGATCCGCCTCCTTTTCGGACTTGGATCTATTTATCCTCATACCTTGTTAGGGTCTTTTCGGATAGACTTCTCCATGATCTTTATGGGAGTTGATTGCTTTTCGTCGTGAGTCTTGATCCTTCATATTGATTTTGGGAATAATTCTTTTCACATCACTTTTGGATCTTCAGCAGTAAAATGGAATCCTCATGCCTTGTTAGGGCCTTTTCGGACTCGCCAATCTTCGCGCCCCGCTTCATAAGTTATGCCTTGGCTATGAACTCTCGTCATTACCGAGCAACTTTTAAACGATCTTGGGCTAAAAGCTAAGTAATTTTTCAAATCGTACGACCTTACTTATTGCAGATAAATTTTTAGCAAGTGATGGGAGAATAGGCAAATAATTACACCAAGTGAGCTTGCGCAAGAATACCGACTTATAATTGACTCTATCATTTCTCGTCCTCCACAATTTAAAATCTCAAGTAATGAGACTCGTGGACACTTAGCCTAATAACCCAATTAAGGTCTACATGGTTAAGGATACTAGCTAGAATAAACTTGGATAAGTCTATTCGGGTTGAGTCAAAATAAACGCAACGGGCCTAATATGTCAAAGATTTCTAAACTAGCTACACTACTTATTAATATTTTTGACTTTATTGCGGGATATATACATATGAAAGCAACGATAAAAATTTTTAAAATTACGACTAAATGGCCAAAGCTAATTAAAAATTTGAAAAATGTTGAAAAATAGGATTTTCTGGTTAAATGAAGGCATTTTCATGGAAAAGTCCACTTAAAACTTCGATAGAAGTCCCCCCTACACTTAAGATAAACATTGTCCTCAATGTTTAAGCATGTGGGAAAAGGTTCCCCAAACTGATGACATTGTGCACGTTGGTTAACTCAAGTTAAGGAAGAGACGACTAAAGTGATCAATTTCAATGTGAGTATGAAGAAAATTGAATCACGATAGTTAAGAGATAGAACCGGATTTCGGATAACACGGGAGCACGGTTCTTCAAAGGTTCCAAGAGTGCATTTATCCCTGTAATCACATCACCACACAAATACAAACACCTATGCAGGCCCCCCTACACTTAGGAGGTTAAAACGTAAAAGGATAGATACTCGGGCTGCCTCCCGAGGAGCGCTTGTTTTTGATGACCGAGTCACGAGCTTGACTCGACCCAAAATTAGTTCATGGGGAACGTGGTGAGGGATGGAATCATCTCCTGAGAGATGTCCTCACCAAAGTACAGCTTCAGACGCTGGCCATTCACCTTGAAATTGGGCCCATTTGGCTGAGAAAGCTCAATGGTCCCATACGGAAAGACGTTGGCGACGGTGAATGGACCAGACCAGCGGCTCTTCAACTTGCCAGAGAAGATCTTCAACCGAGAGTTGAAAAGTAAGACTTGATCACCAATATGGAACTCTCGGTTCTTGATTTTTGTGTCATGGAGGATCTTCGTCTTCTCTTTGTAGATTAGCGAGTTCTCATAAGCTTCATTTCTCAGTTCATTGAGCTCGTTGAGTTGAATCTTGCGATGATCACCGGCTTTGTTGATGTCGAAGTTAGCCCACTTTAAGGCCCAGTGCGCCTTATGCTCCAGCTCGATGGGAAGGTGGCATGCTTTCCCGTACACAAGACGATAAGGTGTACAACCGATCGGGGTCTTGTAAGCAGTACGAAAAGCCCACAGAGCATCATCTAACTTATCGGCCCACGCGGCACGATGCTCTCCCACAGTGCGCTCCAAAATTCGTTTCAATCCACGGTTGGATATCTCGGCTTGCCCATTGGTTTGGGGATGATAAGCGGTGGAAAGACGGTGATTGACACCATACTTGGCCATGACTCTTGCAAATTGATCGTTGCAAAAATGAGTCCCGCGGTCACTGATAATAGCACGAGGAACGCCGAATCGAGAGAACAGCAATTTCAAAAAGTTACAAACCACCCTTGCATCATTAGTAGGTAAAGCTTTGGCTTCAACCCACTTGGAGACGTAGTCAACGGCAACAAGGATGTATTTGTTTCCTTTAGATGAAGGAAATGGCCCCATAAAGTCGATACCCCAAACATCAAAGATTTCACACTCTTGAATGAAATTCTGAGGCATCTCGTCTTTATGTGTGATCGTGCCTTGTTTCTGGCAAGCATCACATTTTTTAACCATATCGTGAGCGTCACGATAAATGGAGGGCCAATAAAATCCTGAATCAAACACTTTTTTGGCGGTGTAGTTGGGACCAAAGTGACCACCAGTGGGTCCTTTGTGGCAAGCATCAAGGATTTCGAAAGCTGCCGGTCCATCAACACATCGGCGAATAATCAAGTCGGCACATTGTTTGAAAAGATACGGGTCATCCCAGAAGTAAGTCTTTATGTCTTTGAAGAACTTCTTCTTTTGCTGGGATGTTAACCCGTCAACGAGGATTCCACCCGCCAAGTAGTTTGCAATGTCCGCAAACCACGGGGTTTCATCAGCAGTCGAGTTTATAGACATTAAGGTCTCCAGGGGAAAAGAATCGTTGATTTCTTTGGTCGGATGATCCCCTTGGTATGGATCCTCAAGTCTGCTGAGATGATCCGCGGCTAGGTTTTCTGCTCCTTTTTTATCGCGAATTTCGATTTTAAATTCCTGGAGCAGCAAAACCCAGCGAAGAAGTCTTGGTTTGGAATCTTGCTTTGTCAACAAGTACTTCAGCGCGGAATGATCGGTGTACACAATGATTACCTTGGAAAAAGCTAGCCATCATGTTCCTTAAGTCATTCGTTTGACTATCCATAGTGTGTTTCATATCAGCTCTCAGATCATTCCCTTGTTTCATCAGGTCTGCTTTCAAGTTGCGCACTTCCTGTTGGAGGTTATCCACGATCACATCGTTAGTCCTCATGTAGGTTCCAATGTCTTGATGTGATGCGGGGGTTTGGTTGGAAGGAGCAGTGTATGCGGGTGGTTGATAAGCAGGTTGCTGGTAAACTTGGGTGTTTCGTTGTTGTGGTTGTTGCTGCTTGTGAGGAGGGATGTATGGTGTACGAGTTTGTTGTTGTTGAGGAGGGCGGTTGAGGTTTTGTTGTTGGTTTTGGTTGTTAGGATTAAAACCAGGTGGTGAGATATAGTTGTTGCTGCGATAGCTAAGCAAGTTACGGTCACCTTGGGGTTTTGTTTGATAAGCAGGTTGTTGATAGGTGCCATATGCCGCATTCACATTCTCAGCAGGGTAATCTTGGGTGGCGGTACAAGTTGTATAAGAATGGGGACCACCGCATATCTCACAAGGTTGGCTGACAGCGTTCACTTGTGCATTTTTGGCGTTGTTGCTGTTGTTGTTGCTGACGGTGTGGGTGACAAGCGATTCAAGAAGCGTGGTAATTTTGTCAAGTCGCTTGTCGCTGTCATTAGTGCTAGCACTAGCAACATTTGTCCTAACACTCTTGGTTTGCACACGAGATTTGTTCTCAATGATGTCCCAAGCAGCATTGGAAGTCTTAGCCAATAAATTACCCCCCGAGGCACTATTCAGTGAATCTTGGTCACTCATGCTTAAACCATTGTAAAAAGTATTAATTTGATGTACTTTGGTAAAACCATGTTGTGGGCATTTTCTTAAAAGATCTTTAAAACGATCCCAAGATTCACTGAATGACTCATCGTACTTTTGTTCAAAGTTTATAATCTCATTCCGCAAAGCGGTAGTACGAGAGGGTGGAAAAAAGTAATTGATAAACTTTGTTTCCAAATCCGTCCACGAGAGAATACTCTGTGGCGGTTCCTTAGCAAGCCAATGCCGGGCTTGTCCCTCTAAAGAAAAGGGAAAAAGTTGTAACCTTATAACCTCCTGTGGAACTCCATTGAACTTGACCGTGTTGGTGAGTTGTAGAAATCTCTTGATATGGTCGTGTGGGTCATCAATGGTTCGTCCCAAGAATGGTTGAGCTGAGACCATCTGGATAAAGCCTGACTTTAGCTCGAAATTGTTGGCGGCAATTGGTGGTATAACAATTGGATCCGTATTGCCATCGACATGAGCTTGCAGCAATTCAATCATTGGGCGATTATCCGGAAGGTGCTCATTGTTGTTGTTATTATTCATGTTGTTGAAAGGCGGATTGTTGTTGTTATTATTGTTGTTCGGAGGTGGTATGTTATTGTTGTTTTGTACACCAGCCATGTCTAAGTTATCGAGAGGCTCGGGCTCTTGATAAGACGTGGATCGAGTGCGCATACACCTGCAAAAGAACGAACAAAGAAAAGCAAAGCAAAAATATTTTTGGTTTTTATTGTTTTTTAATTTTTTAGGATTTTTGAAAATTTTATATTTTTTAGTTGTTTTTGAAATTTTTTGAAAAAGTAACGTTCACGGGGAACGGATCCCAAAATCCAAGTTCTACAAAAAACTTTTGATCTTAACGAGAGGAGCCGGCAGCGGCGCCATTTGATATTTGAGATTTTGCTAGGTTCAATTTTACTCTCGATATCCTCTCGAATTGATCTCGGTCTTAAGTGGAATGATTTGTTCTTGGTTAATGAGAAATGGTTTGGTTGTTTATCTATTTTAAACTAATAGCAAATATTTAAAGTGTCGTTGAGTAAATGGAAGTTAAAAGATTAATTGGAATGACGAGTAAAAATACATACATAAAACTTAAAGGTGACAAAGGGAAAGTACTAGCACACTAAATAAAACTAACACTAGGAAAATATTCAGAAAATATTAAAGGTTCTATAAGAAAGTGCTATCGAATCAAACCAAAAAGGGCTCCCGATCGGAATGTTTTCCGATCGGTTACAATCGGAATACAGGGACAAATGGCCAATCGGAATACGTGCAAATACCCCAATCGGAATACTTATTAAAGGACTCCAATCGGAATATGGGTGAGGGTCAATGATCGGAATGCAGCAGAAAAATGGACCAATCGGAAAGCTCAAGAATGAAGCAGATCGGAATGTTAATCACTTGCTCAATCGGAATATCTGAAATTGACTATGGTCGGAATGTCCAAAATGGAGCCTATCGGAAAATACTAAACCCTCTTCCGATCGGTTGATCGGAAAGAGGGGGTGTAGCTCGGTCGGAAAGTGCAATCGGAAAAGGGAGTTCCCTTTCCGAAAATGGTGGAGATTCCGAAAATAAAGCAAGGAAATAAGCTTATTGAATAAGCTAACTCCCTAACTAGCTCGAATCCAATGAAATACAAATCAAATAAGCACTAAAAACAACTTTTCTAACTCAAAGTAAACAACTTTTTAAGCACAAATCATAGATGAACAACACGGATCATACGAGATTTGTACCAAAATCAATAAAAGTAAAAGAAAAGAAGGATGAGATGAAAGATTAAAACTTAAAAACTTGATTAATGAAAAAGTAATACAAAGTTTGAATTTGAAAGAGAAAAAGATGAAATCTAGTGAGAGAAAGTGCTAAACTTTCTCTCTCTAAAACTAGAGAGAAAAACTAAAAACTAAAAAACTAAGTGTGAATTTTTGTGAAGTAAGGGCCTTTATATAGGTGTGTACATGGTGGTGATGGGCTTTTGATTGGGCTTTGATTTGGGCTTCTTTTTCTTCTTTCTTCTTAAGTCTTCATGCGTCTTTTAAATAAACGTTGCCGACTTGGATTTGAGAAGTGTCGGTGAATTATTCCAACTCGTCTTAAAATCTATTGTTTTATAGACTCGAGTTCTTCGACATATATGAATCTTCCATCTTTGGCTCTATTCTTCGATAAATCTTCAAATAGGCACAATGACTTCAAATCTTCTGCATCTCTTGGATAATAGACTTCGTCTTGAGTCTTTTTCCTCGATAAAGCCCGTGTAATCCCATGTTTTCTTCATTATTCATCCGGTTAACTCTGAAAACACAATAAACACAAAAACCACGCATAATTCCAAACAAATGATATTAAATATGTGTTTTGGTCTTGTTTTAGCCCGATTTAAGTGGTAAAAGGATGGGTGTTTTCACACCTATCAGGCCCCGTTTTACTATTTTTTATTTATAAATACTCAATTTAACCAATTTTAAAACACATCAAAATCGAATCTATTTACATCTTCTCCATTTTTACAAATTTTTCAACATGGATGAGTATACGTTTATGTTCCCCGATTAAATGATCGACGATGAAGAAACTTTGGTGAGGGTACGATTTCTTACAAGAGCGATGTTGTTTTTTCGAAATAGACGACAAGCAAACCGAGTGCCGAGAAACCCTATAAACTGAGACCATTATGGTGCCCATAATCGTTTAGTTGTCGCGTTTTCTGTGAGAACCCGGTGTACAACGAACGAGAATTCTTGAAAACATTCTAAATGGATCGATCACTTTTCGACCAGATGTTGCGGATGTAACGGCTCATGATTCTTACTTTAGTGTGAATATCAACTGTACCGGAAAAGAAGGCATTTCTCCGTTTGTGAAATACACTTCTGAAATTCGTCAATTAGCATACGACATTGTTCTAACATTTTAAGAAGAATATCTACAAATAGCTAAAAGAACTTCACGCGAGAGTCTAGATCATTTGTGTGCTGCTATTAGGAATGTTTATAGGCTAGAGTATCTGAGGAAACCCACTATGCGTGATGTTGAATAACTATATCAACATCATGAAGAGAAATACGGTTTCTCGGGGATGTTAGGAAGTCTTAGCTGCACGGATTAGGAGTGGTTTGTTCTCCGTACGCCCATAAAGGGTAATTTGTTAAACGTGATCATGAACCGAATCCGTTCATTGTTGGAAGTTGTTGCATCGCAAGACTTATAGATATGGTATGTTTTCTTTGATGTTTCTGGGTCTAACAACGACATCATTGTCTTACATAAGTCCCCTTTTTTAACGATCTAAAAACCGAAAGAGCGTCAAAGATTCTTTTTGTGGCTAACGTCGTTACTTACCCATTTGTATACTATCTTGTTGACGGGATAAATCCCGAATTAGTTCCACCCGTTAAGACGATTCTGGAACCCGCTGACGATGACCACAATCGAATATTGTATATGAAAAATCAGGATTCGGCAAGGAAAGATCTGGAACGAGCGTTTGGTGTTCTAGAAAAAGAAATGGCCCATATGATGCTTATAATTCAAACTACTACTATGATGTATGCATGCATCATACTACATAATATGATTCGAAAACACCAAGTGTAAATGAAAATATCACATTAAAATGATATTTACGTTTTAATCATGCTTAACGCTTTGTTAACGATAAAACGTCGAACATATTTTTATGTTTGAATTATAAGCATCATATAAGTTTATTCAAACTTATACAAAAAAATGTTTTACACATAACATATGTAAACATAAAATGGTAAAAATAATTTTACTCACAGAAGTCAAAAGTTGACCTACAAATATCAGATTTTGTAAGTCAAACTAGGAAGATTAGATTCTTGCTTAAAAGAGTGGACAAACATTTATGAGGCTCAAAAGTCAGACTAACTGGACCCCGACGGACCCAAAGGGAAAGGGTCTGACGGGTTCCGTGGGGGTCTGGCAGTTTGCCTATAAATAGAACCCTTTGTCCAAGCTTCTAACTCACCCTTTTCCTAACTAATCTCCTCTAAATCTCAGTATATATCTAACTCTCTGACTCACTCTTGTGAATTCTTTTTCTGCTTGTGATTTAGATCATTTGTTCATATAAGGATTGATCACGAGAGTTCCAAGCGTTGATCTATCAAGGCTTTATATTGTGTGGATGTGTTAAGTGTTACATACACAATCACCATTGTTGTACCCATTCATCTATCTAGTTGTGTAAAGTGTGGTTGGTGTTATAACCACAAAGTGTAGAAGTTTACAAGGAGGGTTGTGCCTTTGTAAAAGATCCTAGACATCTTAGCTTAGGTGTTGATAAAGATTGTAAGCTAAAGTGTGAAGGTTTCTCCACCGGTGTAAAGGAGAATCATTTACTAGTGAAGTAGAACTCTCGAGTGGATACTCGAGGAGTTGAAGTAGGGGCACGATAAGTGAGATTTTACTAGGCCGAACCACTATAAATCCTTGTGCATTGTGGTTTGTTTCTTTATTACTTCAAGTCATTTACTTTACTTGTTATACTTGATCTATATATTCTTACAATCACGAAAAGTTTCTAAAAAGATTAAAACTAATCGATATAAACTATTCACCCCCCCCCCCTCTAGCTTTCTACAACTGGCATCAAGAGCTACGTACTCAAGATCTTTAAAGTAGATTGTACTTTAAAACTTGAATCGATCCATGGATTCTGAAAATTACAAAGAAGGACAATCTATGCAAATACCACCACTCTTTGAAACCGATGGTTTTATATATTAGAAAAATCATTCTGAAACTTACGTGAAATCTAAGGATATAGATCTTTGGTATATAATCATTGAAGGTGATTATGTATCAATGGTAATGAATGTTACCACTAACCAACTCGAATTAGTTTCACGTGCAAATGAAACCGATGATCAAAAGAAAATGTTGGCAAAAAATAATGAAGTCAAAACGATGCTTTATAATGCTATACCCAAAAAAGAATATGAAAGAATATTCATGTGTCAAACCGCCAAAGAAATTTGGCACTCACTCATAGTCACACATCAAGGAAACTCACAAGTCAAGGATAACAAAATTGATTTACTCGTTCAACAATACGAACAATTTTCTATCCTTGAAGAAGAGTCAATTGATGTAGGATTTGCTCGATTCAACACTATCATAACATCACTCAAAGCACTTGACGAATCTTTCTCTAACAAGAACTTTTTCAGGAAATTTCTAAGGGCTCTTCATCCAAAATGGCGAGCTAAAGTCACGGCAATCGAAGAATCTAAAAATCTCTCAAACTTATCACTAGATTAACTCATCAGAAATCTTAAAGTACACGAAATGGTAATGGAAAAAGATTTTGAGATCATCAAAGGTAAGAAATAAAAACAAAAATCACTAGCCTTGAAAGCTAGATTAGAGACTAGAGATGACGAAGGCTCTGATAGTGATTGTCACACCCCCAAATTCATCGCAGCGGAAGACTGGCTTTGGGAGACTGTGACTTCATGAGTAATCGAGAGCTTGATCCGAGAACGACCTCTACATGCCAAAACCACATAGGAGACTCCAAATAGTCCATACAGTCAAGTACCTGAAAATACATGCTTAAAAATGTCAACATAAAGTTGGTGAGTTCATACTTTTGTTTTAAAACGTTTATGAAAAATTAGAGTTTTACCGACCACTGCACCTTGCAGTAAAATATAAGAGTTTAAAAATCATAGTTTCGGTTAAATAGACTTTCTTTGATAATTTCAAATTTATTAATAAAAACAAAGTTTTTTTTGATAAAATAGAGTTTACTGATAAAAACAAAGTTTGCTAATAAAAATAGAGTTTACTGATAAAAGCAGAGTTTACTGATAGTAAATATAGCTTACTGATAACAACAGAGTTTTCTGGAATTAAATAGAGTTTTCTGATAAAACAGAGTTCACTGATGATAAATATAGTTTACCGATAATAACAGAGTTCACTGGAAATAAATAGAGTTTTCTGATAAAACATAGTTCACAGATAATAAGTAGCGTTTTCTGATAAAAACAAAGTTCACTGATAAATAATAGAGTTTTCCAATATAATAGAATTGTTTAATGAACCACAAGATTTTCCAACCACTTAGTGACAATATAACAAATACAAAGTCACTAAATAAAATAAGGCATTTATTATTGTCTAAGCTCATGACACCGAAGCGTTAACAACATCGGTAGTATAATCACATAATGCAGCCCCTACGGATGCTTAACCCACGACATCCGTCCACAGACTCAAATGAAACTATGCCCGCTTGTCCTGTGTTGGACCAAGCCTGACAGGGGAGTCAACCCCGATAGATCTATCCATAACATTCGCGCTTTCGACCGGTCATCCGGTCCGAAATTAACGGTTCATGATAATGGGCCAAGTAATTGGGTTAAAGCGGGACTTAGACCAATACATAAGCGAGTATATGCACTTGTGTTCATTCTTGCAACCATTGTCTCTACCCGAGAACCAGTGAAAAGCAGTTAAAGTTTTTGGGCTATGAAACCCACAATAGAAATTTAGTATCATCATTAATAAGTATAACAATTAATGGAGTTAACCACTCATCATGTAATAATTAAAGCAGTTTATAACTAACCAAGCAAATTATAAATATTTTGTGACCAAGCATGTACTTCCCCCAAAATGATTAAAAAACCTTTATAAATCAATTTAAAACTAGGAAGATGGGGTATGAACTCACCTTGACGAAGTAGCGCAAAAGATAGTGATGCTAATAATATGCCCCGCACAAACATAATTCGAAGCGGCTCGGTCATGGTGTTGTGGTTTAACTAATCGGCTAAATCTAATAACTTAAGAAAAGTGTATTTGAGTTCTCGATAGATATGTACATCAACGTGACTCGTTGATAAAATATTTAAGTTCCAAGTTATAATAGTTCGATGGTTGGTTAAATAAATAGAATAAATTAGGCACACACCAAGTGTGTAGTGTATTTTGTACACATTACGTACAACTAGAAAATTTTATAATTCTTATGTTGAATTATATACTAGAGACAACAATCTTACATTATAAAATAAAGTATATATATTTATTTTGTAGTTACAGTATAAAGATCGTGATAAAAATAATTAGACAACATCGTTAGACACATTTTAAGAAAATCATCACTTAATTAATAATTGTCACTTTTAGGTAAAAAGTATAATTTCCATTGGTTTATCAATACAATAGAATCCATTTATTTTATCGATTTACAAATATAATAGTATTTACTTATTTATCAATTTACAAATATAATAGTAGTTTTTACCTAACAAAATATAAAGTATAAAATTTTATAGAAATTTCGACATGACCTTTTCGTTTATACAACATTTTCCATATTAATCAATTCTCAATATTATCCAAACAATCTACGTTGTGCAAATCACGTTTAAACATATTTAATCACCATAATTAAATAGAACCAAACACAACCTATGTGTTATAAATTAAAAGCCAAGCGCCCGATGTGAGCTATTTAAACACATATTTAAACGTATAAACATTTTTATAGTTATCGTGATAATTATAGTGTTCAACATATTTATTTAACCAAATATATATACGTATATATGTATACCACCGTTTAAGTTAGTTAATAGAGTTAAATGCGTTATTAGCCGATTCCTAAACCACAAACAACCATGAATTGTAATCGCCCGGTACTCTAAACCCTTCCAATCCCCCATCCAAACGCACTCAAACTAATAAACAGCAAACCAAATGCCCCTTTGTATCTCGTCTGCAGTCCTAAACACCCCGTTATAAGCTGACTGTAGACCCAAACGCACCCTTACACTTTCTGCCGCGATCCCAACGCTCCTTACACTCGCTGCTAGTTCCAAATGCACCCGTATAGTCCTGCTGTTATCCCAAACGCCCCCTGCGGATGATTTTATAGCAGATCTAAACACACCCGCTGGTGTTCCCTGCTGACCCAAACACCATTTCGGCAGTTAACAGCAGATCAGACACCCTCTAGCTGCCAATACGGCTGTGGTAGACAAAACACACCCTTATGGGTCAGTAAACATCTAAACAAACACTCTAGCTGGTGGCTATCACCCAGACCAAACGCTCCCATCTATGTTGTTCTTAAACCCACACGCAAAACAAACCCTAGTGGTTGTTTTAAGTCGGATCAAACGTGAAAGTACACCCCATTTGGGCTGAATAAAACTAAAACAAACTGATCCCACGGCTGTTAGCAAACGAAACACCCTTCACGAGCTGTTGACAAACAGATCCGGCTGATCTAATAAAATGGTGACTGGCTTCGCTGAGGTGGTCATGATGGTTTCTACAGGCGGCTGGTGGATATGCTTGGTATTTAGTGGTGGTAGTTCGATGGATAATAGATCATATAGGCTCACAAGGGTAGCGACCAGACCTGACCGTGAGTGATGGGTGGCGTCATGACCATAATAGTGGTGGATTCGTAGAGATTGGTGGCGGATGGTGTGGATTGGAAGTAGCTAGGATGATGAAGGTGGGTGGAATAATATATCTATTGGTGGTGGCTGTGACGTTGGCGGCAGTGGTTGAAAACCACGAAAAGATGGTGGTGAAGTGTGGATCGGGGGGGATTTATAGATGGCTAACAAATTTTTGGATGATGGTTGTGTGGTGTAGGGGTGGCGGCTGCCGGAAAATATGGTCAGAAAAGGTCACCGGAAAAGTGACGGCTGAAAAGAAGAGAGGAGTGTGTGTGTTTTTCTATTTAGGGTTAGGGTTTTAATAAATGAAAGGAACCCCTAATTTTTCAATATATAGGTGTTACTCAAAACTTGTAAAAACATAATGAAATGTTCCTAATAATGCAGGGACTAAAATGAAAATCTCTTATATCTTTTGTAAATAAACGGTTCAGTACTCGTTAGCATTCGATAAAATTTAATTTGATTTACGAGATTTGCGCCGTTGGTTTTAAAATACTTTTTCCAATAAAGTGGTGTATTTACTCGACCAATTTCTCGTAATCGTTTACATCTTTATTTTAAATAGTTATTATTTATCGGTTAACTCGAATAGTTGCGTTCAAAGAAAAAAAATAAAAATTCAACTTGAATGCTCTCGTTTTCAACGTACATTATTAAAACTAAAAGAGAAGTATCAGATAACTTAATAAACCTTTTATCAAATATTTCTGAATAATTAAATATAAATTTAATTTGTATCGCGTCAGTTCTCATATTTTGCGCAGTCTTTTACAGTATGTAAAATAAACTCCCGTTTTCGAATCAAATAACTTTGATATCTCTCGAAAACGAATTTCGATTAATAAATAATATAATTTATTATTATTTAAAGTCAAAAAAAATTCCCGGTTGTCACAGTACATCCGTGTTATTTGGAGTTCGTCCTCGAACACAATCATTGTTACCCAATTAAAAGTGTAGAGAAAGGGATTTTGAGGTTCTACCCCAGTGTTATATCTAATATACTTAGATCTGCTCACAGATAATTCTGTCCGAACTTTTAAAATCGTGTTAGCCACCAATAGTTACTTAGATAAGCAATAGGTATAAATGGATTAACCTAAGCGGTTCTACATGCCAATCTGACAAATCGGTCGTCGTTCATAGAACGATAAAATTCGAAACGAAGAGTTTAGAAAAACCGTTAGTTCTTAAAAGTCTCTAAGGGTTCACCACCACCATCCCATTACGTTCACGTCGATCAGTATATATTCAAAAAATATTCTCGTAACAATTCGCGAATCAAATGAAGCCTAAAGATCACTTGTCAAAATGTCGTAATGATATGATAACAAGATGAAATACGATAAATTTGTATGGACGAATCCTGAGTCAAAAGAAATACACCCCAAACTGGAATACTAAATCAATACCATAAATATATAGGGTCACGTGAATATCCTTAAGCCCACTCATTTATAATCACATATTTGCATACAAAAGTGTCCTAATCTATGCAGATATATCATTATAAACTTATGATTCGGTGATTTATGATTTCTTAATTCAAATGCGAAGGAGTCCCAATCCATTTGAATAAAGACTTCATAAATCATCCTACTTAAGTGTAGCCGGCAAAATACCCAATTCAGAATCGTTAGAATCTCTCAACGATATTATCCAAAATTACAAAAAGCAAAGAGTATGAGTTCAAAATAAGCCATCTTCCATAAGTAGACGTTTCGAACGTACCGGATCGAAGAACATAAGTGTCGATAGGCGATAAAGCAGTCGTAGACGTATATCAAGTAAAGAAACTCACGGTTATAAGTAGGATAAGTATATAGTCGGTTCTAAATAAGCAATTATCCAATCACACAATCCTTTCTCATCCTCGAGGAAGACTCATCAAATACTAAGCTGAGTAATAACTTCTCATAACCCAACCTTGAAACTCACTCACAAAGAATGACACCGGGTTTTGTTATGAATTATTACACATCTCAACTTTTCGATGACTCAGCTCGACTCTGAGCATACAACACATTCCACATTATCACGTAAGACTACGAGTCTTACCCACCCTCGAGGTAATCCATCAAAAATCATAGGTTGTGTAACGTCCCATACTTAATTCCATCTCGCACTCAATCAAACATGAGGCCCACTGAGGCATAGTTAAGTATTGTTACACCTCTCAACCTTTTTGAATGAATTAGCTCGAACCTGGAGATTACTCACGACCAATTGTCAACAAAAATTCACATAATGTCTCTAGGGTTTGTTATATAAAAAATCCAGTGGGACCATTGTGTAAATTACAATCCCCAATAAATGTTCTACCGTTCATATATAAAAAAAATATTATATGTCTAAGTGCACTAATCAAGCAAGCGAACTCATGTAAACAAGTAATAACATGATAGGCAACGAGCAATAACAACCATGCAACGCAAATATTCATATAGCAGCGGAATAAGTATGATGTGATGAGTGTTACTACTAGATAAAAAAAATGAGAGCCGGTTATAGTCTAGAGTTACTAATGCAACCTAGTTCTCTATAACCAAGGCTCTGATACCAATCTGTCACACCCCCAAATTCACCACAGCGGAGGACTGGCTTTGGGAGGCTGTGACTTCATGAGTAATCGAGAGCTTGATCCGAGAACGACCTCTACATGCCAAAACCACATAGGAGACTCCAAATAGTCCATACAGTCAAGTACCTGAAAATACATGCTTAAAAATGTCAACATAAAGTTGGTGAGTTCATACGTTTGTTTTAAAACGTTTATGAAAAATTAGAGTTTTACCGACCACTGCACCTTGCAGTAAAATATAAGAGTTTAAAAATCATAGTTTCTGTTAAATAGACTTTCTTTGATTATTTCAAATTTATTAATAAAAACAAAGTTTTTTTTGATAAAATAGAGTTTACTGATAAAAACAAAGTTTGCTAATAAAAATAGAGTTTACTGATAAAAGCAGAGTTTACTGATAGTAAATATAGCTTACTGATAACAACAGAGTTTTCTGGAATTAAATAGAGTTTTCTGATAAAACAGAGTTCACTGATGATAAATATAGTTTACCGATAATAACAGAGTTCACTGGAAATAAATAGAGTTTTCTGATAAAACATAGTTCACAGATAATAAGTAGCGTTTTCTGATAAAAACAAAGTTCACTGATAAATAATAGAGTTTTCCAATATAATAGAATTGTTTAATGAACCACAAGATTTTCCAACCACTTAGTGACAATATAACAAATACAAAGTCACTAAATAAAATAAGGCATTTATTATTGTCTAAGCTCATGACCCCGAAGCGTTAACAATATCGGTAGTATAATCACATAATGCAGCCCCTACGGATGCCTAACCCACGACATCCGTCCACAGACTCAAATGAAACTATGCCCGCTTGTCCTCTGTTGGACCAAGCCTGATAGGGGCGTCAACCCCGATAGATCTATCCATAACATTCGCGCTTTCGACCGGTCATCCGGTCCGAAATTAACGGTTCATGATAATGGGCCAAGTAATTGGGTTAAAGCGGGACTTAGACCAATACATAAGTGAGTATATGCACTTGTGTTCATTCTTGCAACCATTGTCTCTACCCGTGAACCAGTGAAAAGCAGTTAAAGTTTTTGGGCTATGAAACCCACAATAGAAATTTAGTATCATCATTAATAAGTATAACAATTAATGGAGTTAACCACTCAGCACGTAATAATTAAAGCAGTTTATAACTAACCAAGCAAATTATAAATATTTTGTGACCAAGCATGTACTTCCCCCAAAATGATTACAAAACCTTTATAAATCAATTTAAAACTAGGAAGATGGGGTATGAACTCACCTTGACGAAGTAGCGCAAAAGATAGTGATGCTAATAATATGCCCCGCACAAACATAATTCGAAGCGGCTCGGTCATGGTGTTGTGGTTTAACTAATCGGCTAAATCTAATAACTTAAGAAAAGTGTATTCGAGTTCTCGATAGATATGTACATCAACGTGACTCGTTGATAAAATATTTAAGTTCCAAGTTGTAATAGTTCGATGGTTGGTTAAATAAATAGAATAAATTAGGCACACACCAAGTGTGTAGTGTATTTTGTATACATTACGTACAACCAGAAAATTTTATAATTCTTATGTTGAATTATATACTAGAGACAACAATCTTACATTATAAAATAAAGTATATATATTTATTTTGTAGTTACAGTATAAAGATCGTGATAAAAATAATTAGACAACATCGTTAGACACATTTTAAGAAAATCATCACTTAATTAATAATTGTCACTTTTAGGTAAAAAGTATAATTTCCATTGGTTTATCAATACAATAGAATCCATTTATTTTATCGATTTACAAATATAATAGTATTTACTTATTTATCAATTTACAAATATAATAGTAGTTTGTACCTAACAAAATATAAAGTATAAAATTTTATAGAAATTTCGACATGACCTTTTTGTTTATACAACATTTTCCATATTAATCAATTCTCAATATTATCCAAACAATCTACGTTGTGCAAATCACGTTTAAACATATTTAATCACCATAATTAAATAGAACCAAACACAACCTATGTGTTATAAATTAAAAGCCAAGCGCCCGATGTGAGCTATTTAAACACATATTTAAACGTATAAACATTTTTATAGTTATCGTGATAATTATAGTGTTCAACATATTTATTTAACCAAATATATATACTTATATATGTATACCACCGTTTAAGTTAGTTAATAGAGTTAAATGCGTTATTAGCCGATTCCTAAACCACAAACAACCATGAATTGTAATCGCCCGGTACTCTAAACCCTTGCAATCCCGCATCCAAACGCACTCAAACTAATAAACAGCAAACCAAATGCCCCTTTGTATCTCGTCTGCAGTCCTAAACACCCCGTTATAAGCTGACTGTAGACCCAAACGCACCCTTACACTTTCTGCCGCAATCCTAACGCTCATTACACTCGCTGCTAGTTCCAAATGCACCCGTATAGTCCTGCTGTTATCCCAAACGCCCCCTGCGGATGATTTTATAGCAGATCCAAACACACCCGCTGGTGTTCCCTGCTGACCCAAACACCATTTCGACTGTTAACAGCAGATCAGACACCCTCTAGCTGCCAATACGGCTGTGGTAGACAAAACAAACCCTTATGGGTCAGTAAACATCTAAACAAACACTCTAGCTGGTGGCTATCACCCAGACCAAACGCTCCCATCTCTGTTGTTCTTAAACCCACACGCAAAACAAACCCTAGTGGTTGTTTTAAGTCGGATCGAACGTGAAAGGACACCCCATTTGGGCTGAATAAAACTGAAACAAACTGATCCCACGGCTGTTAGCAAACGAAACACCCTTCACGAACTGTTGACAAACAGATCCGGCTGATCTAATAAAATGGTGGCTGGCTTCGCTGAGGTGGTCATGATGGTTTCTACAGGCGGCTGGTGGATATGCTTGGTATTTAGTGGTGGTAGTTCGATGGATAATAGATCATATAGGCTCACAAGGGTAGCGACCAGACCTGACCGTGAGTGATGGGTGGCGTCATGACCATAATAGTGGTGGATTCGTAGAGATTGGTGGCGGCTGGTGTGGATTGAAAGTAGCTAGGATGATGAGGGTGGGTGGAATAATATATCTATTGGTGGTGGCTGTGACGTTGGCGGCAGTGGTTGAAAACCACGAAAAGATGGTGGTGAAGTGTGGATCGGGGGGATTTATAGATGGCTAACAAATTTTTGGATGATGGTTGTGTGGTGTAGGGGTGGCGGCTGCCGGAAGATATGGTCAGAAAAGGTCACCGGAAAAGTGACGGCTGAAAAGAAGAGAGGAGTGTGTGTGTTTTTCTATTTAGGGTTAGGGTTTTAATAAATGAAAGTAACTCCTAATTTTTCAATATATAGGTGTTACTCAAAACTTGTAAAAACATAATGAAATGTTCCTAATAATGCAGGGACTAAAATGAAAATCTCTTATATCTTTTGTAAATAAACGGTTCAGTACTCGTTAGCATTCGATAAAATTTAATTTGATTTACGAGATTTGCGCCGTTGGTTTTAAAATACTTTTTCCAATAAAGTGGTGTATTTACTCGACCAATTTCTCGTAATCGTTTACATCTTTATTTAAAATAGTTATTATTTATCGGTTCACTCGAATAGTTGCGTTCAAAGAAAAAAAATAAAAATTCAACTTGAATGCTCTCGTTTTCAACGTACATTATTAATACTCGGCTTTTAACACCTAGTATGAAAGTTCGTTGAACCGATCTTTTCGAATTGACTATTGGTCTAGAGTGCGACTCAATTGTCTTTTGGTGAACAAAATGATTTGTTTTAGTTATCTAATTTTAAGAGCAAGTATGAAAATTGTCGATGAGTAAAGTAGAAGTTTTGACAAAATTAAACTTAAAGTTAATTAGGAAAATACTTGAAACTTAAAACTTTGAAAAACTTTAAAACTTAAAATCTTAGTTAATCGGAATAAAGCAATTCATGTCCATCGGAATACACCAAAATCACAACCATCGGAATATCACTAAAATAAGCCATCGGAATAATCAATACAAGGTCCATCGGAATACCAATCTTAATGTCCATCGGAATGCAACAACAAAATACCCATCGGAATGTTTTCAGATCGCAAAGATCCAAATCGGAATGTTGTAAAAACTACTGTCGCAATGTGAATCTATCGCAATGTCGCTGTCGAGAAATGGGCAGCACTTCGTCTTAGCAAAGACCTTGATCCCGTCGGAATGTGCGATCGCAGTGAGCGATCGCAATCCAGATCGGAATAAGGGGGAAATGACAACCTGATCGCAAAGTAAAACCCTAGTGGGTTATTGCGATCAAAACTAGTACACCCGTCGGAATGTGCAAAAACCCCAAAATTGCGATGGAGGGTAACTTAATCCGAAATTGGTGGCAAGTTTTATAACTCAATAAGCTGATACAATAAGCTATTCTACCGAACCTTAAACAATTCAAAAAGCTTAAATTTGATGACTTCTAAAACGTAAAAGATTACAGACTTTATGGAATGACTTTTAAAATGACTAAAACCTTGGTGAAATCCGAAAATCAATAAACCAAAACATGTAATAAGCCAATAAGCATTACGAGCTTATAGCTTATACGTGTAAGAGCTTAAGTATAACCAAAGAAGATCAATCCTTCAATCACGAAATCATAAAATCACACGCATGAAGTATGCAAATCGGATCAAAGGTAAAGTAAATCAAGAAGTGTAGAATGAGATTTAGGATTAAAAGCTTAAAATGAACTTGATTAATGAAAAATAAGCAATACAAATGTTTAATCTTGAAAGATTAAGAGAAAAGATGAAACTTAGTGAGAGAAAGTTTAAGACTTTCTCTCTCTAAAACTAGAAAGAAAAGTGAAAGATAAAAAACTAAAAATTAAAGACTAACTAACACCCTCCTGATTGTGTATTAGGAGGGTATTTATAGGGAAGGTGGAAGGAGTGCATGTGTTGCATCTTCTTTCTTTCTTTCTTCACGTCTTCTCGACTCGACTTTAATTCTTTGTCTTTTCTCGATGTCGTCTCAGGATTTGAACTTGTCTTTTAATTTTCTTCTTCTATTAGACTTAAGTTCCTCGACTTCGTTAAACTTCCGTCTTTAGACTTTTTCTTCGATAAATCTTCAGAATAGGCCTTGGACTTCCGTTCTTTTTTCACTCTTGATCTTCTGACTTCGTCTTTTCCCTTTTTCTTCGATAAAAGCCCGTGAAAGCCCTTGTTTTCTTCCTTTTTCATATTTTGGTCCTAAAACACAATAAAAACACATACCACGCATAATTCCGACTTTTACGACAAAAATCACACGTTTTGGTCTTGTTTTTATTGGAAATAAGTGGTAAAAGGATAAGTGTTTTCACACTTATTAAATCCCCTACACTTGACCATTGCAATGCCCTCATGCAATGCATTAATTTACAGCACGGTTTACATTTTCCATCATAAATAACCCACCTTGGCCTTTATTAAATACTAAACATAAAAAGATAGAAACAAGTAAAGAAATTAAAAACTTACATTGGGTTTTGGCAGCCATGAACGTTTATCATCCTCAAGTTTCACGTTCCCCATACCAAGCTTAAAAACGAGATCATTGTTATTATAAGTTAGCAAACTAACACGAACTCATGTGGGCCAATTATTCACTTAGACTCCCTTATTCCTAGGTGTATCTCTTATATTTTATTTTTGTCTTGAATGATCACGAGGATGCATTGTTTGACTTATTTCGATAGTTATTTAGGCCGAAAATAAAGTGCACGATTTAATCAATAGTTAGCTAAAGGACCAAATCTTTTAAAACTGCTTCTCGGGACCTCATAAAGTTCATATCTTGGCATAACTTGCTTCACGATTTGAGACCTTTCACGGACCGATTTTCGGCAGCGACTTCATACTTCGAATCTTTGAGAGACGTTCTTAAGATTATGGTCTTCTCTTCATACTAGGAATTTCTTCACTTGAAGTTTTGAGAGATTATTCATCTTTGGACCACGACTTCTTCATTTTTCTCCAATCTTTATTTTGGATTTTGATATACAACGATCCGCCTCCTTTTAGGACTTGGATCTATTTATCCTCATACCTTGTTAGGGTCTTTTTGGATAAACTTCTCCATGATCTTTTGGGAGTACTTGCTTTTCGTCGTGTGTCTCGATCCTTCATATATATTTTCGATAAATGATTCTTCACATCACTTTTGGATCTTTAGCAACAAAATATAGCCCTCATGCCTTGTTAGGGCCTTTTCGGACTCGCCAATCTTCGCATCCCGCTTCAATAAGTTATGCCTTGGCTATGAACTCTAATCCGTACCGAGCAACTTTTAAACGATCTGGGGCTAGAAGCTAAGTAACCTTTTAAATCGTACAACCTTATTTATTGCAGATAAATTTATTAACACGCGAAGGGAGAATAGGCTTATAATTAACTCACATAAATTCACGAAAGAATACCGAACTTATAATTGACTCTATCATCTCTCGTTCTCCACAGTTTAAAATATCAAGGAATGAGACTTGTGGATGCTTAGCATATTAAATCAAAGTTTTGGGTTTTCGAGTCGCCTATAGGATCTTGCAAATTCTTAGACTTTTTCAAGTTTTAGAAATCGCATTTTAAAGTTCCCTTGATAAACGACTCTCTAGGATCAATTATAGGAACTTTCGAAAAGTTCTTGTTCTTAACCCGTGAGAGTTAAGACTTTCGTGTTTTATAGCTCCCTATATAAAAGCCTAGCAAAACCTGACTTAAACACGTTAAGGATACTAGCTAGAGTAAACTTAGGTAAGTAAACTCGGGTTGAGTCAAAATGTTCACGACTAAGAAAAATTTAAAACCACTTTATTGAAAATCTATTCTAGCAAGGAAAGAAAATAAACATAATAAAGGAAAATGCAACTATACAACTAGGCCAAAATAGATTAAAAATTTTGAAAAATGTCGAAAAATCAAATTTTCCGGTTAAAATGAGGGCAAATTCATGGAAAAGACCACTTACTTCGATAGAAGTCCCCCCTACACTTGAGATAAACATTGTCCTCAATGTTTAAGCATGTGGGAGTAAACTCCCCTACACTTAGGACACTGTGCACTTTATTTAAATCTTGCTAAGGAAAGGACAACTAAAGTGAATTCAATGTGAACATAGAAAATATGAAATATTGAATCACAAGAGTTTAGGATAGAACCGGGAAGATGGGAACACGGTATCACGGTTCGTCAAAAGTCATCAAGGTGGATCTTTGAAGCTTTAATCCCTGCACAGCACAAGAAACAAGATAACAAACAATACGGGGCTCCCCCTACACTTATTATGAAAGCAGTAAAGGATAGATCACGGGTTGCCTCCCGAGAAGCGCTTGTTTTTGATAACCGAGTCCCAAGCCTGACTCGACCCAATTTAGTTCATGGGGAACGTGGTGAGGGATGGAATCATCTCATGGGAGATGTCCTCACCAAAGTACAACTTCAAACGCTGGCCATTCACCTTGAAATTGGGCCCATGTGGCTGAGAAAGCTCAATGGTCCCATATGGAAAGACTTTGGCGACGGTGAATGGACCAGACCAACGGCTCTTCAACTTGCCAGAGAAGATCTTCAACCGAGAGTTAAAAAGTAAGACTTGATCACCAACGTGGAACTCTCGGTTCTTGATTTTTGCGTCATGAAGGATCTTCGTCTTCTCCTTGTAGATCAGCGAGTTCTCATAAGCTTCATTCCTCAGTTCATTTAGCTCGTTGAGTTGAATCTTGCGATGATCACCGGCTTTGTTGATGTCGAAGTTAGCCCACTTCAAGGCCCAGTGCGCCTTATGTTCCAGCTCAATGGGGAGGTGGCATGCTTTCCCGTACACAAGACGATAAGGTGTACAGCCGATCGGGGTCTTATAAGCAGTACGGAAAGCCCACAGAGCATCATCTAACTTATCGGCCCACGCGGCACGATGCTCTCCCACAGTACGCTCCAAAATTCGCTTCAATCCACGGTTGGATATCTCGGCTTGCCCATTGGTTTGGGGGTGATAGGCGGTGGAAAGACGGTGATTGACACCATACTTAGCCATGACTCTTGCAATTGATCGTTGCAAAAATGAGTCCCGCGGTCACTGATGATAGCACGAGGAACGCCAAATCGAGCGAAAAGCTGCTTCAAAAAGTTCACAACCACCCTCGCATCGTTTGTAGGGAGAGCCTTGGCTTCAACCCATTTAGAAACGTAGTCAACGGCGACGAGGATGTACTTGTTCCCTTTGGAGGATGGAAATGGCCCCATAAAGTCGATGCCCCATACGTCAAAGATTTCACATTCCTGTATGAAATTTTGAGGCATCTCATCTTTATGTGTAATCTTGCCTTGGCGTTGGCAAGCATCACAATGCTTAACCATTTCGTGAGCGTCACGATAAATGGTGGGCCAATAGAATCCAGAATCAAACACTTTTTAGCAGTGTAGTTGGGACCAAAGTGACCACCGGTGGGTCCTTTGTGGCAAGCTTGGAGAATGTCAAAAGCTGTCGGTCCATCAACACAACAACGAATGATCAAATCAGCACATTGTTTGAATAGATAAGGGTCATCCCAAAAGTAAGTCTTAACATCATTCAAGAACTTCTTCTTTTGTTGGGATGTTAACCCTTTGATGAGAATACCACCCGCTAAGTAGTTTGCAATGTCAGCAAACCACGGGGTGTCATCAAGATTGAGATTTATAGACATTAAGGTCTCAAGGGGGAAAGAGTCATTGATCTCTTTGTTCGGATGATCCCCTTGATATGGATCCTCAAGTCGACTCAGATGATCCGCGGCCAGGTTCTCAGCACCCTTCTTGTCACGAATTTCAATGTTGAATTCTTGAAGGAGTAAAACCCAGCGAAGAAGTCTTGGCTTAGAATCATGCTTAGTCATCAAGTACTTCAACGCGGAATGGTCCGTGTATACGATGGTGGGGGATAAAACAAGATAGGGGCGAAATTTTTCAAAAGCATAGACAACAGCTAAAAGCTCTTTTTCGGTTGTCGTATAATGCAATTGAGCCCCCGTCATTGTTTTGCTAGCATAGTGGATTGGTTGGAAGTGTTTATTCACTCGTTGGCCCAAAACCGCTCCAATAGCAAAGTCGCTAGCATCGCACTTCAACTCAAAAGGCAGCTCCCAATTAGGGGTAACCAAGACCGGTGCCTTTGTTAGCTTATCCTTAAGAAGATTGAAGGCTTCGAGACACTCTTTAGAAAAGATAAAAGGAGTATCTTTTTCCAAGAGGTGGGTCATCGGGTGAGCGATTTTAGAGAAATCCTGAATGAATCGACGATAGAAGCCCGCATGACCCAGAAAACTTCTCACACCCTTCACGGTTGAAGGTGGAGGTAATTTGGCTATGACATCTACTTTAGCACGGTCGACTTCAAGACCGGCTTTAGAGATTTTGTGTCCTAGCACAATGCCTTCTTTTACCATAAAATGGCATTTTTCCCAATTCAGAACAAGGCGAGTGTCTTCGCACCGCTTAAGCATACATTCCAAATTGGCAAGGCAAGAAGAGAAGGAATCCCCAAAGACCGAGAAATCATCCATGAAGACTTCCATGGTTTGCTCAACCATGTCATGGAAGATAGCCAACATGCACCTTTGGAAAGTCCCGGGGGCATTGCATAAGCCAAAAGGCATCCTTTTGTAAGCAAATGTGCCATAGGGACAAGTGAATGTTGTCTTCTCTTGATCTTGGGGATCGATGGGTATTTGGAAATAACCCGAGAAACCATCAAGAAAGCAGTAATATTCATTACCCGCTAAACGTTCAAGCATTTGGTCCATAAAAGGTAGAGGGAAATGATCCTTTCTCGTGGCATCATTGAGTTTGCGGTAGTCTATACAAACTCTCCACCCAGTAACGAGACGGGTAGGAATCAACTCGTTGTTGGCATTGGGCACAACGGTAATTCCGCCTTTCTTAGGCATACAATGGACTGGACTAACCCATGGTGAATCCGAAATAGGGTAAATCATACCCGCATCAAGAAGTTTGATAACCTCTTTTTTGATGACTTCATGGATTTTAGGATTCACCCTTCGTTGGCTTTGAATTGTGGGCTTAAAGTCGTCCTCCATGAGAATTTTATGTGTGCAAAAGTGAGGATCAATTCCGCGAATGTCGGAGATTTTCCAAGCGATAGCTCTTTTATGCTTCTTCAACACGGCGATGAGTCGGGCTTTTTCTTCTTCTTGTAGGTCCTTCACGATGATGACTGGTAACTTCTCGTTGTCTTCAAGGAAAACGTACTCAAGATGAGGAGGTAGGTCCTTAAGCTCAAGAGTGGGAGGATCCTCAATAGATGGTGAAACTAACGATGGATCATCATTAGTCACGTCTTTAGGAGAAGGAGGAGAAGATGGGTCTTCATTGAGAAGTCTCTCAATAGTACGAATGTCTTCATCCCAATCGGTGGACAAATTATCATACTTATCAAGAGGACCCAAGCTAGCTTCGAAATCATCCAAGTCACTTTCTCCAAAAGGAGTCAATGCTGGAGCAATTGAGGCAACGGTCTCAACATTGGGTAGAGAAGAAAGAGTACTTTTGCAAGCATCATGAAAATGTTCTTCACAAGCCTCATCGAGAACATCAATATCATTAACACTCTCATACGAATAAGGTTGCTTAGAAATCTTACCCATGTTGAAGACAATTTTATCGTCACCAACTCTCATGATTATTTCGCCCGCGGCTGCATCAATGAGAGTGCGACCGGTCCTCAGGAATGGACGTCCAACGATTAATGGAACACGAGGATCCATCTCGTAGTCAACGACAACAAAATCCACCGGGAAGGTGAATTTGTCAACGCCGACAAAGACATTGATAGGTGTGAAAACACCCATCCTTTTACCACTTATTTCTGGCTAAAACAAGACCAAAACACGTATTTAATATCATTTGTTTGGAATGCGTGGTTTTTGTGTTTATTGTGTTTTCAGAGTCAACCGGATGAATATTGAAGAAAACATGGGATTGCACGGGTTTTATCGAGGAAAAAGACTCAAGACGAAGTCTATTGTCCAAGAGATGCAAAAGATTTGAAGTCATTGTGCCTATTTGAAGATTTATCGAAGAATAGAGCCAAAGATGGAAGATTCATATATGTCGAAGAACTCGAGTCTATTAAACAAAAGATTATAAGACGAGTTGGAATTTTTCACCGACACTTCTCAAATCCAAGTCGGAAACGTTTATTTGAAGAAGCGTGAAGACTAAAGAAGAAAGAAGAAAAAGAAGCCCAAACCAAAGCCCATTCACAAGCCCACCACAAGACATGCCTATAAATAGGACCTTACTTAACAAAAAGGAGACACTTAGTTCTTTTAAGTAGTTTTTAGTTTTTTCATTCTCTCTAGTTTTAGAGAGAGAAAGTTCTAAACTTTCTCTCACTAGTTTCATCTTTTTCTTTCAAGATCAAACATTTGTATTATTTTTAATTAATCAAGTTCAAGTTTTTATCTTTTAATCTTTAATCTCATTCTTCCTTTCTTTGATTTTGGTTGATTTTGGTACAAATCTCGTATGATCCGTGTTGTTCATCAATGATTTTGTGCTTAAAAAGTTAATCTTTTATGTTTCCTAAGTTTCTACACAAATAAGCTTTGAGATCCTTGTGCTTATTGGCTTATTTGTTGGTTTAGCTTATTTACTTGTTAAAGTTTTTATAAAAAGTTCATCTTTTTACTATTTGATTTAAAATTTTGCTTATTTTATATTTGGATAAGTTGTACCTAGTGCTTATTTGATAAGCTTATTGTTGATTCGAGCTAGTTTTGGGTTTTAGCTTATTCTAATAGCTTATTTCCCTTGCATAAGTCTCGGATTTGCACCATTTTCGGAAAGGGCAAAGCCCTTTTCCGACCGGATATTCCGACCAAGCAGCACCCTTTTTTCCGATCTTTAGATCGGAAAAGGGTTTAGTATATTCCGACGGTAAGGGTTTTATCATATTCCGATTGGGTCCCCTTTTACCATATTCCGATTTGCCACGTTTTACCATATTCCGATTGGGGGTCTTTTGAATATTCCGATCACACCATTTTGTCCATTATTCCGATTACCTTCATTTGTCCTATATTCCGATTGTACTCATTTTGGTATTCCGATTTGAGTTGTTTTTAGTATTCCGATTGTACAAGTTTTGGAACATTCCGATTGCTCCAACTTTCCCCATATTTCGATCAGTTGATTTCTCCCATATTCCGATCAATTAGATTGGAATACTTTCCGATTGGGCCTAGTTTGTTTATTCCGATTGGAACTTTTTGCTATATTCCGTTCTTACTTTCTTTTAGTACTTTCCGACTAAGTTCATATTTTTGCAAAGTTTTCTAAGTGTTAGTCTTTATTGATGTTCATTTATTTTTTCTAATATAATCTTTAAGTTTTCAAGCATTTATTATTAAACTCGTCTCTTTAGTTTAATCTTCCAAAGTTTTAATTTTACTCTTCGACACTTAATTACTTGTTATTAGTTTAAAATAGATAAACAAACCATCACCTTCTTATTAACCGAGAACAAATCATTCCACTTAGAGCCGAGATCAATTCGAGAGGATTCCGAGAAATCTAGAACCCTATCAAATAAAAATGTATCAAATGGCGCCGCTGCCGGCTCTTCTCGTTAAGATCAACAGTTTTTTGTGAGAACTTGGATTTTGGGATAACTTTTTCATAAAAATTTTCAAAAAACCCTAAAAAATATAACATTTTCAAAAATCCTAAAAATTAAAAAAACATAAAAACCAAAAATATTTTTGCTTTGTTTTTGCCTTGTTAGTTCTTTTGCAGGTGTATGCGCACTCGATCAACGTCTTATCAAGAGCCCGAGCCTCTCGATAACTTAGACATGGCCGGTGTACAAAACAACAACAATAACCCACCTCAAAACAATAATAATAACAATAACAACCCACCTTTCAACAACATGAATAATAACAACAACAATGAGCCTCTACCGGATAATCGCCCGATGATTGAACTTCTGCAAGCACATGTAGAGGGTAACGATGATCCAATTGTCATACCCGCGATTGCAACCAACAACTTTGAGCTCAAATCCGGCTTTATCCAGATGGTCTCTGCTCAACCATTCTTGGGGCGTACCATTGATGATCCACATGACCACATCAAGAGATTCCTACAACTCACAAATACGGTCAAATTCAATGGTGTTCCACAAGAGGTAATCCGTTTACAACTTTTTCCCTTTTCTTTAGAGGGACAAGCCCGGCATTGGCTTGCTAAGGAACCGCCACAGAGTATTCTTACGTGGACGGATTTGGAGACCAAGTTTATCAACTACTATTTCCCACCCTCTCGTACTACCGCTTTGCGGAATGAAATTATCAATTTTGAACAAAAGTACGATGAGTCGTTTAGTGAATCTTGGGATCGTTTCAAAGATCTTTTAAGAAAATGCCCACAACATGGTTTTACCAAAGTGCACCAAATTAACACTTTTTATAATGGTTTAAGCATGAATGACCAAGATTCACTAAACAGTGCCTCGGGGGGGGTAATCTTTTGGCTAAGACTTCCAATGCCGCTTGGGATATCATTGAGAATAAGTCTCGTGTGCAAACCAAGAGTGTTCGGACCAATGTTGCTAGTGCTAGTACTAGTGACAACGATAAGCGACTTGACAAAATCACTTCGCTTCTTGAATCGCTTGCTACCCAAACCGCCAGCAACACCAACAACATCAACGCTAGAAACGCTAAAGACGCTCAAGTCAATGCTGTTAGCCAACCATGCGAGATATGCGGGGGTCCTCATTCTTACACCACTTGTACTGCCACCCAAAACTACCCTTCTGAGAACGTGAACGCAGCATACGGTACCTATCCTCAACCTGCTTATCAAGCTCGACCTCAAGGCGACCGCAACCTGCTTAGCTACCGCTCCAACAACTATCTCTCGCCACCTGGTTCTACTCCTAACAACCCAAACCAACAACAAAACCTCAACCGCCCTCCTCAACAACAACAACAATCTCGTGGACCATACATACCACCTCACAAACAACAACATCCACCTCAAAGAAACAACCAAGTTTACCAGCAACCTGCTTATCAACCACCCGCATACAATGCTCCTCCCAACCAACCCACCTCTTTACACCAAGAAGTGGAAACCTACATGAGGACTAACGATGTGATCATGGAGAATCTTCAACAAGAAGTACGCAACTTGAAAGCACACCTGATGAAACAAGGGAACGATCTGAGAGCTGATATGAGAAACACTATGGATAGTCAAACGAATGACTTAAGAAACATGATGGCTAGTTTTTTCCACGGTAATCAACCCTCTTCTTCGGGTACTCTTCCGAGTAACACCGTTGCGAATCCAAGAGGGGAGATGAAAGAAATCACCACTCGCAGTGGCAAAGGTACCAAGGAACCCGAGCTTCCTATACCTCCGCCGGTGGTTGTGACTAAGGAGAACGAGTCACCTGTTCCTATTCCCCAACCTTCGACTTCCCCAATTTCTCCACCTCTTACTTCTACCCCTCCTCCACCTAAGGATGTGAGTGATCCTTCGATCCCAAAGCCTTCCTCTTCTTCCGATATACCTTATCCCTCAAGGTTAAGGAAAGAGAAGCTCAAAAGCAAGGACGATATTCAGGTTTCGAACTTTCTTAAAATGTTTAAACAATTGAATTTTAACATCTCCTTCGCTGAGGCTCTCGCTCACATGCCTAAGTACACGAAAATGTTCAAAGATCTTCTTAGCGACAAGGAGAAGCTTCTTGATATTGCTAACACCCAACTTAATGAGAATTGCTCTGCAGTGCTCTTAAGGAAATTGCCAACTAAGCTTGGTGATCCGGGTCGTTTCTTAATCCCTTGTAACTTCCCGGGAGTAGAGAATTGCATGGCCTTAGCCGATCTAGGTGCCAGTATTAACTTAATGTCTTTAAGCGTTTGGAAGCAATTATCTCTCCCTGAGCTAGTCCCCACCAAAATGACTTTGGAATTAGCCAACCATACGGTTGCTTATCCAGTGGGGATAGCCGAAGACGTCTTTGTAGGAGTCGACAAATTTACTTTTCCTGCCGATTTCGTCGTCGTCGACTACGAGATGGACCCTCGTGTGCCATTAATTATTGGTCCTCCATTCCTGAGGACCGGTCGCATTCTCATCGATGTTGAAGCCGGTGAGCTTATCATGAGAGTGGGTGACGATAAAATCGTCTTCAACATGGGAAAGTTGTCTAAACAACCTTATTCCAACGAGAGTGTTAATTGTATTGATGTTCTTGATGAGGCTTGTGAAGAACACTTCAAAGATGCTTGTAAAAGTATTCCTACCTCTCTTCCTAATGTTGAGACCGTTTCCTCTATTGATTCATCACTGTCTCTATTTGGAGAAAGTGATTTCTTTTGGAAAGATCTTGAAGCCACCATGGGAGATGTGAACTCAACTAATGACGAGTCTCCCACCGATTTGGCTGACGACATGAGTTTCTTTGAAAACCTTCTCAAAGAAGAAAATCTTTCTCCACCATCTCCCACGGTTATTGCTATCGATACTCCAACTTTGAAAACGCCTCCCATCGAAAATCCTTCGGATTTAGAACTTAAGGAGTTGCCACCCCATCTCGAGTACGTGGTCCTTGAAGAAGAGAAGAAGTTGCCTGTCATCATTGCTAAGGACTTGAAAGAAGAAGAGAAATCTCGTCTCATCGCTGTGCTTAAAGCTCATAAGAAGGCAATTGCTTGGAAAATTTCCGATATCCACGGAATTGATCCGAACTTTTGTACTCACAAGATTCTCATGGAAGATGACTTTAAACCCGCAATCCAGAGCCAAAGAAGGGTTAATCCTAAAATTCATGATGTCATCAAACAAGAGGTTATCAAACTTCTAGATGCCGGCTTGATCTACCCTATTTCGGATTCGCCGTGGGTAAGTCCCGTCCATTGTGTTCCCAAGAAGGGCGGAATGACCGTTGTTTCCAATGAACACAACGAGTTGATTCCCACTCGTCTCGTTACTGGGTGGAGAGTTTGTATTGATTATCGCAAGCTCAATGATGCCACGAGAAAAGACCACTTTCCTCTTCCCTTCATGGATCAAATGCTCGAGCGTCTAGCTGGTAATGACTATTACTGCTTTTTAGACGGTTTCTCCGGGTATTTTCAAATTCCCATCGATCCCAAGGACCAAGAAAAGACCACATTCACTTGTCCCTATGGAACATTTGCTTACAAACGCATGCCTTTTGGTTTATGCAATGCTCCTGGGACATTCCAAAGGTGTATGATGGCTATATTCCATGACATGGTGGAAGACACTATGGAAGTATTCATGGATGATTTCTCGGTTTATGGCGATTCTTTCTCTGCTTGCCTTGCCAATTTAGAACGTATACTTAAGCGGTGTGAAGACACTCGCCTTGTTCTTAATTGGGAAAAATGCCATTTCATGGTAAAAGAGGGCATCGTGCTAGGACACAAAATTTCCAAAGCCGGTCTTGAAGTAGACCGTGCTAAAGTCGATGTTATCGCTAAGTTGCCTCCACCTTCAACAGTGAAGGGTGTGAGAAGTTTCCTGGGTCATGCGGGCTTCTACCGTCGATTCATCAAAGATTTTTCTCAAATCGCTCGCCCGATGACCCACCTCTTGGAAAAGATACTCCTTTTATCTTTTCCAAAGAGTGTATCGAAGCCTTCAACTCGCTTAAGGATAATCTAACTAAGGCACCCGTCTTGGTTACCCCTAATTGGGAGCTTCCTTTTGAGTTGATGTGCGATGCTAGCGACTTTGATATTGGTGCGGTTTTGGGCCAAAGAGTGAACAAACACTTCCAACCAATCCATTACGCTAGCAAGACAATGACAGGGGCTCAATTGCATTACACGACAACCGAAAAAGAGCTTTTAGCTGTTGTCTATGCCTTTGAAAAATTCCGCCCCTATCTTGTCCTTTCCACCACAATCGTTTACACCGATCATTCCGCGTTGAAGTACTTGTTGACTAAACAAGACTCTAAACCAAGACTTATTCGCTGGGTTTTGCTACTCCAAGAATTTAAAATCGAAATTCGCGATAAAAAAGGAGCTGAAAACCTAGTCGCGGATCATCTCAGTAGACTTGAGGATCCTTACCAAGGGGATCTTCTGAACAAAGAAATCAATGATTCTTTTCCCTTGTAGACCTTAATGTCTATCAACTCGACTGCTGATGAAACCCCGTGGTTTGCGGACATTGCAAACTACTTGGCGGGTGGAATTCTCGTTGACGGGTTAACATCCCAGCAAAAGAAGAAGTTCTTTAACGACATTAAGACTTACTTTTGGGATGACCCGTATCTATTCAAACAATGTGCTGACTTAATTATTCGTCGATGTGTTGATGGACCGGCAACTTTAGAAATCCTTGACGCTTGCCACAAAGGACCCACCGGTGGTCACTATGGTCCCAACTACACCGCCAAAAAAGTGTTTGACTCGGGATTTTATTGGCCCACCATCTATCGTGATGCTCACGAGATGGTTAAACGTTGTGATGCCTGCCAAAAACAAGGCAAGATCACTCATAAAGATGAGATGCCTCAAAATTTCATACAAGAATGTGAAATCTTTGATGTTTGGGGTATCGACTTTATGGGGCCATTCCCTTCATCTAAAGGAAACAAATACATCCTTGTAGCCGTTGACTACGTTTCAAAGTGGGTTGAAGCCAAAGCTTTACCTACTAATGACGCAAGGGTGGTTTGTAACTTTTTGAAATCGCTGTTCGCTAGATTCGGCGTTCCTCGTGCTATCATCAGTGACCGCGGGACTCATTTTTGCAACGAACTATTTGCAAGAGTCATGGCTAAGTATGGTGTCACTCACCGTCTTTCCACCGCCTATCATCCCCAAACCAATGGGCAAGCCGAGATATCCAACCGTGGATTGAAGCGAATTTTGGAGCGTACTGTGGGAGAGCATCGTGCCGCGTGGGCCGATAAGTTAGATGATGCTCTGTGGGCTTTCCGTACTGCTTATAAGACCCCGATCGGTTGTACACCTTATCGTCTTGTGTACGGGAAAGCATGCCACCTTCCCATCGAGCTGGAACATAAGGCGCACTGGGCCTTGAAATGGGCGAACCTCGACATCAACAAAGCCGGTGATCATCGCAAGACTCAACTCAACAAGCTCAACGAACTGAGGAATGAAGCTTATGAGAACTCGCTGATCTACAAGGAGAAGACGAAGATCCTTCATGACGTAAAAATCAAGAACCGAGAGTTCCACGTTAATGATCAAGTCTTACTTTTTAACTCTCGGTTGAAGATCTTCTCTGGCAAGTTGAAGATCCGCTGGTCTGGTCCATTCACCGTCGCCAAAGTCTTTCCATATGGGACCATTGAGCTTTCTCAGCCAAATGGGCCCAATTTCAAGGTGAATGGCCAGCGTCTGAAGCTGTACTTTGGTGAGGACATCTCTCAGGAGATGCTTCCATCCCTCACCACGTTCCCCATGAACTAATTTTGGGTCGAGTTAGGCTCGTGACTCGGTTATAAAAAACAAGCGCTCCTCGGGAGGCAACCCGAGTATCTATCCTTTATGTTTTAACCTCCTAAGTGTAGGGGGACCTATATAGTTGTTTGTATTTGTGTGGTGATGTGATTACAGGGATAAGTGCACTCTTGGAATCTATGAAGAACCGTGCTCCCGTGTTATCAGAAATCCGGTTCTATCTCTCAACTATCGTGATTCAATTTTCTTCATACTCACATTTGAAATTGATCACTTTAGTCGTCTCTTCTTTAACATGAGTTAACCAACGTGCACAATGTCATAAGTGTAGGGGAGACTTTTCCCACATGCTTAAACATTGAGGACAATGTTTATCTTAAGTGTAGGGGGGACTTCTATCGAAGTTTTAAGTGGACTTTTCCATGAAAATGCCTTCATTTAACCAGAAAATCATCTTTTTCAACATTTTTCAAATTTTTAGTTAACTTTGGCCATTTAGTCGTAATTTTTAATTTTTTTCGTTGCTTTCATATGTATATATCCCGCAATAAAGTCAAAAATATTAATAAAGTGGTGTAGCTAGTTTAGAAGTCTTTGACATATTAGGCCCGTTGCGATTATTTTGACTCAACCCGAATAGACTTATTCAAGTTTATTCTAGCTAGTATCCTTAACCATGTAGACCTTAATTGGTTTATTAGGCTAAGCATCCACGAGTCTCATTACTTGAGATTTTAAATTGTGGAGAACGAGAGATGATAGAGTCAATTATAAGTCGGTATTCTTGCACAAGCTCACTTGGTGTGATTATTTGCCTATTCTCCCATCACTTGCTAATAATTTATCTGCAATAAGTAAGGTCGTACGATTTGAAAAGTTACTTAGCTTCTAGCCCAAGATCGTTTAAAAGTTGCTCGGTAATGATAAGTGTTCATAGCCAAAGCATAACTTATGAAGCGGGGCGCGAAGATTGGCGGGTCCGAAAAGGCCCTAACAAGGCATGAGGATTCCATTTTATTGCTGAAGATCCAAAGTGATGTGAAAAGCATTATTCCCAAAATCAATATGAAGGATCAAGACTCACGACGAAAAGCAATCAACTCCCACAAAGATCATGGAGAAGTCTATCCGAAAAGACCCTAACAAGGTATGAGGATAAATAGATCCAAGTCCGAAAAGGAGGCGGATCGTTGTATCTCAAAATCCGAATTAGAGATTGAAGAATAATCATGAAGTCGTGGTCAACAAAGTTAGAGTACCCCTCAAAAGTCTCCAAGTGAAGAAACTCTATTAACGATGAGAAGACCATTATCTCAAGAACGTCTCTCAAGATATGAAGTATGAAGTACATGCCAAATATCGGCCCGAGAAAGGTCTCAAATCGTGAACCGAGTTATGCCAAGATATGAACTTTTTGATATCCTGAGAAGCAGTTTTAAGAGATTTTGTCCTTTAGCTAACTATTGATCAAATCGTCCTACTTTGCTTTCTGCCTAAAAAACTATCGAAATAAGTCCAAAAATGCATCTTCATGATCATTCTAAGACAAAAATAAAATATAAGAGATACACCTAGGAATAAGGGAGTTTAAGCATTTAATTAAGACATGTGTGTAAGTGTTTGATTTGCTAACTTATAATAACAATGATCTCGTTTTTAAGCTTAGTTTGGGGAACGTGAAACTTGAAGGTGATAAATCTTCGTAGCACCAAAGCCCTAATGTAAGTCCTTGATCTCTTTGCAAGTTATTTTCATCCTTTTGTTTACTTTAAAGTTTTAATTTCTCTTAGTACTTTCATTTTTGTTTAGTAGTATATTAATAAGGCCAAGGTTGATTGATTATGAGAAAAGTGTAAATTTGCTTTATCGCTAAGCATTGCATGAGGGCATGGCAATGGTTAAGTGTAGGGGATTTGATAGGTGTGAAAACACCCATCCTTTTACCACTTATTTCTGGCTAAAACAAGACCAAAACACGTATTTAATATCATTTGTTTGGAATTATGCGTGGTTTTTGTGTTTATTGTGTTTTCAGATTCAACCGGATGAATATTGAAGAAAACATGGGATTGCACGGGTTTTATCGAGGAAAAAGACTCAAGACGAAGTCTATTGTCCAAGAGATGCAAAAGATTTGAAGTCATTGTGCCTATTTGAAGATTTATCGAAGAATAGAGCCAAAGATGGAAGATTCATATATGTCGAAGAACTCGAGTCTATTAAACAAAAGATTATAAGACGAGTTGGAATTTTTCACCGACACTTCTCAAATCCAAGTCGGAAACGTTTATTTGAAGAAGCGTGAAGACTAAAGAAGAAAGAAGAAAAAGAAGCCCAAACCAAAGCCCATTCACAAGCCCACCACAAGACATGCCTATAAATAGGACCTTACTTAACAAAAAGGAGACACTTAGTTCTTTTAAGTAGTTTTTAGTTTTTTCATTCTCTCTAGTTTTAGAGAGAGAAAGTTCTAAACTTTCTCTCACTAGTTTTCATCTTTTTCTTTCAAGATCAAACATTTGTATTATTTTTAATTAATCAAGTTCAAGTTTTTATCTTTTAATCTTTAATCTCATTCTTCCTTTCTTTGATTTTGGTTGATTTTGGTACAAATCTCGTATGATCCGTGTTGTTCATCAATGATTTTATGCTTAAAAAGTTAATCTTTTATGTTTCCTAAGTTTCTACACAAATAAGCTTTGAGATTCCTGTGCTTATTGGCTTATTTGTTGGTTTAGCTTATTTACTTGTTAAAGTTTTTATAAAAAGTTCATCTTTTTACTATTTGATTTAAAAGTTTGCTTATTTTATATTTGGATAAGTTGTACCTAGTGCTTATTTGATCAGCTTATTGTTGATTCGAGCTAGTTTTGGGTTTTAGCTTATTCTAATAGCTTATTTCCCTTGAATAAGTCTCGGATTTGCACCATTTTCGGAAAGGGCAAAGCCCTTTTTCGACCGGATATTCCGACCAAGCAGCACCCTTTTTTTCGATCTTTAGATCGGAAAAGGGTTTAGTATATTCCGACGGTAAGGGTTTTATCATATTCCGATTGGGTCCCCTTTTACCATATTCCGATTTGCCACGTTTTACCATATTCCGATTGGGGGTCTTTTGAATATTCCGATCACACCATTTTGTCCATTATTCTGATTACCTTCATTTGCCCTATATTTCGATTGTACTCATTTTGGTATTCCGATTTGAGTTGTTTTTAGTATTCCGATTGTACAAGTTTTGGAACATTCCGATTGCTCCAACTTTCCCCATATTCCGATCAGTTGATTTCTCCCATATTCCGATCAATTAGATCGGAATACTTTCCGATTGGGCCTAGTTTGTTTATTCCGATTGGAACTTTTTGCTATATTCCGTTCTTACTTTCTTTTAGTACTTTCCGACTAAGTTCATATTTTTGCAAAGTTTTCTAAGTGTTAGTCTTTATTGATGTTCATTTATTTTTTCTAATATAATCTTTAAGTTTTCAAGCATTTATTATTAAACTCGTCTATTTAGTTTAATCTTTCAAAGTTTTAATTTTACTCTTCGACACTTAATTACTTGTTATTAGTTTAAAATAGATAAACAAACCATCACCTTCTTATTAACCGAGAACAAATCATTCCACTTAGAGCCGAGATCAATTCGAGAGGATTCCGAGAAATCTAGAACCCTATCAAATAAAAATGTATCAGACATCTTCGGCTATCCCCACTGGATATGCAACCGTACGGTTAGCTAATTCCAAGGTCATTTTGGTGGGGACTAGCTCGGGAAGAGATAATTGCTTCCAAACACTTAAAGGCATTAAGTTTATACTGGCACCTAGATCGGCTAGGGCCATGCAATTCTCTACTCCCGGGAAGTTGCAAGGAATTAAGAAGCGACCCGGATCACCAAGTTTGGTGGGTAATTTTCTTAAGAGCACTGCGGAGCAGTTCTCATTAAGTTGGGTCTGAGCAATGTCAAGAAGCTTTTCCTTATCACTTAGAAGATCTTTAAACATCTTAGCGTATTTGGGCATGTGAGCGAGAGCCTCGGCAAAGGAGATGTTAAAATTCAATTGTTTAAACATTTTAAGAAAGTTTGAAACTTGAATATCATCCTTGCTCTTTTGCTTCTCTTTCCTCAACCTTGAAGGATAAGGTATATTGGATGAAGAAGAAGGCTTTAGGGGAATAGGATCACTCACAACCACGGGTGGTGGGGAAATGGGGATAGAAGGTGAAGGAGGTGAGGAAAGTTGCTCTTTTTCCTTGTTCACAATCACGGGTGGAGGTGTAGGAAGCTCGGGTTCCATATAACCTTTTCCACTACGAGTGGTGATTGCTTTCATCTCCCCTCTTGGGTTCGCAACGGTGTTACTCGGAAGAGTACCCGAAGAAGAGGGTTGATTACCTTGGATGAGCGAACCAATCATATCACGAATGTTAAGCGCTTGAGTGCTGAAAGAATCTCTGATGTTGGCACGGATCTCATTGCTCTATTTTGCCATATCATTCCTTAGCTCGGCTCGAATATCGTTCCCTTGTTTCGTCATTTCGCCCTTCAAGTTGATTACTTGACTCTGAAGATTCGTCACCAGCTCCCGATTAGTCTTCATGAACGTCTCGACGTCTGGATTCACTGCCATCGGTTGATTGAGAGTTGGAGCTTGGTAAGCTTGATAATTTCCTTGAGTTGGGTATGGGTTCCTTTGGGATTGATATTGATTGTTAGCACGAGGTTGGGATTGGTTGTTTCGGTTATAGCTTTGTTGTTGGTTTTGGTTGGCAGGAGGGAAACTAGGTGGAGCAAGATAATTGTTGGAACGATAACTTAGCAAGCTACGGTCTCCTTGAGGGCGAGCTTGATAGCCTCCCGTGGGATAAGTACCATAAGCTGCGTTAACGTTTTCAGAAAAATTGCCTTGGGTAGAAGGACAATCATTATAAGAATGAGGACCACCACATGTGTCACAAGAAATAGCAACGACTTTAGCTTGTTGAAAGTGGTTTGTGGCCATGGTCATGAAATTCTTGTTCATTTCAGCGAGTTGTCGAGAAATTTCAGTCATCTCAGGATTGGAAGTAGTAGAAGAAACATTGACTCTCGAGTTAGATCTTTAGGATGCGGATGAGTCCCAATTCTTGTGGTGAGTAGTCATGTTTTCAATCAACTCTCTACACTCCTCCGGTCTCCTTTTCATAAAAGTACCACCGGCGGCGGCATTGATCGTGTCACGATCACGAAAAGTGAGACCATTGTAAAAGGTATCAATGAGAGTGACGGGGAGCATATTGTGATTTGGACAGCGGTCGATCAAATCATTGTATCGTTCCCAAGCATCGGAGAGCGATTCATCATTGTCTTGCATGAATCCACTGATTTGGTTACGAAGGCTAGTGACCATGGATGGTGGGAAGTAGCGCGACAAAAAACGTTGAGTCATGTCATTCCACGTATGAATAGAATTCTTCGGAAGACGGTCAAACCATTTTTCGGCATGGTGAGAAAGCGAGTGTGGAAAAAGTTTAAGGCGAAGGTCATCCATAGAAACACTGAGACACTTCATGCTTTGGGTTATGGTAATGAATTTGTCGAGGTGTTTGTTGGCATCATCATCCGGAATTCCGCGAAATGGGTTCGTTTGCACTTGTTGGATCATGTGACGCTTCAACGAAAACTCCTGAGCCGTGACGTGCATTGGCGCAATCGGGCCTCCTCGTCCGTTCATGGTGGGTTGACACAATTCCTCCATTGTCCGTAAATCAGGTAGGTGGACATTGTTGTTGTTGTTGTTGTTATTCAAATTGGGTTGAGGTGGGTTGTTATTGTTGTTATTAACACCAGCCATATCTAAATCTTCACGAGTCTCAGGCTCAGAATAGTTCGAAGATCTAGTACGCATACACCTGCAGAAGAAAAATATACACAGAGAGAATATCTATATAATCTTTTTGGTGCAAAACCTTTTGGAAAAGAATTGCTTTTAATGATTTTTGAATGTTTTTGTATTTTTTTGAAGAGTTTTATATTTTTTTGATTTTTGAGAATTTTTAAAGCAATGAAAAGAACGTTCAAAGAACGGATCCCAAAATTCAACGCGTCTCTCACTAGAAACCGTTAATCTTAACGAAAAGAGCCGGCAGCGGCGCCATTTAATACTCGGCTTTTAACACCTAGTATGAAAGTTCGTTGAACCGATCTTTTCGAATTGACTATTGGTCTAGAGTGCGACTCAATTGTCTTTTGGTGAACAAAATGATTTGGTTTGGTTATCTAATTTTAAGAGCAAATATGAAAATTGTCGATGAGTAAAGTAGAAGTTTTGACAAAATTAAACTTAAAGTTAATTAGGAAAATACTTGAAACTTAAAACTTTGAAAAACTTTAAAACTTAAAATCTTAGTTAATCGGAATAAAGCAATTCATGTCCATCGAAATACACCAAAATCACAACCATCGGAATATCTCTAAAATAAGCCATCGGAATAATCAATACAAGGTCCATCGGAATACCAATCTTAATGTCCATCGGAATGCAACAACAAAATACCCATCAGAATGTTTTCAGATCGCAAAGATCCAGATCGGAATGTTGTAAAAACTACTGTCGCAATGTGAATCTATCGCAATGTCGCTGTCGAGAAATGGGCAGCACTTCGTCTTAGCAAAGACCTTGATCCCGTCGGAATGTGCGATAGCAGTGAGCGATCGCAATCCAGATCGGAATAAGGGGGGAAATGACAACCTGATCGCAAAGTAAAACCCTAGTGGGTTATTGCGATCAAAACTATTACACCTGTCAGAATGTGCAAAAACCCCAAAATTGCGATGGAGGGTAACTTAATCCGAAAATGGTGGCAAGTTTTAAAACTCAATAAGCTGATACAATAAGCTATTCTACCGAACCTTAAACAATTCAAAAAGCTTAAATTTGATGACTTCTAAAACGTAAAAGATTACAGACTTTATGGAATGACTTTTAAAATGACTAAAACCTTGGTGAAATCCGAAAATCAATAAACCAAAACATGTAATAAGCCAATAAGCATTACGAGCTTATAGCTTATACGTGTAAGAGCTTAAGTATAACCAAAGAAGATCAATCCTTCAATCACGAAATCATAAAATCATACGCATGAAGTATGCAAATCGGATCAAAGGTAAAGTAAATCAAGAAGTGTAGAATGAGATTTAGGATTAAAAGCTTAAAATGAACTTGATTAATGAAAAATAAGCAATACAAATGTTTAATCTTGAAAGATTAAGAGAAAAGATGAAACTTAGTGAGAGAAAGTTTAAGACTTTCTCTCTCTAAAACTAGAAAGAAAAGTGAAAGATAAGAAACTAAAAATTAAAGACTAACTAACACCCTCCTAATTGTGTATTAGGAGGGTATTTATAGGGAAGGTGGAAGGAGTGCATGTGTTGCATCTTCTTTCTTTCTTTCTTCACGTCTTCTCGACTCGACTTTAATTCTTTGTCTTTTCTCGATGTCGTCTCGGGATTTGAACTTGTCTTTTAATTTTCTTCTTCTATTAGACTTAAGTTCTTCGACTTCGTTAAACTTCCGTCTTTAGACTTTTTCTTCGATAAATCTTCAGAATAGGCCTTGGACTTCCGTTCTTTTTGCACTCTTGATCTTCTGACTTCGTCTTTTCCCGTTTTCTTCGATAAAAGCCCGTGAAAGCCCGTGTTTTCTTCCTTTTTCATATTTTGGTCCTAAAACACAATAAAAACACAAACCACGTATAATTTCGACTTTTACGACATAAATCACACGTTTTGGTCTTGTTATTATTGGAAATAAGTGGTAAAAGGATAAGTGTTTTCACACTTATTAATTATTAAAACTAAAAGAGAAGTATCAGATAACTTAATAAACCTTTTATCAAATATTTCTGAATAATTAAATATAAATTTAATATGTATCGCGTCAGTTCTCATATTTTGCGCAGTCTTTTACAATATGTAAAATAAACTCCCGTTTTCGAATCAAATAACTTTGATATCTCTCGAAAACGAATTTCGATTAATAAATAATATAATTTATTATTATTTAAAGTCAAAAAAAATTCCCGGTTGTCACAGTGATGACGAAGAATATGCCATGGCCGTTCGTGACTTTAAGAAATTCTTCAAAAGACGAGGGAGAATCGTAAGACAACCACTTGACAACAAGAAGGCATCTCGAAATCCATTTGATATCAAGAAGCCCAAAGATGAAAGAAGATGTTACCAATGCGGTGATTCAAGTCATTATATTAACAAGTTTCCAAAAGGAAAACCAATGACACAAAGAGCTTTCATAAGTGGTGCATCGAGTGCTAGTGATGATGAAGGTAATGAGACCAAAAAGGAAGAGCTAGCTCTCACGGCACATGAAACAAACGAGGTACACTCCGACTCTTCTTACTATTCTTCTTCTCTAGATGATGACACATTACAAATTGAATTTAACAAAAAGTGTGAGATAAGCCTTACAGTTATAAACAAAAACAAACTTTTAAAAGCTAAAAAGAAAGCTTAGAAAAGGAGGCTTATGATTTAAAAGCTAAATTGTTAAGACTAGAGAAAGAAAAATAGCCAAAGATAAATGCGAAAAATGCCAAGAGCTAAATATCGAAATTGAGAAGCTTAAAACTAATCAAGAGGCGTTAACCAAACAAGATATAAAATTTGCAAAATTTTCCAAAAACGCAAATTACATCAAAGAATTGCTTAACTATCAAAGAGATAGTAAAGATAGAACGAGGTTGGGATTTGAAAAGCAAAATACAGCCTCTAGTTCAAAAACGACACCACAAAATAAAAATCCAAAAAATGTTGTCACATAGTGTCCCGGACCCCGTCGGAACCCTTTGTAGAAGGGTCCGACAGCCAAAGGGTCCGTGGGTCTGACTACTGCACAAATACAAAATAGGGCTGAATTTGTCACGATGTCTAGAAAACCCAAACCTTTCAATCCAGAAAGATACAACACTACTTTTAGGAGTATGGAAGCAAATACTAAAGCAAGAAACATACAATATCAACCTATGCCATCCTATCCCAAACCCCATTTCCCAAAAGCAACCAAAACGCACCAAATAGGTATAATCAAGTGCCATACAACTATGACTACCACAACCAATACACTATAGGAAATTTGGTGCCTTGGGATGTATTTGGTAACCAATCGGAATTGCCTTAAGGAGTATGTTTAACCCAAACGGACCCATGAGACGATGGGGACCAAACGCTCGAGCTTTAAAATGTGTAGGTATGCTTGAAGGTTGGACTTGAACTCGATGAATGGATCAAGGATAGTGGTTGTTCTAAACACATGACGGGGAATAGAAGTCTCTTTATCACCTACACACCAACAGATGGAGGTAATGTTATTTTTGGTGGTAATGTCAAATCAAAATCATAGGCAAAGGTATGATTTCTAATAACCATCACCATAGATAATGTTGCTCATGTTGGAAACTTAGGATTTAATTTACTTAGTATTAGTCAACTTTGTAGTAACAAATGCAAAGTCTTACTTGAATAAAATGGTAGTAAAATACTAAAAGACGGAATAACAATAACAAAAGGAATAAGGAAAAATAACATATACGTAATGAAGTTTGATACTTCAAAAGATGTTATTAGCTTGACCACCATAGACGACACCTCTACCCTTTGGCATAGGCGTCTTAGTCACATAAATATGGGGCTTTTACAAAACTTGGTTAACAAGGATCTTGTGAGAAATTTACCAAAAGTAAGATATGACAAACATTTTTGTGATGCATGTAAAATTGGTAAGCAAACACACGCAATCCATAAGGCTAAAAATATTGTTACTTCAACAAAATGTCTAGAAATTTTGCATATGGATTTGTTTGGTCCATCCGCGGTACAAAGTTTTGGAGGAAATCTCTATACTTTGGTTATTGTAGATGACTATTCAAGATTCACTTGGACAAAAAATTTGAAAACCAAAAGTGAAACATTTGATCATTTTGAAATTTTAAGTAAGAAAATCGAAAATCAATTAAATTGTCAAATTGTTTCAATTCGAACGGATCATGGTCGGGAGTTTGACAATGAAGTACAATGACAACTCATCATAGATGTGAGACATGACAAGATGTTGATATTGACAACGATGACAATATGTTTCATGATGCATGACATTATCATGTGATGGAGGAAGAACACAAAAAGGAAGTGGTGGAAAAGGAGAGTTTCCAATATCAATTTCCTTAAAAGGAGAAGAGATTTCATTTTGTGTGTTTTTGGTGAATTTGGGCTGAAAGAAATTGGAGAAATGGAGGAGAATCAAGGCCTTCATTTTGATTTGAGAAAGAGATGCAAATGCTTATGTAGAATATTGATAACCTATGAATCTATGAAGTGGGTTGATGTTTTCTAGTGAGAGAAACTAGAGAGAGAAAGTGAGAGAAAATGTGTATGATTTTATTAATATGAAAGTGAAATGTGAACAACAACCACCAACCCCTTTCCATGGTGGAAAGGGGTATTTATACTCCAAGCATACATTGGGCTTGGGCCGGTCCATGACAAGCCCATGGACCGATTCTTACTTAACTTAATAAGTAATATTTAACTAATTGTTAACTACGAGCTATTACAACATAAATCATATTGTGGAGTGACCGATACTTCTAATATACGTTAAAACGTATTTATAACAATCTCCCCCTAAGGGAGGTCACTCCACGTTACAAAGTTCTAAACCTAGCATACTATACTAAGTCTTCGTTCTTTAGCTCGTAATCTTTTCTTCTTTTCTTTCTTTTGTTGTGAATATGTTGGTTTGATCTTTTTGGCTTTGACTTGAGAGCATTGTTCTTTGGCCTTTCACGTGCGATCTTTGCCTTTCTTGTGAATTTTGCCTCCTCGTGACTTCATGTTCCACACACTTACGTCTTTTTGTTGAATTCTCGAAAGCTTCAGAGTTTGGTACAGCGGAAGACTTCATCTTGTACTTTCTTGAATTTTTGCTGAACTTTGTTGCAAAAGACATAAGCATGTGGGAACGACTTTTACAGGTACACCGCAACACCACCGTCTTCATTGGTACACAGCAACGCCACCGTCTTCAACAGGTACACAACAACGCCACCGTCTTTAACAGGTACACAGCAACGACACGAATAAAATGGCTTTGAACATTTTATTCTAATTCGGTAGCATTTTACCTCCGGTCGGTGAAGACCGTTGGACGATATTAGATATCGTACCCGTGACGGATAGTTTCAATTAAGTAACTTCCTGACAGGATTTCGCGGGTAAACCCGTTCTCTTTATTCGACCGTCCAAAGCTGACTGCGAACATAAAGAGTGAATCACTTGGATAAATTATCCTTGTGATTTGAAGCCGTCAATTCATGAAACCTAGAACAAGTGAATTTCAATTAAGATTTTCACCATCGTTGCTTTCCAGTTGTCACAAGCTCAATTCATAAAGAATCTTGCACGTCACCTACCAAGTGCAGTTTGATGTTAACACTAGAAGGATTTCCACTCGTCACTGTGATCAATAAAGAGTCACTCTGAGTGTTCTGGCAAGATCATATGATAATGCGTAGAGGCCTGGAATGAGTTTAAGTTCAATTAAGAATTAAACCACTGTTTCCTTCCAGTTTTTCACAAGATTGGTTCTAAAAGAACCGCACGTGTAACCTACCATGAGCTTGTTTGATGTTGGCTCAAGCAGGATTTCCATCTTCATTGTAATACTTACATATTACTCGGATGTTCTGGCAATGTTACGGGAATATTGCGTAGGACTCATGAAAATCTCTTACTTTTCACAGTGTGTGAGAAAGCAAGGAATAAATGGAAAGTGTCCTAATGAGAATTTTGATGATCTCTTGGCTCTAGACTCGATTGTGCGTTTTGATTTAGTGAGCGATGGCTGGAGAGGAGTGCCACCTTTTCAATACCAGTCTATTCGGAGTGAATAAACCAATAGATAACGTGTTGATCTCCGTGTGATTAAAACAAATACCTTTTGAGAGATATTTGAGTTAGTTGGGAAGGGTTGTGCATTGCATCACTGGGTCCATGATGTCTTTCTTCAATACCGAGAATCATTAGCAAAAATGACCTCAATAGCATATGTATTGACCCGGTTTCTGCCTAAAGTTGTAAGGAGGGCTTCTTTCTTTACACCCTTTATCTTTACAATTCTTTTTCATTCTTCAACCCCTTCAATGCTTACCAATACGTCATCACTAGCACCTTGTTGTGATTGTTCCAGTGCTAGCTTAAGTACTTGGTCGGCATTCAGCTACGTTCACATTCTTTCTCCATCTTTCCTAGGACTTCTAATTCTATCTAGGGAATTGTCCTTGGGAAGATTCCATCGGTTCTGATGAATCATTGGACTAAACCTATTCCTACCACCCTTTTGTCACCACATTCGTCGTGAATTAAGCGTGTTTTGGGAAGGAATTGCCACCATGAAAAATCATTGAAAATCACATAAGGTACTTGTGATATTAAAATCAAAAGTTTTGTACCTTAGGTGTTTTGTTCATAAAAAACGCTCCCCCTTAACACGTGCTTAACACATATTAAGTTGGATTATCGTTAAGTCTTTTTCATCTTTTAGCCAAGTATCACTTAAGTCTCCTTAATCCCATTTTCTCCCCTTATCCAAAATGTTAACCATTAATATTTGGGATATTGAATGGATTAACCGGTCTTTGGGTAAAAATGAAATCGATGTTTGGCCATAGAACATGTTCATGCTCCCCCTTAAATTAATAAGGGATAGTTGTAGTGCTTTAGTATGATATATTTTGAAAGATTTAGAATCTCGTGAGAAATTCTCGAAAAATTATCATACCTTAACACTACATCAAGCCATTACAGCATAATATTCACAAATATACATATTCACAATTGAAAGCCAATATAAAGTGGACCTGAGATGTACGACCCATTAGATGGATCGTTGCAGTAGCTTGTGGTGCACTAAATATGGTCTACCACCCACGAATCTTTCCAAGCTCCTCATCAATCTACGTTCACGGAGCTTTTGATCGATCTTCTTGATCACATAATTCGCCATCTGCCTATAACCCTTATGCCAATCCTCGGTCATCTCTGGCAAAGTCCCACCCGAGTTCAGATGCTCCAACTTTCCTCTGACTTGTAGAAGAGTCCCATCACTGTACTTGTAAAGCTCTCCCACCCTCATAAACTTCATTAAACCTCGACTGTTCAAGTAGAAAATGCCGCAATTCGGAACAGAGATGCCGGTATAAGGACATCTTTCTACATGTTGAGGTAGAACTTGATTCACTGGACGGGTTAAGTTGAGCTTCCTTTGATAGCTTTCGACTCCCAACTGAAGATCTTCAACTCTTTTCTTGATAACAACGCTTCGTGTGAACATACGAAGTGCTGTATTCAAGGCAATGAGGTCTTCACGAGGAATATGTGTGAGTTGATCTCGGGTCATCAGAAGCAACATATCTTCAATATCCTCAAGGCGAATGATAGAGAAATCTCCCTGCTGGATTTTGTATTCTCTGTCATCCTCCCTTTTCAAACGAATCTCCGTCACATGATAGTAGCCATTCTTGGCTTCAGTTTTCAACCCTAAGATGCTAGAGATGAGGATATCGGATCGGTCGTTACTCCCTGAGTTGACTAGACAGCAGCCCCTGTACGCCCTTCGAACTCGTTCGTCCCAGTGTGATGCACCTATGACAGCATACATATCATAATTATGATTTACCTTTGGGACCCAGAGTCGGTTTACCTTTTCCTCGATAAAGGGTATTGTCCCCCAGTTGGCAGCTTTCAGCAAGGTCAGGGATGTTGCGTACATTGAGGACCCCTTCAGAAGATACACAAGATCATTGGTGACGAAGAAGTCAAGAGCAATCTGATTATCTTGAGAAGGATCCATTGGAGGTGGAGCTCTTTCTGATTCATGAAGTCCTGGCCGTTGAACGGTATTCAGAGCCTTCAGGATCTCATCGGCATAATACTCGAACTCCATTTGGGTCAACCGGGTTTTGGCGCGTAGTCTCTTATCCTTCAGTGCTTTCTTCACCAAAGATGGAGTAACCGAAGTCTTATACTCATGAGCAAGAAATGCACATAAGTCAATCGGACTGCGGATACGAAGATACAAAACATCTTTGTCAGCGTCGGTGATCGGATCATACTGCGCCGCTGCCGTGATCCAAGCCTGTGGTGGTGCAGTCTCGTCAATCTCCAACGTGTCTGCCCAGTCCCTTGTGCTTGGAACAGTAGATTGTGGGTTTTGTTGCAGAGGATTGGAGACGTGAACATCTGCTTGTTCTGTTTCAGGCATGTCGGCAGTGTCATGAACGGGTGAGTGTTGTGCAGCTTCAGGTTCGGTTGCCGATTCTACAATCACAGGAACAACAGCAATAGAACTAACAGGGTTAGTGGTAACAGGTATGGATGCAGCGATAAATGTACCAGGAATAGATGACCCTGTAGTGGCATTCACATCGTGGCGCCACTTCGATCGTCTGGATTCTGTGGACGTAGATTTTTCCTTTGGTGCTGCATCTTTCTTGGACTTGGTGCCAGACTTAACAGGTTTCTTTGAGCTGGCAACCTTATCCCCTTTCTCAGGCTGTTTACCCCCATCCGCATCCTCATTATCATCCCCATTGCTCCCCCTAACACTCTCCTCATTACCATCACCGCCATCATCGCCATCATCATCATCGTCATCATCATCCTCATCATCATCATCATCATCCTTATCATTATCATCCTCATCATCATTATCATTCTGATCCTCATCATCCTCATCATCATCATCATTCTTATCTTCTTCTTCTTCTTCTTCCTCTTCTCCACCAGTACCCTCTTCTTCGTCACTCTCTTCCCTTTCTTCCTCAGGGAGAATGTGGTAGGGTACCACACTTCCAAACGTCTTGAACAACCTATCATCCTCCATGATAGCGTCATTCAGGGATTTGAAGAGAGCCCGTTGAATCCTCGATTTATCAAACGATCCAAGTTCCCTCATTCGAGCTTTGAGGATTTTCTTTAGTTCAAAATCCGTCAAGTCATAAGCAATCTTGTAGGCGGCTTCTGAAGGATTGGATGATTTGATCATTAAGTTGTCAGCAGCGAGTGTCTTCAACTCATCACGCAGTTTAGGCATTAGGGATTCAACGGAGTCTTTCACTCTCTGCTCAAGAGAAGCTTCAAGAGCTTCTTTTTGCTCTTTAAGGTCATCCTTAATAGCTTTAAGTCTCGTAATTCGTGCTTGATGCCTATCAGCTTCAGCCTTTTTAACCCGAGCAAGTTCTTCTACATGAGCTTTACGTGTAAATTCCATATCTGCAGCGAACTTAGCAATCAACTCTTCTTGAGCTTTCTTAGATGCTTCTTCACTTTGAGCTCGTCTACGTAACTCTTGGCGAAGTTCATCCATTTCTCTCTTGTGATTATCCACATGTTTATCCAACATTTCGGCCATCACCAATGCAGCCATTGTAGACGTTGCAGAGCTGCTCTGGGTTGATGGAATAGGCTCGGTTGTAACTGCGGTACTAAGGATGGGGTTTATTGGTGGTGGAAGAAATGGTGTTGAAACCGGTCTGGTTGGTACGGGTTGAGTTGGTTGAAGTTGAGTTGCTAAAGGTTGAGTAGACTCTTTTTCAATACTAGCTGAAACAGGGGGGGTGGATGTCTCCTTCGAAGTAGAATACTTTTCAGGTGATCCAAACTCAAACACATCATCTGGTTCCACGTACTCTTCTTCAACATTTATCCGTGCACCCGAACCACTACCTCCAGTGTCTTTCCTACTCCTTTCCATAGCTATCTTCATCGCTTTTCTCTCAGTCTTGTTAAGAGCAGGATCATCAATATCTTCTTCATCGTGGAGAACTAACTCATCAGCCGTACCCTTTCCCTTCTTAACTGCCGTCTTCTTCTTTTTGGCTTTGGGTTCAGGTAAATCTGTTTGCTTCCGTTTACCTTTGCTCTTAACCGTGGTGGAAGAGTCTTCACCTGCTAGAATGCTTGCTCGTTGATTCTCAATTTCTGTTAGCAAGTTCTTGTAATCATCAGATGCTATAATCTCATCGGTCAGAAGATGACCGGGAATAGGACCAGGAATAACCGTATTCGAATGAGTCTCCTGCCTTAAGTCTACCAAATCATCATCATCCATCGTGTGGTGACGACTACCTGCACGCTTATTAATGGATGCATCGTGTTCCATAAAGTAATGTATGATCAGCTTAATGAACCTAGGGTACTGGTAACTTTTAACCTTACCCTTTGTGTTTGTGAAGAGTTGAAAAGTAAACTCCTCCCACAGCAGTGATGCATAATCAATACCCATACCTTTAAACATACCATAAAACATCTTGATGATTGGTGGACGAACAGCATCAAACCCAGTTGTTTTGGGTGTTAAACATCGGCTTAGAATCCCAAAAATAGCTTTCCATGGTTGACCAACTTTGGCAGTAGTAAACTCAGACGGGGTTCGTATGTCAAGACATCCAATGGCGGTGAACATTTCCATGATCTGGTCCTTAGTCGGGTTGGCTGAGTATGATAGGTCTTTGAGTGTCGGCCGAAATCCAAAGATCTTCCTAAAGTCTGACACAGTAAGCGTCTGCTGCTTGTTGTCCAAGGAAAAAGTGATTTTGTTCGACGTCCTCTCTTTGGTAGCCCAGAACTCGTAAAGGTAGTCATAGGGCACTGAAGCACTTCTCCTTAGCGCATGCTTGAGATGAGATTTATCAAGCATGGCTGTACCTACCTTAAATCCATTATGGGTAGAGTGAGATACCTCCTTCAAACGAAAGTTGTTCGGAATAAACTTTAGAGTCTTGGCTTCGGCAATGGCGGTGGCTCTGGTGTGTTGTATTTGTTGTACTGTAGGGTTAGTCATCGTCTCTGCTTAAGATAAAACACAAAGGTTGAAACATACAAATATGAATATCAATATGACTTTAAACCTAAGCATAGAACATATGACCTAATCCCTTAAGCTTGTAAACCATTCAAACATCTTCTATACGGAATAATCATTCAATTCGGAATACTTGGTCTATGCTGAATATATATCCTATGCGGAATGATAGGTCTATTCGGAACAGAAGGCCTATGCGGAATAAAAAGTCTATTCGGAACATTAGGCCTATGCGGAATAAATACTCTATTCGGAAAGAACAGTCTATGCGGAATAAACAAACCTATTCGGAAAGAACTGTCTATGCGGAATAAATTCTCTATTCGGAAAGAACTGTCTATGCGGAATAAAAAATCCTATTCGGAAAGACTTGTCTATGCGGAATAAATTCTCTATTCGGAAAGAGCTGTCTATGCAGAATAAAAAATTCTATTCGGAAAGACTTGGCCTATGCGGAATAAATTCTCTATTCGGAAAGTGCTGTCTATGCGGAATAAAAAATCCTATTCGGAAAGACTTGGCCTATGCGGAATATTCAGTTTATTCGGAAAAAGTTTCTCTATGCGGAATATTTATTCTATTCGGAAAGATTTGGCCTATGCGGAAAGATCATTCTATTCGGAAAAAGTTCTCCTATGCGGAAAGATTCATTCTATGCGGAAAAAGTTTCTTACACGGAAAGTCCTCCTATTCGGAATGTTTTTTCAACACTTATATATTTTCTAATTAAGCACGAAATCTGTTTGATTCAAGTGGTCTAAGAGCCAAAGCAGTTTAAATGTCCTATTCCGAGTAAAACCCAGGCAAAACCCCCAATTTTAATTAAACCCTAATTAAGCAGTAACTTCAATCTATTGATTCCAGTTAAAAGGAGATAATTAAGTTGATTTGCATGAATGATTAATCCGATTGAATACCTTTTAAAGATCTTGAACAAGAAGATTAATGAATTGATTCGTGTTTGTTTGATTTCGTGAGTGTTTGTGTGTTTGTTTGTCAATGGCGGCAAAGATAGAGTTAAACAATCAGAAAAGGTGAAAGAGTGAAGAGACGGGGGGGGGGGGGATGATTTTGACTAGGTCAAATTTTTCACAAGTTAGACATATTGTCAACGTTACCCCCTCAATTTTTCTTCTTTCTACAAACAAAATTCTTTTGTTTTCCCAAGTTCTAATTCTTGTCATTTTGACCCTATCTTATGTTAACTACCCGAGCCTTAGTGATTAAATTAACTTAACACAAGCACAAAAACTATCCATGACAAACTTATAAGCAACAACAAAACCAATGCCAAAGCAATCCAACCATTAACCATTAAGCTTTTTGAGTTTCCTTGAAAACTTTTGAAGATCTTTTTGATGTGAAAGATGATGTAACATTTTCTCCCCCTTAAACGATGACCCGTTTTCTATTTAAAGAGCTGTAGTCATTGTTTAACGAGGCACATGATGATGAAAAACATTTCCCAATTGATATCTTGAAAAGTTTGATTCGTGGTGTCAATAAGATTTCTCTTATTTTAACAAATTAATGCACTGAGACGTACACAAATTTGTGTTAGACCAAGTTGTAAAGTAAACTTGATCCCTTTGCATGATTTGGCTTGTAAATCACGTCCGAGAAAATTAATTCCCGTTCTGAGCCAACGTTTTCCAAGGAAATACGTGACTTTAATATGAAAACCGGGTTGCAGTCAGAAATAACTACAAGCCATAATGGGCATGTTTTAAAAATGTACAACTTTTATACGGACTCTATTTATGGCACCGTGTCAATATTGATCGACATTTCTAAGGCCGTAAATATTACCGTACTAAAAGACATGCCCGTTTTAAACGAAAAATATTTTTGGTTTTTCTTGATTTTATAATTTTTATGGTTTTTGTAGGTTTTATATTTTTTATGGTTTTTCTTGGTTTTATATTTTTGTATTTTCTTTTTGTGGTTTATATATTTACTATAATATACATGATCACGAACAAAGGATACTCTGAATAGTTTACCACGACTATTCAGCTGATTCTTCTGCCAACTCTTTGAGAGTCGCTGGAGTGAATGATTTCATGCCAAGCTTGTCGATCAAAAACTCGATTCGTCCTCGATCTAAGGCTTTGGTGAACATATCCGCCAGCTGGTACTCAGTAGTGACAAAATACAGCTCGATCACTCCGTTCTCCACCTGCTCCTTAATGAAATGGTAGCGAATGTCTATGTGCTTGGCCCGGGAGTGTTGAACATAGTTGCAGCAAAGGGCAATGGCGCTCTTGTTGTCACAATACATCGGGATTTTGTTGAATCCCAAACCGTAGTCAGTTAATTGTGATCTCATCCAAAGGACTTGAGCACAACAACCGGACATGGCGATGTATTCAGCCTCCGTGCTTGATATTGCAGCGCTTTTCTGCCTTTTTGAAGACCAACTTATCAATCTATCTCCAAGGAGTTGCACAGATCCAGAAGTGCTACGCCTCGTGTCTTGACATCCAGCATGATCGGCATCTGCGTATGATATTAAAGCAATAGAGGAATCTTTCGGATACCATAGACCACGATGAAGTGTTCCTTTTAGATACCGAAAGATCCTTTTCACAACATGTAGGTGCTTTTCGGTAGGCCGAGCCTGATACCGGGCACACATGCATACAGCAAATTGCAAATCAGGCCTGCTAGCAGTCAGATATAGAAGGGTGCCGATCATCCCACGGTAAAGTTTTGGATCGACAATAGTCCCATTCCTATCTTCATCTAACTTGGATTTCTCCACCATTGGAGTGTCCACGGGGTCACAATTTTCAAAGTTATATTTCTTAAGAGATTCTAGAGCATATTTGGATTGATTAATAAAGATGCCTCTGGGATTTTGAGAAATCTGTAATCCTAAGAAAAATGAAATTTTTCCCATCATCGACATCTGAAAGCGTGTGGACATTATCTTCTCAAATTGATTTGACAATTCTATGTTAGTGGCAACAAATATTATATCATCAACATAAATTTGTACCAGAAGCATGTCGTTGCCTTCCTTGAGAGTGAATAGAGTGGGGTCCACCTTGCCTTTGGAGAAGCCTTCCGAAATGAGATATGTGGACAGGAGATCATACCACGCGCGTAGAGCTTGTTTCAACCCATAGAGAGCCTTCTTAAGCTTGTACACATGATTAGGAAACTCCGTACTGACGAACCCATCCGGCTGACTAACATAGACTTCTTCCCTTAGTTCACCGTTCAAAAATGCCGTCTTCACATCCATTTGGTAGACGATCATGTTCATATGAGCAGCATACACAAGGAATAGTCTAATCGCCTCCAATCTAGCCACAGGAGCAAAAGATTCTTCAAAGTCTATACCCAAGGCTTGTTTATATCCTCTAGCGACCAATCTAGCCTTATTCTTCAATACCGCACCCATCTCATCAAGTTTAACCTTATAAACCCATAACAAGGTAAGGATGTTAACCTTGTCAGGGAGAGGAACTAATTCCCATACTTCAAGTCGTTGGAATTCATTTAGTTCCTCCTGCATAGCTTCAATCCAAGATGATTGGGTCATAGGCTGCTGCCAATTTTTGGGTTCAACTTCAGAGAGAAATGCATTAAAGTAACAATAGAGTGCACTCTCTTGTAATTGATGGCGTGTAGAGACTGGTCGATCTAGATCTCCAATAACATTCCTAATTGGGTGATCTTTTGTCCATTTAGTGCTATGGTTTTTAATCCTAGGTGGTCTGGAGTGAACAATAGAAGGAGCTTCTTCTGAGGTAGACGCGGCTGAAGGGTTTTTAGGGATCGCTACACCAAAGAAAGGAAGCTCTTGCAAGTGAGCATATTCCAAGTCGTGATCAGTAGAATCCTCTTCCACATCATTAGGCACAAGTAGGGGTGATGATTCAGGTGTAGTTTGAGAATCACTTGGTGAAGGTGCATCCGGTTCAATGTGAATTGTAGATGCATTAGATAAAGGTTCATTAGCTTGAGCAACCACTTCAGGTATTGGAGCAATTACTACAGGTGCTGGAACTTCATCAGTCGGGGGATCGAAGAATTCATCAAACAACGGTTGAAACAGTTTATCCCACTCGGGCCTTGATGGTGGTAAAAATGATGTAGAAGTAGGATTATTGGGAACTAATCCGGAACTAATAGCACCGGTTCCCATCTCATGAAGCGCGGGTTCAGAGCTGTGTTGCTCAGAAGCCATCGCTGTCAGCTCATCGAAATCTGCGTCCATAGTTTCTACAATCTTGCCAAGACGACGGTTATAGATTCGGTATGCTCTCTTGGACGGTGAGTAACCAATGAAAATACCTATATCGGCTTTCGGTTGAAGCTTACCCAAGTTCTCACTATTGATGTTTGGATAACAAAGAGCACCAAACACATGGAAAAATGAAACATCGGGTTTACGGTCATGTAGAAGCTCATAAGGTGTTTTTCCATGGCGTTTCCGAATGATAGAACGGTTTTGGGTGAAACATGCAGTAGATATAGCCTCTGCCCACAAGAACAATGAAGCGTTCGCGTAAATAAGCATGGTCCTAGCAGCTTCCATAAGTGTACGATTCCGTCTTTCAACGACACCGTTTTGTTGTGGAGTGCGTGCAGCGGATGTTTCATGTGAGATACCAACTCCTTCATAATAATCACGAAGAGTCTGGTTGACGAACTCTGTACCATTGTCTGTACGAATACGGCGGACAGTAGTATTCAAACGTACCTGAATGAATTTCAGAAAAGTGATGATAGCCTTCGGTGCTTCATCCTTTGTACGTAGAAATCTAACCCATGTAAACCTGGAGAAATCATCCACAATGACGAGAATGAATTTCTTACCGCTCACACTTTCAGTTCTCATTGGTCTACAAAGATCCATATGCAAAAGATGAAGTTTTTCTTGATTGGTGTCTTCAGCTTTGGGCTTGTAAGATTTATTGGTGCTTTTCCCCCTTGAACACGCGGAACATAAATGGTCCTTGTGAAATTTAAGCTTTGGAAGACCACGGACTAATTCGTTTTTAGCCAGATGATTAATAGCATCAAAGTTAAGATGAGATAATCTGCGATGCCATAACCATGACTTGGTCTTAGATGCTTTAGAGAGAAGACATACTGGAGAGGAGGCCATCATGTCTTGTAAGGACAAGGTATAAAGATTTGCACCACGAGATCCCTTCAACAAATCTTTTCCTTGCAATTGCGAATGAAACAAGTATGTTGTCGAAAAGCAACCTCGAGGTTGGAATCACAAAACTGTCCTACTGAGAATAAATTATGACCAAGACCTTCAACATAGTATACCCTTGAAATCGTCACATTTCCAATCTGATATTCACCATACCCCATTATCTTTGCTATATGATCATTCCCAAATTTAACCGTACCAAGAAACTTGCTGACGAAATTTCAGAGCATCGAGCGATTTCCGGTCATATGTTTTGAACAACCGGAGTCCAAATACCACAGGATGATTTGGACCACCTGAAAATATCACCACACGAAGACAATGTAGAGGTATCGGAATCTGAGTGTTCCTTGTTATTAGCAGGTACAGATTTAATAATCTTAGATTTGCTAACTCTAGGTTGCTTAGATTTCCTAGCCTTCTTTTTCTTAATGAGTGGTGTAGATTCTAGTTGGCTTAAATCCTGAGGTATTTCTTCACTGATAGGCACTTTAGTGGGGGCTGACCTAATTAAAGGGCGCTGTTTCCATACTTGAGTGCGAGTGTTCCTAACTAAAGGACGCTCAGACCTAACCTCAATGGATGCATTCCTAGTTAAAGGGCACATTGTTCCATCTAATGTAAAGGTCCTACCAGTGGGACGCCATTGCCAGCCAACTTGGGCACGAGTTCTACCCGTTGGATTCCATTCAAGACCATTCTTAATTGCATTCATTTCATTCACATGCTCAATAAGACACAAATCATGACGTTGGGAAAACATACATTCATTACAATTCCAACAATTTAACTTAGAATTCACGAATGGTTTTGGCTTCTGCACAGGCGTAGAGCTTTTAGTCTTAACATGATTCTTCTTATTTAAAACTGAACTAACATTCCTATGGTGATCTTCTACTTTCTTCTTTTTGGCACTACTAGTGGAGGGCTTGATCTTATCTTTCTTGAGTGGCGATCCTTTAGCCTTAGTAGTCTCTTTTAATCCTGTAGAAGGCAAAGTGGGAATATTAGCAACAGATTTTAAAGGTGCCTTACTTGATTGTGCCAATGACGGTTTTGCTCCTGGAGTCTTATTGAACGGAGTTACATCAATGGGCCTATTAGTAAGTAGTGCAGAACCTGGTGTACCGATGTATTGCAAATATGCTAAGCAATATTGAACTCGCTTAATATATTTATGAGCCGAATAATAGTCGCTACTTGAGGGATCTAAGGCATAAAGATCGTCTAAAATATCCCTAAGAAGATCGACATGCTTAATGGAATTCCTCATATAATCATCGTAGGTAACCGGGTTTCTCTTATGAAGCGGGTTCTTATAAAGCACTACTGACTTGGTTGTTGGAGCACTAGTGGACGGTGCAGAGTCGGTAGCTAAGTTATCAACAACTTCTTGTCGGGTGAGAAGAAGTGTCTCCTTTAACTCGGCCAAAACCATATTTTTGTCAATGAGCAGGATGTTCAAGTCAGAGATTTCCTCGCACTTTTGGTTCAGTTGTTCAACATAAGATTGTTGCTGTGCCGCATTAAAAGCGAAGCGTTCTTCTAGTGAACCATAAAGAGCGGATAGTCCCTGTCTTGTCCGATCCATCTCCCCTAGAACAGACGAAAGTCTAATTTCTAAGACCTGGTTTTTAGACTCTGCAGCCTCTAGTTCCATTTTTAATGTTTCATTTGATGACACATCTCTCTTCAATCTCATTATCTCTTCCTCTAATGTCTTAACAATTGCAATCATCTTGTCACTCGTCTCAACACCGTTTTCACAACCATTTGATATCAAAAGATTCTCATTTTGAGTTTGTTGTTTTAATTCTAAAGATATACAATGTTGTTCTAGTTGATTAAAGCGTTTTGAAAGTAAATTGTAAGAATCTTGTAGCTTTAAAAACTCAGCGTTAGATTCGTGACAAGAATGATTATCTACCTCATTTACAGTATCAGCAACATTTACAGAGAGATCACAATCATCATCACAAATATCATTACAAATATTCACAGCATCACAATTAATCATAGCGGATGTAAGCTCATTCGAATAATTAACATTTACAGTCGTAAGCACATCACACGAGATTACTGCAGACAAGAATCGGTCATATTCGGTTAAAATCTTTTCTTTTTCAATTAGTTGTAGTTCGTAAGCGGTGTCTATTTCATAAAACACTTTTTGAACTTCACCAATTTCAAACACAAGATTTTCCTTAAGAGATGCAAAACTTCCTTTTAGACTTTCGACAAATGGATTGATCTCAGTTTTAAACACCTCGTTCATGTGTTCGAAAGCCCATTCTTCGGCGTTTAGGCCATTTGAAGTCGTACAATCCAAAATGACCTTGTCAAAATTAGTAAAGTATTGATTAATCTCTTGCAAGTTTAACCATACAGTGCTAACCGGTGGAAGATCCTTTGGAATTTCCTTAGGACCTTCCATGTTGACAAGTGTAGGAAATGTACTAGGGCTTTCTTCATTCAACATGTAGGTTGGTGCTGTAATGAGATCTTTGTCCATATGGAAGCGAATTCTAAAATCCGTTTTAGCAAGCTCCTTATTCAATTTAAAATAATCACACTCGGGATACTTTGCAGAATTGTATGACCGATCCTCATCAACTAGATCCTTACTTGTTCGATCATCAGGAAAAACAATCGGGTCTAAGGCCAAACCTAATTGAGTTGCATTATAAAGTCTAGGACTATGTCTTAAAGCTTGTTTTGCATACCTTGGATTAGGGGGAAGGCCTTTTTGACGTGATAAGTTAAATTCTCTAAATGAAGCATCAAATAAGTGCACTAGTTGAGAAGCAGAGTATTGTCTTAAGAGCAAGTAATCTAGACTTCTAATATTATTAGCAGCATTAATCTCCATTTCATTCTTCTTAGACTCGAGTGACTCAAAATCTGTTTGAAGTTTTTGAAAATTAGTGACCACTAACTCCTTTTCGCTAAGTTCTTTAGAAAGATTTGCTCTTAAGGTTTCGATTTCTTGCAAGTGACCCATTTGTTTGTTTCTAAAATGATCATATTCGAGATTAGTTAGAACACTAGACGAAGGCACTAATTCCAAGGTTTGAACTTTCTCTTTGCTTAAGGTAAGCTCATCAGACAAATTCTTATTCTTAGCTAAGGTTTCTAAGAGTGCAACATTCATTTGGCTAAGTAATGTAGCAGGAACCATGACCAAATCTTGTTGAGCAGGAGTAGGCGTTTGCGAAATGGGTCCCGGTTGTGATTCACTCAAAGTCTGGGGACTCACATTGATATTACTATCATTGTTTGTCTCCTCATTTGAAAGACTCACCACCGAAGATTCATTCGAGTCAGCACTCTCTTGCACAACTTGATGTGGTTGAATACTAGCATCAGTGGTATTATCGGTGGTATTGATAAGTACCTCAGATCTCTTTTCTGGCCCTAAGCTGGAGATAGTTGCCATGAGAGCAGCCTTTGCAGATTGAAAGTCATCACAGTCTGAGTCATACGCATCAAGATCATCGGCTTGGTATGCTGCATTCTGTGTGGTGACAACGTCTTGTTCAGCAATCCCTGGATCAGCAAGAAATGCAAGCTCCTCTTCATCAAGTTCCCTTCCTTGTGCCTGAGCATTAACCAGATAGATCTTCTCTGCAAACCATTGTCCATCCCTTCTCCTCTTGGGTTTCTTACAATCCCTGGACATGTGACCCTCTTCCTTGCAATTGTAACATGTAATCATTCTCAACTTGCCCGTGGAATTAGCCCGTGGAGCAGGATTAGCCATTGGTGCCTGATTGACCGTACGAGCATTGGTGGTTGATGTGGTAGGTCTCCCCTGATATGGTTGAATAGGCTGAACCATGACCCTGCCATTCTCAATAGTAGCTTGTTGACGAGAATTGGATGAATTCCTCAACTGATTGTTGGTTGGAGCTGATCCTCTGTATCCTCGTTTGCTTAAAGTCCTTGTGAGATAAGCAGACATAGTGGTTAGCACTTCAACTGGGTCAGCTCCTTGTTGGAATACAGGAATGGGGACTTCCTCATCATCACAATACATTGCTTGATCTTGATGAGCTGCATAATCACTAGAAGGAATACTTATTTGATCAAGGTAGCTTGTTGGATATGCTGCATTCTCTTGATAAGAAGAATATGAAGGCTGAGCATAAGGTGCAACATTTGCTGGATGAAGTTGTGAAGCATACTGTGGTGAAGATGCATTGAACCGATATTGTTGCTGATGTGAGGTGGGTGGTTGTGGTAGAATCGAGTATTGGGGGAAGGTTGGTGTCATGTAAGGTGATGGATGATAGGCTTGATGTCCCAAGATATAAGGTGTGTTGTTGTGTGACAAGCTTGGTTGATTCGCCATCAAAGCTAAGGAATCTGGGTACATACCGCGAGGAGAACGGTGCATAATCACATGTTTCTCATGCTGCTGAAGAAAAGCATAGATTTGATCTAAGTTGCACTTATGCAAATCCCGGGTTAACTTCACATCGGTAATATACTCACCCCATTCAGCTTGAGGTAAAGTATTCAAGAACTTGGTGTTAACCTGGAATGGAGCAATCACGAGATTGTATACATTCAGATCATTCATTAGAGTGGTGAATCTGAAGTAATAGTCGTGTAGCGTTTCCCCTGGGCTGTACGTGAATCTATCAAACAGATCATACAGCTGACACTCCCTTTCCTGTTTGGTGAGAGACGTACCTTGTAGCAACACCTTTAGACGTTCCCATAAATCTTTGGCAACCGTATATTGACTAACCATACGATAAATATCATGCAGAAGAGCTTGGAGAAGAGTCTGTAAAGCCTTTTCATCAGCATCAGCAATGAGTTGTTGTGCCGGTGTGAGTTCTTCATATTCTCTTGGTCGAGACACGTTATTTGCCACAATGGTACCATAGTCGAGTGGACCATTCAAAATCGATTTGACCATAAGCCTTCCGTATGTTGGTTTGCCCTTCAAGTATTGCATCATACGGCCCTGCCATGCCTCAAACACCTCTTTAATAAGCATCGGTGGACGACTATCAGTCCTCGTTATGATCGAGATATCCGTAAGAGATGTCATCTGAGGCATTAATGAACTTGGATTCATTGTGATCACTTAAAAGACTCAAAGATTATCGGTTGATCGAGCAGTGAAGAAATGTTGAGAATTTGTGTTGTGTTGGTTGTAATCAAGATTAAATCCACTAAAGATCGTCGAAAAAACTCAAATACCCCTTGAACTTGCTTATACGGAATAACCCAAACTCAGAATAAACCCTATTCGGAATAATACCTATTCAGAATAATTCTATGCTGAAAACCCTTATGCTGAATAACCCTTATGCGGAATAACCCTATTCTGAAAATGCCCTATTCGGAATAAACCTTATGCTGAATAAACCTTATGCGGAAAACTTTGCTATTCGGAATAATTGGCAATTCGGAAAGATATTCGGAAAAAATGGCTATTCGGAACGATGGGCTATTCGGAAAGAATTGCTATTCGGAAAGATTTGCTATTCGGAAAGATGCTGCTATTCGGAAAGAATTGCTATTCGGAAAGTTGCTATTCGGAAAAATCTTCTTATTCGGAAAGTCTATTCGGAAAAAAAATCCTGCTATTCTGAAAATTTTCCTATTCGGAATGTCTATTCGGAATAAACCTGCTATTCTGAAAACCTTCCTATTCGGAATAAACCTTCTATTCTGAAAAACTTCCTATTCGGAATAAACTGGAAATTTTTTTTTCCGAGACTTGAAGAACAGCCTTAAATCCGATTTTTTGATCACAAACCACAAAAAGTTTTATGATTTTTACCAAAATAAGCTAAACCCAATCCTTATCAATCAATCCCAATAACAAAAACACCAAAAACAACAAGATTCAAGATTGATTTTTTCTAAAGATCACTAATTGATTCAAAAACTAAAAAAGCAACACAATCCTTACCTTAAATCACCCCATAGCTCTTGATACCAAATGTAGAATATTGATAACCTATGAATCTATGAAGTGGGTTGATGTTTTCTAGTGAGAGAAACTAGAGAGAGAAAGTGAGAGAAAATGTGTATGATTTTATTAATATGAAAGTGAAATGTGAACAACAACCACCAACCCCTTTCCATGGTGGAAAGGGGTATTTATACTCCAAGCATACATTGGGCTTGGGCCGGTCCATGACAAGCCCATGGACCGGTTCTTACTTAACTTAATAAGTAATATTTAACTAATTGTTAACTACGAGCTATTACAACATAAATCATATTGTGGAGTGACCGATACTTCTAATATACGTTAAAACGTATTTCTAACAGCTTAGGGTTAAGTAGAGAAAGCATATACCTTCCCATTGATCAAACCGTTAAGGAATGCACTTTTACATCCATTTGTTGAAACTTAAAATCTAGAGCACAAGCATATGATAAAAGGATCCTAATGGACTCTAACCTTGCTACGGGGGCAAAAGTCTCGTCATAATCAATACCTTCTTATTGATTATAGCCTTGAGCTAAAAGTCTAGCCTTGTTATGAGACACTACACCATTCTCATCTAGTTTGTTTCTATAGATCCATTTGGTTCCTATGATGGTGGTACTTCTATGTGGAGGAATAAGTTCCCAAACATCATTAGCAATGAACTGATTTAATTCTTCTTGCATAGCAATGTCCCAACTCTCATTCGTCAAAGCTTCTTTAACATTCTTTGGTTCAATCAAGGAGACAAAACAAAAGAAGTTACTTTGATCTTGGAGTTGAGATCTAAAGTGTTAGGACCTATGTAATAGCTATTTGTAATAGATGAACTAGGAGGTATGTAGTTCCTCCTAGTCCTAGTAGTAGTAGGAGCAACACGTGCTCCTGCTCTAGTAGAAAGTCAATTAATGTTATTCTTAGTAGTTTGTTAGGATATGCATGAGATATCTTAGGAAATGGTATACATATCAGGATTTACACGTTTATGTTTAATGTATTTTTAGGGTTTCCTTGTAGTATAAAAGGAACCCATTGGCAGAAGGGTTAGACATACCTTTCACCAGTATTCATTTCATATTAATAGTAGAAATCCTTAGTAAGGATCAAGTCATTTAGTTATTCTGTTTCTTCTTGATCATAGTATTTATATTCCGCACTTATACTTTGTATTACATTAAGAGTCTCTCTGTGAATAGACTTGTGATTACAGAAGTCGTTCATCATCCTTAATAGGCTGCAAGATCCACAACCAGTGGACCCAACAAGTGGTATCAGAGCATGGGAGAGTCTCTGCTCAAGAAGAACCAATTTTTTTAACATCTTTGTCTAATCATGTCTGCTTCTAGTTCTACTGAAATAGGATAACCAAGCACCACAACAACACAGCAAACATAGCTAATCGTTGCTACTGTTTCCAATACAAATGGAAAATTCCCACTCTTGAAGAAGGAAGAGTATGATAGCTGGGCCATGAAGATGGAGTGCTGGATCACCAATACTGATCTAGACTTGTGGAAGATTGTTCAAAATGGAAACAGCAAGAAGAAAACTAGTAGAGACAAGAATGGTCAGATCATCATTCTAGATCCTAAATCTCATTAAGAGAAATAACAACTGTACAAAAGGAAATCAAAGCAAAAACTATTTTGCTTCAGTCTCTTCCTGATGATCATATGGGTGATTTCTATCACTTGGATGATGCTAGGGAAATTTGGAATGACATCAAGGCAAGATTTGGAGGGAATGAAGAAACCAAGAAGATGCGCAGATCCATGCTAAGAGATGAATTCACAGAATTCAAGATTTCTGAGACAGAAGGTCTTCATCAAGGCTATGATAGGTTTCAAAAGATTCTCAGTCAATTGAATCAACTCAGGTCCAAACTAGAGAATGAAGACATTAATGCCAGGTTTCTTAGAGCTCTGCCTCATTCATGGAATCAAGTAGTCATCTCTCTAAAAGCAAAAGGAGGCCTTGACTATCTCTCTTTTGATGTCTTGTTCTATAAACTCAAAACCTTTGAGTCTCATGTGAGAGGATACTCGAGTGACTCCTACTCTACTCCTGCTAATTCTGCTTTTGTGAGTTCCATGGGCTCTAGTCTAATGTCTTATGCCAGTAGCCCAAGCTATACTTTGTCATCCCAACATACTTCTACTCTTGAATCAAAAGCCAGGACTAGTAGCATGGTAGAAACTGTTCTCCACTCTTTTGTTGCTGATGTTGATCCACAACAGCAGCTCGCCTTTGATGATTTCAAACAGGTTGATAAACTTGACCTGGATGAAATGAACCTTAAGTGGCAGATGGCTATGCTCACTCTCCGAGTTCATAAGTTTGAAAAGAAGGCTGGTAGAAAATTCAGCTACAACCCAAGAGAGCCAGCCAGGTTTGATAGGAGCAATGTCAAATGTTATAACCTGTCAGCAACAAGGACATTTTGCTAGGGAGTGCCCTAACAAAAATGACCAAGAGAAGAACATGTATTCAACTTTCAAGGTTCAAGAGCTCAAGGATGAAAAAAAAGCTTTGGTATCGGTTGATACCATGGTCAACTGGAATAAGCATGAGACACCAGCATTGGAATCAGTTGAGTATTCTACTGATGTGTTTGCTATGATTGCTGGTCACATATCTGATGCAGAGGAAGCAGAGGAATTTTCTCTCATGGGAATCTCTCCTCAGGTACAAAATTGCCCTCTTGGTTGTGATGATAAATACTCAAACCTCTTAACTCAATGCAATGAACTAAATGCTCAAAATGATAAATATTTTTTAGAAGTTTAAGCTTATAAGAGTTCTTTACAAACTTTAGAACAACAAAAGAAGTGGCTTCAAAATACTCAACTTGAATATGAGGCTAAGATTCGAGTGTTAAGCATTGATTTAGAGAATACCACTAACATGCTTAAATACACTGAAAAACTTAACACTGAAAGTATTAAGGCAAAACAAGAAATGCAAGAAAAATTGGATGCTACATTATTAAGATTTGATAAATGGCAAAAAGCACCCAAGAATCTTTCCAAGCTAATTGATAGTAGCATGTCTGGTAGAACTAAGAGAAGGTTAGGTTTTGACAAATATATTGGTCCAAATGATGTTTTTGATTTATCCTTTTCAAGTGTCTTTGATCCTGACAAAGAGGAGGAGGGAAAACCTAGTTACAATAGGTTTAAACCAGCTGTAGCAATGCATGTTGTTCCTCCACCGCTTACATGAACATTTATGCCCATATCCATGCATGCAGACTTGGATGGATCACAGAAGCATGAGTCTCCCAAAAGCTCTACTAATACTAATGACTTTGTCTCTTGTACTTTCAGTGACAAGGCAAGTGACTATGCATCCTGTGGTTCAAGTGAAGAGTCAAGACCTTCGAGTCCCAAGACAAATGACACTGCTACTACTAGTGCTAGGATGAGTGATGAGAGAGTTGCTACTACATCTACTTCCATTGTTTTTTATTCTAGTCTGTTGACATCTAGGAATGTTGATTCTCCTAGAGTGGTTTGTAATAAGACTAGCAGTTTAAAACAATGTCATTTGAATAAAAGGTCTTTTAAAACATGCTTTGTTTGTGGTAATAAATTTCATTTGATCAAAGATTGTGATTTTTATGATCAAAAGCCTCTTGGTTATCAAGCTTATGCTACTCCTGGTCCACCAGAAGTTGCTCCTATTGGTGTGGGTTTTGCTTCTAGAAGATTAAATCCATGTGCCCAATCTTTTTCTTCTACTAGAAGGACCTCTCCTTCAGCTTCTACTCCTTAAAGAAGCAATGCCTATACCCCTAATAGACCAACCAACAATTATTTTTAGAATTTTAATCAGAATTATGCTACTACTTCAGACCAAATACATTTTGGGTTGGGATATTTAGGTTCTGCTGTTAAGCTCTCAGTAGGTTGTTCTTGGTCACAACATAACACCAATATGATGCACATGCAACACAAGAACAACAGTGGATCTCATCAATCTTCTTGGCTATCTACTAATGATCCACAAGGCAGACTCAAGCCTGAAAAGGTTTGGGTCCCCTTAAGACACTAACTTTTACATATGACTTTTGTGTTGTTGTAGATTACCCCATACCAAGATCCATCTCTTAGAATTGTAGATAGTGGATGCTCTAGGAGCATGACAGGGAATAAAGGACTTTTGACTAACTTTGTACCATTTCAAGGATCTTTGGAAAAGGAACCATTCAGACCCCTGACCTTAATTTTGAACAGGTTTACTATGTGGAAGCACTTCAACACTTTAACTTGATTTCTGTCACTCAGATTTGTGACAAGAAGCAGTTTTTCCTCTTTACGGATACTGAAGCACTGGTGCTGTCCAAAGACTTTAAGTTACCGAATGACTTCCATGTTCTACTCAAAATCCCAAGAAGACATAACCTCTATAGTATCAAGCTGAATGAAGTTAATCCTACTGGTCAACTAGCTTGTTTGGTTGCCAAAGCATCAAAAGATGAAGCCACCAAATGGCATAGGAGGATGGGGCATGTAAACTTCAAGACCATTCACAAGCTAGCGAATATGAACTTGGTCTCTGGTTTACCTCCCAAAACTTTCAGGAATGACATTAATTGCCTTGCTTGCAGCAAAGGCAAACAACACAAAGCATCCTTCAAAGCCATTACTGCTCTCAGATTAATAACTGAACCATTGCAGCTACTACATATAGAATTTTTTGGTCCTACCTCTATTAGGAGAATTGACCATAAACACTATTGTCTTGTGGTAACTGATGGCTATAGCAGGTTTTCGTGGGGTTTCTTTCTGGCTGCTAAAAGTGAGACCTACCCATCCTCAAAGACTTCATTGCACTCATTGAGAATCAGCTGTCCAAGAAGGTGAAAGGTATTCGTTGTGACAATGGAACTGAGTTCAAGAATGCAGACCTCATAGCACTTTGCAATTCCAAAGGTATCAAAAGAGACTATAGTGCTGCCAGGACTCCTCAACAGAATGGTGTTGCAGAACGGAAAAATAGGAATCTTATAGAAGTTGCAAGAACCATGCTTGCTGATTCCAAGCTTCCGACTATGTTTTGGACAGAAGCTGTCAACATTGCGTGTTATGTGCTGAATAGGGTCTCCATTACCAATCCATATAAGAAGACTCCCTATGAGCTACTCACAGCTAAAGTCCCAAGCATTACTCATTTGAAGCCATTTGGCTGTCTCGTCACCATTCTAAATACTAGTGACTATTTAGGGAAATTTGATGGCAAGGCGGATGAAGGCTACATTGTGGGATATTCAGCTCACTCGAGAGCCTATAGGGTATACAATCTCACTGCCAAGCGTGACATTGAAACTATTAATCTCAGGTACTTTGAGGAGAAGACAAACACCCAAGGCAAAGGTCCTGAATGGTATTTTGATCTTGATTATCTTAGTGACTCATTGGGATATTTTCGTTTCAGAACTAACCAAAATGCAGGTCCACAAGTGTTTGCGTCTTCTAGTGCAGGTGCTACGTCTAACTTTTTGGACTCAGATGAGGATGATGACATTTTTGTCATACCATCCTATTCCACCACAGTCGCTCCTGACAACACTGCTACTCCTATTGGTTCTACTTCATCAGACATTATGGACTCACAAGGAGCTCTTGATACACTGCTTAAGCAACAACAAGAGGCTTTGAGTTTCCTTTGGGTACTCCTGTTGTACCAGTTACTCCTGGTGATCCTATTGTTACTCCTAGTGCAAGTTCAACACCTATTGGAAGCCCTGTTAGTGATCTTACTTCCACAACTAGGTTCTCTAGTCCTTCTGACCTTGGAAACTATCAAAAGAAGTCTTCAACTAAACTGGATGATATTCATAAGCAACCAATAGATGGCATTTTCGACTCTGCTTCATATGATGATGGCATAGTTGGGGATCTTAATAACTTGTCACCCGAGGTAGAAGTAGCTCCTACTCCTTTTCAGCAGATCCATAAAGTGCATCCTACTACTCATATCATAAGAGATCCTGGTTCTAATGTCAAGACTCGCGGCATGCATAAGAAAGCAACTTCTGGTCATCATGCTCTTGTGAGCTACATTGAAGACCAAAAGCGTAATAATCACACATATTTTCTTCACTGTTTGTTTGCTTGTTTTCTGTTACAGGTGGAACCTAGGTCTGTCTCGCATGCTCTTGAGGATCAAAGTTGGGTTGAGGCTATGCAGGAGGAGATGCAACAATTCTTGTTTCAGAATGTTTGGATCCTAGTTGATTTACCAGATGGCAAGACAGTAATTTGTACCAAATGGATTCTCAAAAACAAGAAAGATGCAAGGGGTATTATGGTGAGGAATAAGGCTAGACTAGTAGCACAAGGTCACACTCAACTTGAAGGAATTGACTATATTGAAGTTTTTGCTCCTGTTGCAAGAATTGAGGCCATTCGTCTGTTTTTGGCTTTTGCTTCTTATATTGGCTTTACGGTTTTTCAGATGGATGTCAAGAGTGCATTTCTCTACGGCAAGATTGACGAGGAAGTATATGTCACTCAACCTAAGGGCTTTGTGGATCCCCTTCATCCTAAGAAAGTCTACAAGGTGGTCAAAGCTCTTTATGGACTTCATCAAGCTCCTAGAGCTTGGTATGAGCGTCTATCCACTTTCTTGTTGAAGCATGGCTATAGAAGAGGAACTATTGACAAAACATTGTTCCTCAAGAGGAATGCCAAAGTCATCATCCTGGTTCAGGTATATGTGGATGATATTATCTTCGGTTCTACTAAGAAGGAATGGTGTGATGAGTTTGAACATCTAATGAAAGGCGAATTTCAGATGAGTGCCATGGGAGAACTAACATTTTTTCTTGGTCTTCAAGTCAAGCAGCAGTCGGATGGTATCTTCATTAGTCAAGATAAATATGTTCATGAGATATATTAGAAGTTTGATGTGGAACCTCTTAGACCAGCAGCAACACCTTATGAAGTCACTAAAGTATAACTCAAGAATGAGCCAGATCCCCCGATAAATGTTTACATGTACAGGTCAATGATTGGCTTACTCATGTATTTGACTGCCTCACGGCCGGACATTATGTTTGCTGTTAGTGCTTGTTCTAGACATCAGGTGGTACCCATCGTGTCTAATTTGAATGTTGTTAAGAAAATCTTTAAATATATCAAGGAACAACCCAAGCTAGGCTTGTGGTATCCAAGGGAATTACCTTTTGTTCTTGAAGCCTATAGTGATAGTGATTATGCAGGTGCAAATAATGATAGGAAGTCAACTACCACTACAAGAAAAAGGGGTATTTGTGAGGGTGAAAAACTGTGTCAAATACTCAAAAAAAACCGTGCCAAATGCTATTTGGCACGGCTTTGGGACGCTTTTGGCTCCGTCCTAAATATGAGGGTGCCAAATATATTTGGATCGGGTTGAAAGCGTGCTAAATTGTATTTGGCACGGTCTTTAGGACGGTTTAACTTTGAGGTTCTACAAGTGAGTTATTTGGCACGGCTAACAAATTTCCGTTCCAAATAGGATTTGTCACACTTTTATATCCCGTGCTAAATGTGTTTTTGGTACCAATTAATTTCCCGTTTCGAATAGTATTTGGCTCAGTTTTTCATTACAGTGCCAAATTTAGATAGGACGGTTTTTAGCTACCGTAGCAATCGTATTTGGCACGGTCTCCATTTTTGGTTTCAACCGTAGTTGACACCTTTTTATCGTGCTTGCCAAAAAATATTTAGCACGGTTTTGCTATCGTTACAAGTATCATTTGGCACTATTTATCATATCAAAATCTCACATTTTCATAAATATATTTCAATCGAACCCAAAAGTAAAATGAACTTTTTTTTTATTATTAATCATCAATGAAATAAATTCTACACCGTCATTTAAATACCATAATGTAAAAAACAATACGTCCAATATCTTTGTAAACATTACAAAGTTAAAAGTAGAACTCAATATAAATCTCTACTATTACTAACGGAATCAAATAGAGCTCATCGAAACACGTCTTCATTGTAAACCTGCATAATGAAATATTCTAACATTAAAAATATGTATGAAACGAGAAAAAAGTTACATATGGGTATATAACAGGTCAAATTATATATTAGGCCATATTTTAATCTGAATAAACACCCCTATTTCATTCCTACGATATCGAGACAGGAACCATTTACTATTGTGCTCGTTGTTACACTTGAAGAATTCCGAAAGTTGCTTAAGGATTTCTAAAGCATGTAATAGCATATACCACTTTAATTATTCATTCTTTTAGCAAATGACACTTAATAACTGCAACTAGAATAAATATAATATTTTAACTACAAAGCTAAGGTATGGAATTAGTACTTACATTAAAAAGATAGTTGAGCCAAAATGTCTTCACTAGTCTATTTTCATTTTAAGGAGTTCCGACCTGCAAATAGCATTGATCATTTACTAGTTTGATTTACATGCAATAATAGCCAGACAATATTAACAATAACTAGTTAGAGATATACCTGACAAGCGCTTGATCCGGACCTATGTGCATGATAACCCGGTGGAGGTGGCAACTCCCTTCCTAGATGTAATTCAATTTTCTTAAACCAATCAATTTGAGCTTTTTCATGATTAGTTTCATGTGCAGCTATTAATACAACATTCCAACTTTAGAAATATATAAATATGTATGAACTAAAAAAAGTTTGATGTAGAAAATAGCGAAAGGAAAAGTATACAAATTTTTAAACAGGTCAATATCAACTCATCCTAAATATATCTTGCACACTTGACACACAAAGCGAATAGGAACAGTATGTCATGACAGAGCTCCCATGCCAACCTAACAAATTATTAAAGAGCAAATTTAAAATGCAAAACAAACATGGTAGTACATAAACTTTAGGAGCAATATATTTCAAAGCAACTACAAAAACAATTGAACTTATTAAAAGAAAAAGACGACAATCAAAGCAAAACAACCCCAAGACAAAACAAACTAAAAGGCTATAAACAAAAAATAACCACTGAATCCTACATGGAAATGTAGATGCTAAGTAGTTCAAACCAATTTACATGCATACAAGTAATGGATGACAGTTAAGTTGCAGACAATAGTTAACAACATATATGTTCTTACAGTCCCAATTAGTTTTGGAAGTTAAATTACTACTATAGCCAGCAGATGGCTTGATTGCATCTTGATATGTAAAAGTTATTGGAAAAGACCATACAAACAACTGTCAATGCATATAATGTTTTTGTCATGGTTACCTTTGACTTTGTGATTTCTCCTAAACTAGCATGCTCCTTCGCAATAGGAGTTAAAGTAAGACTAATGCATCATTTCAACCCTGGCAACAAGGCTTTTATATGTTGTACAAGAATCTACAAATTAGAAAAACAATCAATATACTATCTTACAAACATCACCTCATTTATGGGTGAAAGTGATAAAGCATAAAAAGTGCTTTAACACAAAGAAAAATACCAGATTCAACTTCGTTGCTAGTTGAGGCACTACACAACAATCTGCAAGCTCATTACAAACCTATAGTACAATAACTATTTATTTCAACTAGAGAACCCATAAACGCTAACCAACAGTCAACTAGAGAACCCGGTTTCTGAAAATTTAGGATCACATAAACTTAAAACATTTCACAAGTCCTACATATGTTCATAATCCACATTTACCTCTATACAGAATAACGATCATACAAATCATCATCATTGACTCATTCCACTAACAAAACTTAGAGTCTAACTTCCAAATCCACAATTCACAATATAAAAAGTTTACCTGCAGTAAACATAACGAGATTATTTAAATGTGAAAACACATATCAATTAACCCACAACTAGAAATTCACCTAAATCTAGAAACAGAATAAAAAGAACATTAACAACCTCAGCGAAAACTGAAGTCGGTAAACCAGAATCTTTAAAGAAGAAAACATCTTCAGCGCCACTAATCCAACGATCATGATCTAAATCGGCTCTCATAAAGTATAATTTGAATTGATCCAGTTTTCAACTAAATCTATGGTTATTGAAATAATCGATCTGATTTGTGAGTGTTTCAAAGGCTCTACATGAACACAAGTGTTCTGCATACGGCATCTCAATCTCTAATTTCTCCCTAATTTTATCACTTACTTTGCTTTTGTAGGTTTCCAAGGTTCCCGACCTTTTGGCCGACCAATCCTTCGGGTTTTAACTCACCGCCACACATAGTCAACCATCCTAATTATATACAAGATGATGCTCGTAAGACAACTAGGTATGTCGTACACTTAAATCATCATTTCACTAATACAAGTCGCAATTAGCTTCACAAAAGTATAAATAACATAACAACAATTCAATAATTAATCAAAACCCAAATCAGAAATGAAAGAGACCTGATGTGTTTTTTACGGAATCATGAATAGACCGAGTTGATTTAATTAGAGTGTGTTTGAATCGAGATGGAAGGAGAAGATGAATTGCGTGTGTCAGCGTGTTTGGTAAGGGTTAAAATAAATTTGGGGATACATAAAAGATGTGTGCAACTATCTTAAAATTTAGATTAAAAGAAAGTGCAAAGAAATAAGCGCTAAAGAAAAAATTTAGAATTGTTAGATGGCGCTCAAATTTCGTATTTTGATATCAACAAGGTTGATATACAAATATTTTTTTAATTTTATTAAAAATGTGCATGATGTAAAGAGTTTTCGGTATTTATTTAGGGGTGTTTGGGATTGTGTTTGCAACTATATTATCTCTTTATTTTATTTTTAAAATAAATATAAGTTAAAATTAATGTTTGGATAATAAAATGAAAAAAGTAATTATTTGCGTTTTGAATCTTGCAAAATGGAGTTTCGAAAAGTAAGTGAGGAGGCGCTTTTTTGAAAATGAAGTTTATAGTCATTTTACTTATCAACTAAACAAATAATATGATTTGACAAACATTAAAAAATTGATAATCTGATTATTCTGACTTCAAACAACATAATCAAATCCAAACACTATTATTCAAATCCCAATTCTTTATGGCGCCATTGACAAAGCATGCAAATATAAAAAAGAAGTATTTGGCACCAACATTAGATAGCGTATCAAATACATATACAAAATTTGAACGAGCGGTACCAACCGTCCCAAATACATATGTATTTGGCACCATTAACTCAAATTGTCCCAAATACTCAAGTATTTGGCACCATTATTCGAAACTGTTCCAAACGCATACATAGTTGGAACAAAATTTTATTAGCCGTCCTAAATACCTATTTTTGGTACGCTTAGGAAACATGTTCCAAATACGTGTATTTGGCACAATTATTCCGTCGTTCCAAAAAATTTCGTCCTAAAAACCCCTTTTTCTTGTAGTGTACTGGTGGTTGTCAATTTTTGGGACGAAGACTCATCTCACGACAATGTAAGAAACATACAATAGTAGCTAATTCCTCAACAGAAGCTGAATATGTAGTTGCTGCTAGTTGTCGTGGACAGTCTTGTGGATACAAAATCAAATGCTAGATTATGGGTTCAACTTTATGAACACCAAAATCTTCATCGACAATCAAAGCACTATATGCATAGTGAAGAATCCTGTGTTTCATCAACGAACCAAGCATATAGAGATTCGACACCATTTTATACGTGATGCCAACGAAAAGAAGCTGATACGGGTTCTCAAGGTACAGACGGATGATAATGTTGTTGATTTGTTGACTAAAGCGTTTGATGGTCCACGATTTAACCACTTGGTGGTTCACATTGGTATGGTTAATCCTTAAGGTCTAGGATTGAGGGGAGGCAAAGCCTAAGGGGAGGCTTCTTGTAAATGTATGCTTGTACATTCTTACTTCTGGTAGCTACTTACGACACTTTTCATGGGTATTTACTGTGTGTGCTACTTTTGGTGAAAGAATTTGGTTACTCCTAGTGGCACTCTTCTGCTACTAGTGGGTCAAAACCCCTATTATCCACGTGTGTTTGGCTTCTAGTATCACTTTGGGTCACTGTTCATTATGTTGACTTTTAATGACCACTCGCTGCTCCTAGCGTTGACCTCTAGCCGTTTTGACTTTCAGTTAACGCAAGTTACTTATGGTACCCATATTTGTTTATCTTTGGTAATTGGGATTCTCTAATGATGGATTAAAGGGCATACTCCCCATTTAATTCTTTAACTTGGAAAGGGTAACCCCCATAATTAGGGGTCAATGAACAGTTTACCCTAACCATTATTTATGGTCAAAGGGATCATTTGACTCTGATGAGACTACTTTTATACATAATCTCATCGTCCAAAAAGGGCTTTAAATGCATAAAATATCATGAAATTGGCCAAATATGTGCTTGTGTTTGTTGCTTGTGTATTTTAGGTACGGATATTGAGAAAATGACAAAAGATCACAAGAATCATGCAAAAACGAACACGGGAAACGAAGCCGCACATTGAACCAAGCACTAATGAAGAATTTTCCAAAGAAAACCCTTAGAGATTTGAAGATTTATGAAGAAGGGTCCTCCAATATTGAATAATTGACACTTTATACCCTTGTATCCTCATAATTATAAGATTGGTCCCTAAAGTTTGTCAATATTGCAAAAAGGGCCCTCCACTTTGAAGAATTGGCAATTTTAGTCCCTCAACAAAATTAAAATGTCAATATTAATCCTCCTCAAAGTCAAACATACCATGAAGGACTTCAAGTTACAAGAAATTACAAGTTTGGTCCTTTGAAAATATCAAAATTACCAAAAGGACCCTTGACTTTGAAGAAATGGCAAAAATGTTCCCTCATTAATCATGACTTGGCAATTTCAGTCCTCCAAAATGTCAACAAGACAAGTCAAGACCATTATCTATGAAGAAAATTCCAAATCAGTCCTTCAAGAATCAAGAATTGGCAAGAAATACTCCTGAATTCACTTTACAAAACTTTTTGGGGCAAAAGTGTGAAAAGAGAAACTTCAACAACAAAGGAATCCGGATTTGGTGTGATTATTTACTAAGGGAAAGGAATTTGAAAGACAAGGGGCTAAATTGGGCAGACATCCAACCTTACCTAGACCACTTGGAGCTTGACACATGCCCCATTAACTCTCCTCCACCAATCACAACACTCCTTGGCTCCACATCACCATCCCACTCACCTGATTAACTAATTAATTATTTAGTTAGTTAAAAGTGGCACCTAACACAATGTTTAAACATAAAAACAGATCAAAAACATGTTCTTCATGTTCATCACCAGATTTGGGTTTTTCTTAATTACAAATAATTAAGTGCTAAAACTTTCCAGATTTATGATTAAGGTGTCCTTAATCACATCCCAACTTTCAAATGGTCTGCCACATCACCACCCAGCTCACAAGATTCCCCTGCTTTTCACCTTTAAACAAAAAGCCAAAACTCGGACATTCATCCAACGTTCCACAGCATTGCTTTGAAGTTAAGCTTATTTCAAGCCATTTGATCAGCTGTTCACAATGCCAGCTCCACAACAATCCAAAAGAAAGTCACATGATCTTCAAAGTTCAAAACAAGACAAGGGGCATTTCTGGGACTTCACAGCAATTAGGGTTACGTTTTTTAGCTCTTCACTAGCTCATTGTAGCCTATTTAAGGCATAGGACCATTTACATTTCAGTTTGCTCTTGAATTTTCCTTGGTTCACAAATCTGTAAATCATATATTCATTGAATGAAATGTGTTTGAATTTGGTGAAGAAAACTCAAGTGCCACTCTTATAACCTGTTTATTATTGTTGCTTGTTTGTTAATTCTTGAATCAAAAACCTGTTTTCAAAAGGAGTGTGCAAAAGTTTGCACATTTTCCACTTTTCTTGATATTTTGCTAAGTCTAGTTCAAACCTTGGAATTCTTGGACTATAAAGCTGATCATAGCATCCTGATATTGAGTTATCAAGGTGTGGTGAAGCCTATAACTTAGGGATAATCAATGTGGGGAACTAAGGTTTCATTAATCAAGAATTTTTCATCTTTTTGTTTTGATATTTGTGCTCTTAACTTTGTTGAATCTTAGCAGGCTTTATTGTGGAAGCTTGTGCTTGTTCTTGCTAGCACATAAGCTCAAAATTCGTGGGTGTGGATGTACATCCATGAGGTTTGCACCCTTAATCTCAAAATCTGAATAAATTTTGGATATTTGTGATATTTGTGTGTTGCTTGTGTTCTTGCTGATTTTGTGGCTTAATCTTGTTCTAATCTGCATATTACATCTGTTATTGTGCTTATTTGGGCTTGGGTGGTCTTGGATAACACTTTTGATTTGAAATTTGATTTTGAAAAGTTAAAAGGGTGTTTAGGATTACCTGTTTAAGATCATAAGTTGATATTGTGTTGTTAGAAGTTTGTGTTATTGCTTTTTATCTGTTAAATACTTGGTTGAGTGCTATTTGCTGCAAGTTTTTGGGTTTAAAACCTCAAATCAAACATTGTGCTATATCTCATTGACTTTAACTGTTTTTAACCTAAGATTTTGGTAATATCTAGAATATATGCATGCTTAGGGTTAAAAGTTGTTAAATCATCTTTAATATAACATATGTGATAGATTTTAGTGTTTGAATTTGGCTTGTTGGTCAAGTGCATCAGCAAAAGTAAAATCTGCTTGTGTTAGTGTTCATCAGTAACCTTCATTTGCTTGAATCTTGATTTAGGCTTTGAACCATTGCATGAAACCTATTTAAACTTGTTCATTTAAGTTTATGCTTTTGGTGCAATTTGGTTGGTTGAAATTTGCTAAAACAGCCTATAAGTGCTTAACTGCTTATTTGTTCATGTCTGGTGCATATCTGGTGATGTTTTGATTAAACTGTACAAATTGGCTGTTAGTGATTGTGATTTCTTTGTTGTTCTTGACTCCTTATGATCCACTGATCATTTGGGTGCCTTTTTGTAACTTGAATCTCCAAAAAAGTCACTAAAGACAAAAAGTCAAACAAGTCAAGCAGTGGAAACTTTTCCCACTGCTCAGACACCAAAACTAGCCCCTGCTAGTGTTAATTCTCATTCAGCTTATTAATAAGCCATATTGGCTTATCCAGACCTGCAACAACTTATTTTTTGTGATCAATCTTCATCATTTGACCCATTTGTTTGAACTGGAGCTTATTAGACTTTGACTTTGACTTTTTGCTAGAAAACTCTTAAAGTTGACTTTTAAAGAAGTGCTTATTTGCTTATTTCAGCTTATTGAGTAAACTTATTTGAAAACTTTTTATTGATTAAGCTTAGTTAAGTCATTTAAAAGCTTTTGAAACTTGAATCAGCTCTTGGGATAGCCTAGAACTCGAAAACGACTATTTTGTCGTTTTGTGTAGATTGCTTATTGCATTTTCAGGATTATTCCTTGGACTTTTTTCAAATTTCTTTTTACGGAAGTCTTAAGTAACTCAAAAGAATCTTGTGTGTCTAATTTGAGCTTATGGCATCAGCTTATAGCTTAATGGGCCAAAAAGCCTATTAAGAATAAGCTGTTTGATATAAGCCAGCTTATTTCATATTTTCAGCTTTTGAGCCTTTGAAAAATTGTGTTCAGAATCAAATTTTGAGTCAGATAGGAGCTTTTGGGTCATTTTTATAAACATTTTTCTTATTGGGCTTATTTTGGCCCAATAAAGGTCTGTTTTGGACTTTGGCCCATTTGAAGGCCCATTAGGGGTATTTTTGTAATTTCAACTTCATTTCTGTGTTATTTAGGTTAAATTAAGCTAGTTTGTAAGTTTTTTGAATTTTTTATAATTGGATTTTTAATATTATTTTATTATTATTTTATTATTAAAAATTAAAGTTTAGATTTTTCAAGTTTTTATATTTTTCTTCGGTTAAATACATTAAGTTAGGACTTTTACAACTTTTAAAATATTTTTATTGTCCTTAGATGAATTTTTATAATTATTTTAAGTTTTAATAGTTTTTAATTGTTTTTTAAATAGTTTTTATTAATTTTAAAATTTTCAAAAATAGTTTTAAATTAAGTTAGGGTATTTTAGAGGTTTACAATTGAAAAAATCTCAATTTGGGCTTTTTGTTAATTAAATTGATTTTTTGGGCTTTAATTAGCATTAAAAAATTATTATTTAATTAAATAAAAGGTTTGGGTGACTTTTTGATTTTTTGTAAACTCTAATTACATTATTTAGGATTTATTGCAATTTTCTAGGAATTTTTAAGGTAAATTTTTAATTTTGTCACTTTTTACGGTTCTACGTGTACGACCTTTTCGTCTTAGTTTCAATCGTCATCGTAACCGTCATTCTATTCTTACCTCATTTCTTCTTTTCTTTTCTCAAAAATATAATCACATAATTAATCATCTCTCTACACAACACACAAGCCTCCTTGGGAAACGAACTTTGAACCACATTGGTCATTAGTGCTTGGTTTTCCTAAACCGACACTTAATACTTTCCCTATTTTGCTCATCTTTTCCTAAAGGTAGCAAAAACACTACATCAATTTTGGCGCCGCTGCCGGGGAGGCGTGTTGTCTTTTGACTTGGCAATTGTTGTTTTTCTTGTATTAGTAGCACTCTACTAATACGTATTATCGGTTTTTCGTTTTTTGTGTGAATACTATTACTATATTGTATACGTAGAACAATAAATTCACAAGTACTCCAAAAGTATGAAAACACAACTTTGACTTGGGAGGTCATTACCCAATCATTGTATTCGAATCTCAAACAAGAAAGAAAAGGCAAAAATAGATAAATACTTTCGTGAAGCTCGATTTTGAAAAATACAAACTATAAGGTGAGTATAAGGCGGGTATTATAAAATATACCCTAAGGAAAAAGGCTCTTAAGTGCTTCGCGCCGCCTGCTTCCCCGCTTGCTTGTGAGTATTTGATTTTGAAAGCTAATCGAGGGTTTTGCCGCCCAAAGTATTATTAAGTATCATATATACTTTCTTGGTTTCGTTGATTAAACCCTCTTGAACGTTTTGGTGTTCTACCAACGTTCTAAAGTCATCGAAGGCGTTCACTTCACGTGATCGTTTTCATTCCTTGAGGCTTCATTAATCAAGAGATTTGATTAAGGAGGAGATTTGTAGATTTTGGTCTACTTAATACAATCACAAAAATCCAAAAAAGTAAAAACAATCAAAAACCACAAAAAAATTGGAAAAATACAAAACACCAAAAAGAATCTTCTTTGCTCACCCCCACGTTGTACGTGACGTTTATGCTTACTCGTAATCAAGAAAGACGTGCACGTAAACAAAAAAACCGAAAGGAGTCAACACCTACTCCTAATCTTTCTAGTGAGGAGTCTCCTATTGACGAACCCTTTGTAAGAGAAGAACCAACCATGGCGAATCGAACTATGATGGAGTTACTTCAAGCACCCACCGAGGGTTATGGAGAGGCTATTGTGATTCCCGCCATCCTTGCGGAGAATTTTGAAGTGAAAACGGGTTTGTTGTCGATTATCTAAAACAACAAATTCCGTGGTGATGAAAAGGACAACCCGCATAACTATATCCGCCAATTCAATCGTCTTACCGCCACTTGCAAATTTAAGGATGTTGCTAATGAATCGATTAAGATGATGCTTTTTCCGTATTCCTTAGCGGGGCCCGCTAAAATTTGGTTAGAGAAAGAGCCACCCAATTCTATATTGACGTGGAAGGATCTCGTTTCAAAGTTTGTGAACCAATTTTTTCCGCCCTCTAAGACTACGCACTTGAAAAACGAGATTTCAAAAGTTTCGCAAGAATTTAATGAAAGTTTTTTAACGGCTTGGAATAGGTTTAAGGAAATGTTACATGAGTGTCCTCATCACGGTTTTTCTGACTTGCATCAAATTGACACGTTTTACAATGGACTTAATGATCATGAAAGGGGTTATCTATATGCCGCCGCGGGTGGTAATTTTTTTTATGTAAAACGGTTGAGGAAGCTTTGGTGATAATTGAGAATAGATCTAAGGTGTATAGTCCTCGTAGCACGTCGAGTGTTCAAAAGGCTTCGTCTTCGGCTTCACCTTCTTTGTCTAATACCATCGATGCTTGCCAAATTGAGGCGAACTTGGAAAACAAAATCTTTGATATGCTTAAAGGTCTTTTAATTGAATTCAAAGTTGGAGAACCAAGTGCTCCCGCTACGGCTAAAGCGGTTGAGGTTTCATGCATGTATTGTGGTGGAGGTCATGATTTCTCCGAGTGCACTACCAACGGTGGTAACACTTCGAGTGCCTACGCGGCCACGGGAACTTACAACCAAAACGGTCAAGTTACTCGCTCTAATCAATTGACAACACCGGGTTTTGGTTCAAATGAAAATGCTAACAATAACTATCAAAACAATCAAGTTGGTTTCAAAAACAATTACAACAAAGGAAACTATGGTAATCAAGGGGCTAATAATCAAGTTTCAAACAAAAATCAAAGTGATTTTCAAAACAACAACAAGAGTTTGCAAACTTTGAAAGATCTTCCAAATGAATTTGTTGAATACGCTAATGGGAACGATGCTAGGTTTGACAACATTCAAAGAGAAATCATTAGCCTAAGATCCGAGTTTAAGAACGACTTGAAGAAAGAGTTGAAAAATGAGTTAGCAAATGAGCTTAAAACCCATACAAATAAGATGGAAGGGAATGTAACTAGGTTACAACAAAACCAACAAAAAATGGAACAAGGGCAACATGAAATTAAGCAAGAAATGATTAAAGCCGAGAAGAGGCAATCCATGTTTAAGGACAAAATTTCATCTATGTTTGAGGCAATTATGTGCAAACTGTCTTCGAGTAGTCTTCCTAGCAACACCGTATCAAACCCTAAGGGTGAGATGAAAGTGATTACCACACGTAGTGGTAAGACACTTAAGGAACCGACTCCTCAACCAATTGTTCCTACGGAGGATGCAATTGAGGAAGAACCCGAGGTGGTGGTCGAAAAGGAGCATGTACCAATCCCACGAAGTACCGCTCATGCCACACCTACGGTTGACCCATTACCAACCTTGGAACCCGAGATTCCAAAGGCTATGACTATGCCTCAACCCACACCACCTTTTCCCTATCCATCGAGACTTAGAAAGGAGAAACGTCAAGAGCGCGACAATTATCAATTTGATCTTTTTATGAAAATGTTTCGTGATTTGCACTTTAATGTGAGTTTCGCCGATGCTTTGGTCATGATGCCTTGATTTGCCGCTAACTTTAAGAGTATGTTGAACAACAAGGAGAAATTGCATCAATTATCTAGTTGTTCATCAGTTTATCTTAATCGCATACCTCAAAAAGTCGGTGATCCCGGTAAATTCTTGATCCCTTGTGCAATCCAAGATATGGAAGAATGCTATGCCTTGGCCGATCTTGGTGCTAGCATTAACTTGATGCCACTTGCAATCTTCAAGTCGCTCAGTCTTCCTAATATTACTCCTTCACTAATGTCTATTGAGTTGGCCGACCATTCCACGATTCCCGCATGTGGATTGGCGGAAGACGTTTTTGTGAAAGTGGGAAAGTTCTATTATCCGGTAGACTTTATCGTTGTCGATATTCCCACGGATCCTCAAGTTCCTCTCATTTTAGGTCGTTCGTTTTTAGATACGTCTATGGCTTTGATCGATGTGCATGCTAGAAAGATCACCTTACGTTTCAATGACGAGGAAATTGTTATAAACGCAACTCAAAACTCTCAAATTTCTCATGTTTATTCCGTTGCAACCATAAACCTCGTTGATATGATTGACGTGGTTTGCGAGGAATTTTCACAAGAAGTTCTAGGTTTTAGTGATGATGAAAATAGTGGCAATCCCACTATGTTAGATCCCATTCTTGATAACTCGACACCAACCTTCACTCCATTTGAAGGTGGTGGTTTTACGTTTGAAGAATTCGATGTTCCATGTACTTGTAACGAAGACCTCGACAATGATGAGGACTTCTCGATTATCAAGGATTTTCTTAACGATTTCCCATTTCCTCCACCCAAGGAGGTTATGAGTATCGAGCCCAAATCTTCAATTGAGGAACCACCTATCCTCGAGTTGAAAGATTTACCTCCTCACTTCAAATATGTATTTTTGGAGGAGGGCGACAAGTTGCCGGTTATTATTGCGAAAGAACTTTCGGATGATGAAAAAACCGCACTTGTCCATGTTCTAAAGGATCACAAGGGGCAATTGCGTGGAAGTTATCCGACATTAAGGGGATCGATCCCAAATTTTGTACCCACAAAATCTTAATGGAGGAGGATTACAAGCCCGCAATCCAATGTCAAAGGAGGGTGAACCCCAAAATTCACGACGTCATAAAAAAGGAAGTCCTAAAACTCCTTGACGCGGGAATGATTTACCCTATTTCTGATAGCCCTTGGGTGAGTCCTATTCATTGTGTCCCTAAGAAGGGAGGAATGACCGTTGTGCCAAACGATGCCAACGAGTTAATTCCCACTAGACTCGTGACCGTATGGAGAGTGTGCATTGACTATCGTAAGTTGAATGAAGCCACTCGAAAAGAACATTTTCCCTTGCCCTTCATGGACCAAATGTTGGAGCGTCTTACAGGAAACGATTTCTATTGCTTTTTAGATGGTTTTTCCGGTTACTTCCAAATTCCCATCGATCCTCGTGATCAAGAAAAAACTACGTTTACGTATCCATATGGAACGTTTGCCTGTCGTAGAATGCCATTCGGACTTTGCAATGCATCGGGAACCTTTCAAAGGTGCATGATGGCTATTTTTCATGATATGATCGAGAAGACGATGGAAGTCTTCATGGATGACTTTTCCGTGTTTGGTAGTTCGTTCACTTCGTTTTGTCGAATCTTGAGAGAATGTTGAAGCGTTGTGAGGAAACCAACCTTGTGCTTAATTGGGAAAAATTTCATTTTATGGTTAAAAATGGAATCGTCTTAGGGCACAAGGTTTCGAAAGCAGGGATTGAGGTAGATCAAGCTAAGGTAGACGTCATCGCCAAATTACCTCATCCCAATACCGTTAAGGGAGTTAGGAGTTTCCTAGGTCACGCGGGCTTTTATCGTCGATTCATCAAGGATTTTTCAAAGATCTCTCGACCTATTACACATCTCCTTGAAAAAGAGGCACGTTTTGTCTTTGACGAAGATTGTGTACGAGCCTTTGAAATCCTAAAGAGGAAACTTACCGAAGCTCCCATTCGTGTTGCTCTAATTTGGAACCTCCCCTTTGAGCTCATGTGTGATGCTAGTGACTACGTTATTGGGGCCGTATTGGGGCAACATCATGAAAAGCACTTCTTGCCTATTCACTATGCTAGCAAGACGATGACCGAGGCTCAACTAAAATACACTACAACGGAGAATGAGTTCCTTGCCGTGGTGTATGCATTTGAGAAATTCTGGCCTTATCTCGTCTTGACGAAATGCATAGTGTATACGGATCATTCGGCTATCAAATATCTTATGGCTAAACAAGATGCAAAGCCGAGATTACTTCGTTGGATTCTCCTCCTTCAAGAATTTGATCAGAAAATCGTTGACAAAAAAGGAGCCGAGAATCTAGCGGCCGATCATCTTTCTCGTTTGGAAGATCCTCACCAAAGTGTTTACGAGCCCAAGGAAATCACCGAAACATTTCCACTCGAGACACTTGGTGTAGTGAATTCTAAGCTTGATTCTTCCACCCCATGGTTTGCGGACTTTGCAAATTACCATGCGGGCAACTTCATCATCAAGGGTATGACGACTCAAGAAAAACGAAAATTCTTTCGTGACGTCAAGTTCTACTTTTGGAACGACCCTTATTTGTTTCGGACTTGTGCGGATCAAATTATTCGATGTTGTGTCTTTGGTACCGAAGCTTCTAACATCCTTAGAGCTTGTCACGAGGGACCCACGGGTGGTCACCATGGTGCTAATCTCACGGCTAAGAAGGTCTTTGATGCCGGTTTCTTTTGGCCTACTATTTACCGAGATGCACATGAACTTGTGAAGTCGTGTGACTCATGCCAACGACAAGGAAAAGCCTCACAAAAGATGAAATGCCACAAAATATCATCTAAGTGTGTGAGATCTTTGACGTTTGGGGCATCGACTTTATGGGGCCGTTCCCATCATCTCGTGGTAATAAGTACATCCTTGTTGCGGTTGACTACCTATATAAGTGGGTGGAAGCTAAGGCTTTGCCCACCAATGATGCTCGTGTGGTAGTCAAGTTTTTGGAAAGCTTGTTTTCTCGGTTTAGAACCCCTCGTGCGATCATAAGCGATCGTGGAACCCATTTTTGTAATGACCAATTCGAAAGGGTCCTAAGGAAATATGGGGTACACATCGGCTTTCTACGGCTTATCACCCACAAACGAGTGGGAAAGTCGAGGTTTCAAACTAAGCGTTGAAGAGGATCTTGGAAAGATCCGTTGGGGAAAACCGACAATCTTGGTCGGATAAGTTGGACGATGCTTTATGGGCCTTTAGGACTGCTCATAAGACACCCATTGGGTGCACTCCTTATAATCTTGTGTATGGGAAAAATTGTCACTTGCCAATTGAATTGGAACACAAGGCTTATTGGGCCCTAAAGCATTGTAATGATGACATGGAGACAACGGGAAAACACCGGAAAATGCAATTAAATGAATTGGATGAATTAAGGGATATTGCTTATGAAAATTCAGTGATTTATAAAGAAAAGACTAAAAAGTTGCATGATTCTAAAATTAAAAACCGGGTTTTTAACATTGGGGATCAAGTTTTACTTTTTAATTCCCGTTTGAAAATCTTTTTCGATAAGTTGAAATCCCGTTGGTCTGGTCCATTCACCGTGACTCAAGTCTTTCCATATGGGACCATCGAGCTAGCTCAAAATGATGGCCCAAATTTCAAGGTGAATGGACATAGGTTGAAGCACTACTTTGGCGGGAAAGTTCCATCCTTCAACTACCTCGACCAAATCACTTTCCCCAATGATAATTAGTATTGAGGGGATCGAGTCGAGCTCATGACTCGGTAATCAAAAACAAGGTGCCTCGTGGGGGAGTCCCATGCTTATCCTATGTACATATTATCGCTTTCTAATGTAGTTAACGTGTGGGGATCTGTGCCCTTCCAACCTTTGTTCCGTGGTTGTTTGTGAATTGTGGATTTTAGATGATCATGATCTTCATGATTGGAGCCTCTCGTGTTTGTTTTATGGGAGCTATCGGTCGTTTACTTTGAAGACTTTCTCAATATCCATGATATATCCTTTGATGTTCTAACCTTAGGTTTATAGCACACTTCATAAACGGCTTTAAATTTAACGGTTACACCCTTTCCATGCTAGATTATGCATTCGACTACGTCTCTAGTATGGGGGTGTTTGCACCCCTAGACTCGAAACATTGAGGACAATGTTTAACTTTAGTATGGGGGGGGGGGGTGAATAGATACTTGCCTTGCCAAACCTTCACGCTTTCCAAAGTTTATCTTTTTGTTTATCGTTTTGTTGAAAAATAAGGCTAAAAATAGCCAAAATTTAAAATTTTTCTCATGTTTTATAAGTGTTTGAAGACACAAATGTAGGTTTTCCTATAGCGAGAATAAGAGTAATTTTTGACTCGACCGTACGTGTTGAGCACTTAGCTTTGATTCCTTAACTTCACACTAGGCTAAGTCTCTTAAATGAGGATGAGAAATGATATGGTTAATTATAATTTACTATGCTAAACGTAGAGTACTCGTATTCTTTCAAAAACTCATGTGTTCTCGTTGTTTGCTTATTGTCCCTTCGTTTGTAAATATTTTTTGCTTAATAAATATTGACTTAGCGGTTTAGTCATGATTGTTGGGTTTCTAGTCTTTTCTAGTAGCTTGCGTGTAATTAAATTGGGAAGACATTAAGGTATCGCCATCGTCACGGTTTTGAAGTATTGGCACCCGAATAATCAAAAGCTTCACCCAATAATAAGATTTCAAGTGCTCACCTAAATCAAGCAAACAATTTGAAGCCCACAAGGCCGAAAAATCTATGCAAAATTGAAAGTGAATCAAGCCTTAATCTTTGAAGCTTTAAAGATCCAAAATTTGCCTTAGCGTGAGGATATACGTCTTTGGCTAATAAAACCACCGATGAGGTGGATAATAAAAGGCAAGGAAAGACCGAAGTCATAATAAAAGCTTCATGGCGAAGTTGAATAAAAGGTGGAGGTAAACCTATGATAATAAGGCCCTTCCGTTAGGGGGCGTATAAAAGTCTTGGTAATAAGTCTCATGTTCAAAACCGTTATAAAACCGTGTTTATCGATCCTTCTTGTTGACTTAATTTTTTGACATCGTTGTCTATTAGGAGGGGTTATTGATTTGATGGTCTTGGTTACACCGTTAGGACTCTATTTTTGGACCTAAATCTCTATTATCGCATAAGTCAAACATTGTATCCTCGTGAAACATTCAAGACATAATAAAATATAAGAGATACAACTTAAGAAATTGGGAGGATAAGTACGTGATTAGGGCATATGAGTAGTGTTAACATTACTAACTTATAATGACAATGATATCGTTGCACGCTTGGCATGGAATTGGGGTGAAAATCGAGGACGATGAAATTATTTCTAACAAAGCATTCACGTATTCTTGTTCTATGAACCTAAACGTCCCATTTTGCGATGAAAATCATACATTATGTCTAAAACGCAAGTAGTAGTAATAGTAGTAGAGTAGCTAGTTTATCATTCAATAAAGTGAATAAAAATGAATTTTGGAGGTGCTACGATACTTTATTCTAGCATTGCGTGAGGGCACGACAATGGTTTAGTATGGGGGAGTGATGAGACTGCTTTTATACATAGTCTCATCATCTAAAAAGGGCTTTAAATGCATAAAATATCATGAAATTGGCCAAATATATGCTCGTGTTTGTTGCTTGTGTATTTTAGGTACGGATATTGAGAAAATGACAAAAGATCACAAGAATCATGCAAAAATGAACACGGGAACCAAGCCCTAATGAAGAATTTTCCAAAGAAAACCCTTGAAGATTTGAAGATTTATGAAAAAGGGTCCTCCAATATTGAAGAGTTGACACTTTATACCCTTGTATCCTCATAATTACAAGATTAGTCCCTAAAGTTTGTCAATATTGCAAAAAAGGCCCTCCACTTTGAAGAATTGGCAATTTTAGTCCCTCAACAAAACTAAAATGTCAATATTAATCCTCCTTAAAGTCAAACATACCATGAAGGACTTCAAGTTACAATAAATTACAAGTTTGGTACTTTGAAAATATCAAAATTACCAAAAGGACCCTTGACTTTGAAGAAATGGCAAAAATGGTCCCTCATTAATCATGACTTGGCAATTTCAGTCCTCTAAAATGTCAACAAGACAAGTCAAGACCATTATCTATGAAGAAAATGCCAATTCAGTCCTTCAAGAATCAAAAATTGGCAAGAAATACCCTTGAATTCACTTTACAAAACTTTGTGGGGCAAAAGTATGAAAAGAGAAACTTCAACAACAAAGGAATCCGGATTTGGTGTGATTATTTACTAAGTGAAAGGAATTTGAAAGACAAGGGGCTAAATTGGGCAAACATCCAACCTTACCTAGACCACTTGGAGCTTGACACGTGCCCCATTAACTCTCCTCCACCAATCACAACACTCCCTGGCTCCACATCACCATCCCACTCACCTGATTAACTAATTAAATATCTAGTTAGTTAAAAGTGGCGCCTAACACAATGTTTAAACATAAAAATAGATCAAAAACATGTTCTTCATGTTCATCACCAGATTTGGGTTTTTCTTAATTACAAATAATTAAGTGCTAAAACCTTCCAGATTTATGATTAAGGTGTCCTTAATCACATCCCAACTTTCAAATGGTCTGCCACATCACCACCCAGCTCACAAGATTCCCCTGCTTTTCACCTTTGAACAAAAAGCTAAAACTTGGATAGTCATCCAACGTTCCACAACATTGCTTTGAAGTTAAGCTTATTTCAAGCCATTTGATCAACTTTTCACAATGCCAACTCCACAACAATCCAAAAGAAAGTCACATGATCTTCAAAGTTCAAAACAAGACAAGGGGCATTTATGGGACTTCACAGCAATTAGGGTTACGTTTTTAGCTCTTCACTAGCTCATTGTAGCCTATTTAAGGCATAAGACCATTTACATTTCAGTTTGCTCTTGAATTTTCCTTGGTTCACAAATCTGTAAATCATATATTCATTGAATGAAATGTGTTTGAATTTATTGAAGAAAACTCAACTGCCACTCTCATAACCTGTTTATTATTGTTGCTTGTTTGTTAATCTTGAATCAAAAACCTGTTTTCAAAAGGAGTGTGTAAAAGTTTACACATTTTCCACTTTTCTTGATATTTTGCTAAGTCTAGTTCAAACCTTGGAATTCTTGGGCTATAAAGCTGATCATAGCATCCTGATATTGAGTTATCAAGGTGTGGTGAAGCCTATAACTTGGGGATAATCAAGTGTGGGGAACTAAGGTTGCATTAATCAAGAATTTTTCATCTTTCTGTTTTGATATTTGTGCTCTTAACTTTGTTTAATCTTAGCAGGCTTTATTGTGGAAGCTTGTGCTTGTTCTTGCTAGCACATAAGCTCAAAATTCATGGGTGTGGATGTACATCTATGAGGTTTGCACCCTTAATCTCAAAATCTGAATAAATTTTGGATATTTGTGATATTTGTGTGTTGCTTGTGTTCTTGCTGATTTTGTGGCTTAATCTTGTTCTAATTTGCATATTACATCTGTTATTGTGCTTATTTGGGCTTGGGTGGTCTTGGATAACACTTTTGATTTGAAAATTTGATTTTGAAAAGATAAAAGGGTGTTTGGGATTACCTGTTTACGATCATAAGTTGATATTGTGTTGTTAGAAGTTTGTGTTATTGCTTTGTATCTGTTAAATACTTGGTTGAGTGCTATTTGCTGCAATTTTTTGGGTTTAAAACCTCAAATCAAACATTGTGCTATATCTCATTGATTTTAACTGTTTTTGACCTAAGATTTTGGTAATATCTAGAATATATGCATGCTTAGGGTTTAAAGTTGTTAAATCATCATTAATATAACATATGTGATAGATATGAGTGTTTGAATTTGGCTTGTTGGTCAAGTGCATCAGCAAAAGTAAAATCTGTTTGTGTTAGTGTTCATCAGTAACCTTCATTTGCTTGAATCTTGATTTAAGCTTTGAACCATTGCATGAAACCTGTTTAAACTTGTTCATTTAAGTTTATTATAGCTTGTGTATGCTTTTGGTGCAATTTGGTTGGCTGAAATTTGCTAAAACAGCCTATAAGTGCTTAATTGCTTATTTGTTCATGTCTGGTGCATATCTGGTGATGTTTTGATTAAACTGTACAAATTGGCTGTTAGTGATTGTGATTTCTTTGTTGTTCTTGACTCCTTATGATCCACTAATCATTTGGGTGCCTTTTTGTAACTTGAATCTCCAAAAAAGTCACTAAAGACAAAAAGTCAAACAAGTCAAGCAGTGGAAACTTTTCCCACTGCTCAGACACCAAAACTAGCCCTTGCTAGTGTTAATTCTCATTCAGCTTATTAATAAGCCATACTGGCTTATCCAGACCTGCAACAACTTATTTTTTGTGATCAATCTTCATCATTTGACCCATTTGTTTGAACTGGAGCTTATTAGACTTTGACTTTGACTTTTTGCTAGAAAACTCTTAAAGTTGACTTTTAAAGAAGTGCTTATTTGCTAATTTCAGCTTATTGTGTGAACTTATTTGAAATTTGTTTGTTGATTAAGCTTAGTTAAGTCATTTATAAGCTTTTGAAACTTGAATCAGCTCTTGGGATAGCCTAGAACTCGAAAACGACTATTTTGTCGTTTTGTGTAGATTGCTTATTGCATTTTCAGGCTTATTCCTTGGACTTTTTTCAAATTTCTTTTTACAGAAGTCTTAAGTAACTCAAAAGAATCTTGTGTGTCTAATTTGAGCTTATGTCATCAGCTTATAGCTTAATGGGCCAAAAAGCCCATTAAGAATAAGCTGTTTGATATAAGCCAGCTTATTTCACATTTTCAATTTTTGGGCCTTTGAAAAATTGTGTTCAGAATCAAATTTTGAGTCAGATAGGAGCTTTTGGGCCATTTTTATAAACATATTTCTTATTGGGCTTATTTTGGCCCAATAAGGGTCTGTTTTGGACTTTGGTCCATTTGAAGGTCCATTAGGGGTATTTTTGTAATTTCAACTTCATTTCTGTGTTATTTAGGTTAAATTAAGCTAGTCTGCAAGTTTTTAGAATTTTTTATAAATTTTGGATTTTTAATATTATTTTATTATTATTTTATTATTAAAAATTAAAATTTAGATTTTTCAAGTTTTTATATTTTTCTTAGGTTAAATACATTAAGTTAGGAATTTTACAACTTTTAGAATATTTTTATTGTCCTTAGATTAATTTTTATAATTATTTTAAGTTTTAATAGTTTTTAATTGTTTTTTAAATAGTTTTTATTAATTTTAAAATTTTCAAAAATAGTTTTAAATTAAGTTAGGGTATTTTAGAGGTTTACAATTGAAAAAATCTCAATTTGGGCTTTTTTTAATTAAATTGATTTTTTGGGCTTTAATTAGCATTAAAAAATTATTATTTAATTAAATAAAAGGTTTGGGTGATTTTTTGATTTTTTGTAAACTCTAGTTACATTATTTAGGATTTATTTCAATTTTCTAGGAATTTTTAGGGTAAATTTTTAATTTTGTCACTTTTTACGGTTCTACGTGTACGACCTTTTCGTCTTAGTTATCGTCATCGTAACCGTCATTCTCTTCTTACCTCATTTCTTCTTTTCTTTTCTCAAAAATATAATCACATAATTAATCTCTCTCTACACAACACACAAGCCTCCTTGGGAAACGAACTTTGAACCACATTGGTCATTAGTGCTTGGTTTTCCTAAACCGACACTTAATACTTTCCCTATTTTGCTCATCTTTTCCTAAAGGTAGCAAAAACACTACATCAGACTCACTTATCACAACCTAAACAAACACACACACGCTCCTACCCTTAACCATCTTCCAGCAATCATCTTCAACTTCTCAATCATCATCCATGACATCTCTACAGTACAAACCCGATCACAACAAGGTTGCTTATCTCGGAGAAGGCCCAAGAAGGGAGGAGTTTCTTGACATCTTGGAGTACATCGAGGCTTCTAATATCAGGTATGCCCTTACTATTTTCCCAATGTGTATGACTCTGTCATTCGTCAGTTCTGGGTTACTGCCAACACCCACGCAGTTTTGGGTTGCCCATTGGAGATCCATGCTACTATTGATGGTCGCTCCTATGTGGTGACTGAAGCATCCATTCGGTCTGCCCTTCATCTCCAAGATGAAAGTGGCATTATTTCTCTCCCAAATGCGGAGGTGTTGGATGTAATGACTGTAATTGGTTACAATCATGAGGAGTTTAACTTTCAGAAAACTCGCTTTTCCCCTCAATGGAAGCTGCTTGTCCACTTCTTGATACAATGCTTAAGTCCCAAAGCTGGGAGTTGGGATGCATTTCCCATCTCCCTTGCTACTGGTTTGGTGTGTATTGCCCAAGGTCGTCCTTTTAACTTTTCTTGTTATATGCTTGATGGTTTGGTTAGCAATCTTAGTGCTACTTGTTCTAAGAATAAGTTTCTCATGTATCCTAGTTTTTTGCAACAGATTCTTATGTGTTTACCTAGAAATAGGAAAGAATATGTGCCTTCTAAGCTCACTTCGAAAGTATATGCGAATATGACAATTGGTTATCTTGGTCCTCAAAGGCCCCTCACTGCTGCTATGTTGGGCCTTGCCCAAGGGGGTCCCAATGTGGTTCCTCCGGCTGTTCAAGCCGAGAAGGAACCTCAACTGGTTGATGATCCCATGGAGGAGGAGATTCCTGCTACTGGGGTACCTCATCTGGAGGTTGAGGAACTGGCTAGAGAGGTGGTGGCAGACATGCCATTTATCTCAAAGGCTACCTCCTCTTCTCGCCCACATGTGTCCCCATTTGTTGATTCTCCCCCTCCTAGCCCAGTTCACCATTCAGCTGAAGAGCCTTCTAGCTCTCGTGATCATGTGGCTGACCAATCTTTTGCTTCTGGTCCCAATGAAGCATCCCCCAAACCAAGTCCTCTTAGTGGGGAAGCTGAGGAACCTGTTACTCTGACTTCTTTGCTTGCTTTAGTGCACAAGTACTATGAGAAGATCATATCTTTGGAGGATGAGCTCAACAAGAATCGAAAGCTCACTAGGGATTTGTTGCTCCCTTTGGCAAACAGGGTCAAGTCATTGGAAAAGCTGCTGAACCACCATAAGAAGAATGTGGTGTTATCTAATTCTGATGAGGATGAGGAGGAAGATGGGTTGACTGTTTTGGCCAGGGCTGCTTTTGCCTCAAAGCCAAGTGAAGACTTACTTGTTCCTCCTAGTGCTTCAAGCATTCCATCTACTGCTGTTGACCCCATGCCAATGACTAATACTACTGGTCCTTCATCCTCAGCTCCTGGTACCTCTCATGACCCAAAGGGTAAAGCCCCTATGACTGATACACCCTCCCTTCCTAGAAAGAGAACCCGTAGACAAATGGAAGAAGAAAGAATGGGAGAGGAGGCTGCTCAGAAGCTACAAGAGGAACTTGACCAAGAGGCTGCGGCTGAAGATGAAGCTTTAAAGCAACAACGCCATGAGCAGATAAGACACAATGCAATGTTTTGGGACAACACGGATTGGATGAATGTGGTTACCATCCTCACCTCTGACTACTCTAAGTTCACTGATGTCTTAGGTGCGGATGTGAACCAGGGGAATTGTGTTCATAGGGCGATGTCTTTGATGCAACGACAAAGGGAAGATCTAGCTGCTCAACTTCACCAAAATCGTCGCAACAGACCTCTCTCTTATGCTGAGCAAAAGAAGTTAATGCAGCAATAAGTGAAAAAATCAACGTGGATCCTATTTCACATATGGATGGACATGGAAGAGGGTCAGGAAGTTGTCTGATGATGAGCTTAAGGATTTTTACACAAAGATGATCAAGCAGAAGGATGCGCCCAAGCCTGCTAATGCCATCTTTCGCCCACCTCCTCCTGTTGTTCAAACCTCCAATCCTACTGCTGCTCCCACACCATCATCCGTTGTTCAAGAAGAAGGTACCTCTGGTGTCCCAACTTCTGGTATAGCTACTCTTGTTGTTCCCTCGACTTCTTCTTCAAAGGTTGATCCCACCCCTTCTCCTATTGATGCTTCCACCACACCTGCTGTTAATCCTACTTCTGTTGATGATCCTACACCTCCACCGGTTTCTGAACCAACCCTTACACAACTTGCAGACGAAGATACTACTAATCCACAGCCTGTTGATGCTCATACTTCTACTGCTGCTGCCACTACTGTCAAGGTAAAGGAGGAACCCTCTACTACTGTCCCCACCCCTCGCCGGTCTATTCACAAGAAGAAGGCTCGCCGTGGTAAGACAGTTCTATTGGAGAAGAGGTATCCTGCCCACTTATTTGATGCCGCTTTTGATAGCAAGGATGACATGCCCCTTGGCCGTGACTGGATTGTGCATTGGGAGGTTCAGCCACCCCCCATTGCTGCTGGTAAATATAAACATTTGATCAAGACTAGTGATGGCTACCACAAATATGTATCTGGGTTCAAAGCATTTTATCTTGGGTAGAACATCGTGATCTTATGCTACTATATGGGTTGGTTGATGCTGCTATTCCAAAGTCTCCTAGTGATGTTCCTAGCTGGTCTGGGCTGGTCCTTTGGGGTGATTTGAAGATAATGTTGGATTGTCCCCCTAATTCTCCTAGTGCTGGGGTATGGAAGGAACATCCTCGCTGGGTGATTACTAGGTAGAAGTTGTATGTGGGTTGTGGTGTGCATGTATTGGAGTTGGAATCTGGTGCTAGTATGTTTATGCTTGTGGATTTGGAGTATCCTCTCACAATTGCTAGAATGGAAGCTATGTTGGAGTGTTACCTGGTGGTGTCAAATGCTCCTTCTGGTAACGAGTCTGCTATGGCCACCACCTTGGTTGAAGGTATTCAAGCTCGGCTACTTGCGGACAAGGTTGCTGCTTCTGGTCAGTGGTTGGTTTGTTTCTTCTATACTTTTGATATTTTATACATTATTTTCACCAATATGTACAGTGATTGGTGACTAACACTTTACTTAGTTTAAAAAAACATACTTTTATATAATATCTGCTTATACTTCTAACATGTGATGGAAATTTCAAAACTTGTAAATCATATCATATCTGCTTATACTTTTCCATTATGAAACTCATTATCTCTTAGATTTTTCACACTTGGGCTGTAATGTGATGTACTACTGGTGTTGGCTCTGTTCCACACAACAAATGGTGTTCAACTCACCATGTCTTGCAGACAAGAAATAGTTGGTTCACCATGAGGGTACGACTTTGGTATGATTCTCAAATCCGTTGATGGAATGGAGGGTTTTCACTTGCCTTGGTCCTGGACTGAAAAGTGGCTAGTCCAAGGGGGTACGGATCTTGGTAAATACTTTTATCAAATCCGTTGATAGCTGTAATAGCTTGCTCAAAGATATAGGGTTTTCAGCTCACCGATGCTTTATTGCTAAGAGTTGGCTAGTACGGAAGGGTGCGGATTCTGGTAAAGACTTCAATTAAATCCGTTGACGGCTGTGATGATTTGCCCAAAATCATTAGGGTACTCGCACTCACCATTGATTTACGTTCTAAGAGTTGGGCTGGGTTCTGGTCTCCCAGGGTGATGCTTATTCCACCACAAAGACTAGCTAGCCTAAGAGCGAGCAACTACTTGGTAAAGGCTTCTCAAATACGCTCCTGTTGCTGTGAATATTCAACAAGTGCATATATGTTCCAAGCTTTCAAGAAGCTTCTTCGCATTCTTATTTGCAGCGGTCTTTGTGCTTTCACTTCTGATGGTTATTTTGCTGCTTTCGTTTTGATGTGTCAATCCTCGTGCTGCTTTTGCAAGATCTACCAAGAAACTTGAACTCAACCAGTCAAATTTAAGTTTAAGGGAGGATTGTTAGGACCTATGTAATAGCTATTTGTAATAGATGAACTAGGAGGTATGTAGTTCCTCCTGGTCCTAGTAGTAGTAGGAGCAACACGTGCTCCTGGTCTAGTAGAAAGTCAAACAATGTTATTCTTAGTAGTTTGTTAGGATATGCATGAGATATCTTAGGAAAGGATATGCATATCAGGAGTTACACGTTTATGTTTAATGTAGTTTTAGGGTTTCCTTGTAGTATAAAAGGAACCTATTGGCAGAAGGGTTACACCTTTCACCAGTATTCATTTCATATTAATAGTAGCAATCCTTAGTAAGGATCAAGTCATTTAGTTATTCTGTTTCTTCTTTGATCATAGTATTTGTATTCCACACTTATACTTTGTATTACATTAAGAGTTTATCTGTGAATAGACTGGTGATTACAGAAGTCGTTCACCATCCTTAACAGGTTGCAAGATCCACAACTAGTGGACCCAACATAAAGATCCTTTGATTAAGGTCGCCTATGACGTTATATAGGGCATGATCCTTAGACTCCTTAATGTTTACTTCCTTTTCAACACCAAGGTCTTCAACTCCTAGTTTTCTAACCTCTTTAGCTTTAATTATGTCTATTTCATCTAAGTCATCATCTACCAAAGGTGGTGTCTTAGATAAAGGTGGAGTTTCATCGAATGTCACGTAGAGTGATTCTCGATTACACCCGAGGTTCTATTGAGGACTATGTAGGCTTTACTAGTTTGTGAATATCCTAAAAAGATACCTTTGTACGACTTTGGGTCGAACTTGGTAAGGTAGTATTTAGTGTTGAGAATGAATCACTTGCTTCCAAACACCTTAAAATATTCCAATGATGGTTTCTTACCTTTAAGAATCTCATAGGGTGTCTTTCCAAGAAAAAAAAGGTCGAATAAGAACTCGGTTGAGAATATAAGTCGATGTGCAACGGCATTGCACCAAAAATATTTAGGCAAAGATTGCTTGTTTAACATGGTCCTACTCGTCTCTTGAAAAGTCCTATTCTTCCTTTCAACTACCTCATTTGATTGTGGAGTACGAGAAGCCGAGAAGTTATGGGTAATATGATTATGGTAAATTACACCCTTTAGGAAAAAAAGTCGTAGATGCGGTAAGTATTAAATACATAATTTAGAAAAATTGTGCACTAATGACCCAAAGGTGAAAGTTCGTTTCCCAAGGAGGTTTATTGTGTGTGAAAAACTTGTATGATTTTGAATTAATATTTGTAGAAAGAAAAGATGAGAAAAGAGAATGACGGATACGAGAAAATTACACTACGACGTACAAATCGTAAAACCGTAAAATAGACAAAATAAAAACCTGTACTAAAAATTTCCCAAAAATTGCCAAAAGTTCCTAAAAATCCATTTAGGGTTTACAAATGATCAAAACTTTTTCAAACCCTTTATTTAATTAATATTTAATTTTTTAATGCTAATTAAAGCCCTAAAAGCAAATAAATTAATAAAAAGCCCAAATAAAGATTTTTCAATTTTTAAACCTAAAAAATAACTTAATTAAACTAAAAAGTATTTTTCCAATTTTTAAAACTATTAAATCTGTTAAAAATGATTCAAAACTAAAATTAAATATTAAAATAATATTAAAAATCAAAAATTTATAAAAAATTCTAAAAACTTACAAACTAGTTTATTTTAACCTAATTAAACAGAAAATTAAGTTGAAATTACCAAAATACCCCTATTGGGGCCCCAAATGGGCTAAAAACAAAAACAGTGTGCTTAATGGGCTTTTAAGCCCAATAAAAATCAAATTCAACTAAATAAGCCCAAAATATCCAGTCTAGCTTAAAATTTAATTTTAAACAAAAAAACTCTAAAGGCCCAAAAGCTGAAAGTAACCTTATCACAGCTTAAATGTCACACAGCTTATTCTTAATGGGCCAATAAGCCCAATAAGCCATAAGCTGATGCCATAAGCTCTAATTCAACACACATTCTTCTTTTGTGATTATAAAACAGTTTGTAAAAAGAAATTTTGAAAAAGCTCAACAAATAAGCTAGAAATAAGCAAAGTACAATTTCACTAAACGACAAAATAGTCAGGTTAGAGAATTAAGTTGTTTCAAGAGCCGATTCTTTTTGTAAAAGGTGACAAATAAGCAAACTAAGAAGATTCAACAAAGAAAATCCCAAAAAGCCAAGTAGAATAAGCTGTATAAGCTGGCTGAAAAAGCCAAGTAAGTTGCTTTTCTAGCAAAACCTTAACCAAATAAGCTGAAACCTTCCAGATATGATATTAAGATGACAAAAATGACACCTATCACAAAAGATATGTTGTTGCATGTACCAATAAGCAGAACTGAAAAATAAGTCAAATTGAGCTTATTTGACCAAAAGTCAAAGTGTTCCAAATTTCACCAAATTACCAAGACTTGTTTATGATATAGTTTTGAACAACTATTACGAAGGATTCAAGGCTGAATCCTATGAATCAAGTAGGCCAGTTAGCCAACTTGATTTCAGTTTTGTACAAATATGACCAATAAGCCAGTTGGCTTATAAGCACTCAAATAAGCAATCAGAGTATCAAACCAAGTACACAAGAAACCAAATAACAAGTAAAAAGCAATAGAATAGTAGGGCAATCACTAGATAATCAAATGCAAAGCAAAATATGAGTGGTCACTTTGTTGATGCAAATGACCACTTCAACCAACTTCTATAAGCTATAACTCTTCCAACAAGCCACCAAAGTTAACAAACAGATATAGAACATATATCACACCATAAAAACTCTTCCCAAACCAAAAATCAGACTCTGAATCCAACCAACAAAGATTTTATGCTTGCTGATATGTTTGACCAATTTCAAAACACTTAGACTGATTTTTTTCCAAAACTTGCAAAACCATTTCCAAACTTTGTGAGACTTAACCAATGACCAAAACAGCTTTCAAATGACTTGTTTAGAGACTACCAACCCCATGAACCAAGGGCACAAGGCCACAAGGCCTTATGATCCCAAAATCCCAAAGAACCTTGTTTTAGTACCTTTTCAAACAAACTTCTTATTCTTCCAAATAACCTACTGATTTTATGCTTCAAATAACTCAACTAGGTTACACCTAAAAAGTTTAAACAATAAAACTCATAACACAAACAAAAGATCTCAGAATCACATAGCAAATAACTTAACAGATTTTCAACAAAATTTAAAAGAGAGAAAAGGGAAAGAGAATGAAACTCTTCCCCACAACTTCCTAGGGGAAGTCAGCAATGCTCCCTAGAGTGTAGATCAACAACTAGATCACACCTAGGGTACTTGAACAAGGAATGGATATGCAACCTTGGCTGATGGTTCAACAGCTGAACCACAACGCTGTGATCTTCAACACAAGCAACAAACAATCCAACCAAAGGTTGATAAACCTTCACAAGCTTGGTGTCAACAAGCTTGCAAGAGCTTATAGCTTTTGGTTGGGGTTAGAACAGGTAAAATAAAAAAATCAGAAACCCTAGATTTTGAAAACTTTCAACCTTGAAAACCTTTTCAAAACCAAACATGCTTCAATCCAATGATCAAAACACTTTCAAAACATAAATTGGAACTCAGAATTTGCCTCTCCTTAACAACTTCAAGCAATAAAAAGGAATTATACTTTCAAATTTAGAAAATACAAACTTTCATTAATTTTAAAGAAAATTACAAGAGAGAAGCAAAATTTGGAACAAGGGATCATCACAGGCTGATGTCTCCTTATATACTACTACATAGAAGGAACTAGAAGCTTAAAATTCAAAAACCCTAGCTAGAAATTCTCCAAAATGCCCTTGAGTGCGTTTGTTATGAATGAGTTGTCCCTTTTGATCTTGGTCGTTTATTTTGCCTTTGGGACCAAGTATTGAGTGTGAGTTGTTGATCTTGCCACATGGGATAGCTTGGAGAGGAAGTTGTGATGTGATAGGTGGACGAGGTTGATGAGTGGGTTCCATTGGGTGATGGGATTGGTGAGTTGAGTGTGTGAGGTGAAGCGTGGGAGGGTTGATCACTTTTAGGTAAGGGTAATTGGTATTAACCCTTTGTTTTGTAAAAAGTAATTCTGGGTTCATAAAGGTGAATAGTAACAATGTTTGATCCGAAAAAAAGGGGAGGGTTGTGTTTGGCGCATGTTTGTGGGTTTGAATGTTTGAGTGCACACTTTTGGTCCTTGCATTTTGGCAAATGTTGTATATCAAGTCTTTCAGCCAACAAAAACGTATTCCCTTTGTTATTTAAGTTTCATTTTTCACATTTTGGCCATAAAACTTTATAACAAGGATATTAAGGACTTGTTTTGAACTTTTCTTGATATTTCAAGGGCTGATCTTGTACATTCTTGAACTTTGAAGGTCTTTTTTGTATGTTTGACATTAAGGAGGATCATTGTTGTTAAATCTTTAATCTTGAGGGACTAAACTTGCCAATTTTTCAAAGTTGAGGGACCTTTTTTGTAATTTTGGCAAACTTAAGGGTCCAAACTTATAATTATGAATATACAAGGGTATTAAGTGTCATTTCTTCATTGATGAGGGATCATTCTTGAACATCTTCAATACTTCAAGGACTTTTCTTTAGAAAATCATAACTAGGGCCCGGTTCATTGTGCGGCTTCGTTTCTCGTGTTCGTTTTTCCTTGTTTCTTGTGATCTTTTGTCTTTTTCATGATATCCATACCTAAAATAAACAAGTAACAAACACAAGCATATAATATGGTATTTTAATGACATTTTATGCATTTAAAGCCCGAAAAGAACGATGAGATCATGTATAAATGCCATCTCATCACTCCCCCATACTAAACCATTGACGTGCCCTCACGCAATGCTAGAATAAAGTATCTAAGCATCTCCAAAATTCAATTTTATTACCCTTTATTGAAAAGTAAACTTGCTATACTACTACTACGATGTGTTAAAAAACATTATGTATGATTTTCATCACGAATGTGACTTTTAGGGTCAATAAATAAAGACAAGTGAATGTATCATAGATAAAGTTCGTCATCCTTGATTGTCATACATTCCATTCTAAGTGCAAAAACGAGATCATTGTAGGTACAAGTCACAATGCTAACACTACTCAGACGTCCAAATTGTAGTAGTAGTTTTTCTCCCCGCAATCCTAGTTATTATGAAAAGGAAAGGTATCTAGAATTTTTTAACTATTTGTCATGGATCATAAGTGATTCATATTGACTTATTGAGATATTTATTAGTCCAAAAATAAAGTAGCACGGTTTAATCGATAGTTAGCTAAAGGACAAAATCTTTTAAAAAGGCTTCTCGTAATCTCCTTAAGTTCATATCTTGACATAACTCGTTTCACGATTTGAGACCTGTCTCGGACCGATATTTGGCATGTACTTCATACTTCGAATCTTGGAAGACGTTCTTGAAATAATGGTCTTCTCTTCATATTTTGGAATTCCTTCACTTGACCTTTTTTTAGAGATTCTTCATACTTGGACCACGACTTCATCATTTTTCTTCAATCCTTATTTTGGATTTTGATATACAACGATCCGCCTCCTTTTCGGACTTGGATATATTTATCCTCATACCTTGTTAGGGTCTTTTTGGATAGATTTCTCCATGATCTTTAGGGGAGTAAATTGCTTTTCGTCGTGTGTCTCGATCTTTCATATTGATTTTGGAATAATGATTCTTCACATCATCTTGGATCTTTAGCAACAAAATAGAGTCCTCATGCCTTGTTAGGGCCTTTTTGGAACTTCGCCAATCTTCGCGTCCCGCTTCAATAAGTTATGCCTTGGCTATGAACTCTATTCAACCATGAGCAACTTTTAAACGATCTTGGGCTAGAAGCCAAGTAACCTTTCAAATCGTACGACCTTACTTATTGCAATTTATTTATTTCGTAATGCATTGATCTTATGGGAGAAAAAGCCACAATTAAAAACATATGAGTTTTTGAAAGAACATTTTCATGTTCTACGTTTAGCATGATCACCTGTGTAACTCTATCACTTCTCGTTCTTCACTATTTAAAGACCTCTAATTAAAGAGACTCGTGAATAATTAGCCATGTGATGAGACTACTTTTATACATGGTCTCATCGTCCAAAACGGGCTTAAAATGGTTAAAATATCATAAAAAGTGCCAAATATATGCTTGTGTTTGTTCAATGTGTATTTTAGGTACGGATATCGAGAAAATGACAAAAGATCACAAGAATCAATAAAAAACGAACACGGGAAACAAAGCCGCACAATGAACCGGACCCTAGAGTTGATTTTCCAAGAATAGTCCTTGAAGAATTGAAGATTGTACAAGAAAGGTCCTTCATTATTGAAGAACTGACACTTTATACCCTTGTTTATTCATAATTACAAGTTTGGTCCCTAAAGTTTGTCAAATTTACAAAAAGGACCCTCAACTTTGAAGAATTGGCATTATTGGTCCCTCAAATTTGAATACTTGTCACTTTTAGTCCTCCACAAAGTCAAAAATACAAGTAAAGACCTTGAAGAATGAATACATGCCAAAAATAGTCCTTGAAGATTCTTGAAATTACAAGAAATACCCTTTGATAAACTTTGCAAAACCTTTTATGGCAAATATGTGAAATTTGAAACTTCTAATACAAAGGGAGTTTAATTTCGGCTGTCTAAAATTGAAATGAAACAAAAGGAAGAATTGAGGGGCCAAAATGGGGAGACATAAAACCTTACCTTAACCAATCCAGTGGTGACACATCACCCCACTAACTTCAACACCCAATCACCAGCCACGTCACCATCCACTATAACTGATTATACTAATCAGTTTAAAAAAGGGCGCCTAACATATTTTTAAACTCTAATCCTGATTAAACCTAAACTATTCACTCCTCCCTCCCACATAAACCCTAACCTCGAACCATGACTAAACCAAAGGGGTTTTGGTAATTACTTTCCAAAAACACAGTTAATCCCTCCCTAACCAAAACCCACCTCACAAAAGCAACACCCGTGACTCTATGGACCCCCCATGGACCTCCCCTGCTACAAAAAAGAAAGAAGAAGACAAAACAGTGGCGGAATTTCAACGACTTGGATTCATTCACTTTTATCAAACGATCAAGATCACTTTTTTGAGCATCACAACACATGGGATTGTCACATTTAGCCAAAATGATTTTCAAATTTGAGCATCAAACAAGCAGATGCGAATCTTCTTCAAGGGCATTTTAGGGCTTTCTAGCATTAGGGTTGGATAGCGTCTCTTGGCTTCTAGAATTTGTAACCCTATTATATAAAGGGTGGTAGAAACATAGTTAGGTTGCTCTTGTTTTTTTCTCCTTTTTTCACAAGCCTTGTAAAGCCAGTTTTATTAATGAAGGAAACGGTATTGAGTTTGGTGATGAGAAAGAACGAGTTCCCATTTACTTTTGATGTTTAGATTACCTTGAATCAGTTTTCAAAAATCAAGTTTTAAGTTACTACAAACGTTTTTCTTACAAATCTGTTTTAAGTTTAAGGTTATTTCTCAGTTAAGCAAGGAAGTTTATAAGCCACATAAGCTGCTTATTTGGGTTCATATACGACCATAGAAGCCTGATATCAAACAGATATCAAGTATCTGTGGATATAGAGCTTGGGTAAAAAGGTTGTGAGGTATTAATCTTCTTGTTTGTTCCATTGTTTTTCTCTTACCCTTACTACTCAAAAGCCCTAAACCAAAAGCTCTTTAACAAGCTCTTGGTTTTGAGCTTTTCAGTTTGATTTTTCTAATGGTGATTGTGCAGGAAACAAAGATCTCATTTCATTAAGGGTTGAGGGATGTAGTAGCCTTATCCTCAAATCCCATCCATCTTTCATACTCACCAAGTACCCCTGGCTTGACCTAGCTGTTGGTCAAGCTCAGGGGAGCATTGCTGCCTCCCATAGGAAGTTATTGGGGGGAGGTGAAACCATTTTCTCCATTTTCTTCTTTATTTTCCTTGAAATCTGCCTGTTATATGATTCTACATGATGTTGATGAATGAATGTGTTTTGATTGGTTGAAATCTTGTTCTTAGTTAATTTCAGTGTTAGATTGATAGTTGTTAAGGTTGTTGTTGGGTTATTAAACATTTTGGCTTGTTAAAATTGATTTTCAGTTTATAAAAGGGTGTTTGGTACTGCATGTTATTAACAACTAAGTAAGTTTTCATGAGTTTGTTGTGTTTAGTTCAACTGTTATAGTGTGTTTAAGGTGAAATATGCAAATTTTGTGAACTAAAACAGTGAACCTGAACATTTGCTTAAATCATAGTTGATTTTGCTGTTATTGAACTGAAAATTAGTCAATAGTTAGATGCCATGACTACCTAGGGTTGTATGATTCTTATTTACACGATTGCATGCTAGATTGGTAGAATTTATAGTTCAAAGTTCATTAATTTTTCAAGTGCATCAGTAAGAATACATCTGTTTTACTTTTTGCATATCCGAGCCTTTGTTTGTTTAACTGTATCATTTGGTGCTTTGTGGTTTGCTAGTTTTGTGATATTTGTGACTCCCACAAGTCACTGACTTGTGGGTGCCTTTATTTTCCATAGAAACCATCTAAACAAGCTAAATTTAACAAAGTCAACTCAGGCAGTGGAAACTCCTTTCCCACTGTTGGTTCCCACTGTTAGCTATAAAACATCACCATCTTATTAGTAAGCTTTTCCATCTTATCCTATTGAGCAACAACTTAAATTTTGTAGTCAATCTTAGTATTTTCAATTAATCAGTTAGTATTGGAGTTTGTAGACTTTGAATTTAAGCTTTTACTAGAAAACGACTCCTTTGTCCTTTTTCCAAACAGCTTATTGATTAATCCAGCTTATTCAGTGTGCTTATTTGAAATCATTTTGTTGATTAAGCTTAATTAAGTCATTACAAACCTTTTGCAACTTGAATCAGCACTTGAAGTGGTCTAGAACTCGAAAACGACTATTTTGTCGTTTGTGTAGAGAGCTTTGGCTTATTTCAGGCTTATTTCTTGAGCTTATTCAAAAATTCTTTTTACAAACAGCTTTATAATCTCATTAGAAGGATGTGTGTCAAATTTCAGCTTATGGCATTAGCTTATGGCTTAATAGGCCAAAACGCCCATTAAGAATAAGCTGTTTGCTTATTAAGTTGTGATAAGCACTGATTCAGCTTTTGGGCCTTTAGAGTTTTGTGTTTAAAATTGAATTTTAAGCTAGACTGGAACTTTTCAGCTTATTTGGTTAACTTTTTGCTTATTGGGCCAAAAAGCCCATTTAACTTGGATTGTTTTCACTTTTGGCCCATTTCGAGGCCCAATAGGGGTATTTTGGTCATTTCACTTCCATTTTCTGTTTTTATAAGTTAAAATAAACTAGTTTGCAAGTTTTTATAATTTTTTATAATTTTAGAATTTATTATTATTATTTTATTATTAAAAATTGTTTTTAGGGTTAAATTAATATTTTTGCAACTTTTTCATTTTTCTTAGGTTAAATACATTAAGTTAGGATTTTTAAAACTTTTAAATTAATTTTCTCATCATTTAATTACTTTTTAGGATTATTTTAATATTTTAATAGTTTTTAATCATTTTTAAATAGTTTTAATTAATTTTAAATTTTTCAAAAATATTTTTTAGTTTAATTAAGTTATTTTAGAGGTTTACAAATTAAAAAAATCTTATTTTGGGCTTTTTATTAATTAAATTGATTTTTAGTGCTTTAATTAGCATTAAAAAATTATTATTTAATTAAATAAAAAGTTTGAGTAAGTTTTGATTTTTTGTAAACTCTAATTGCATTTTTTAGGATTTATTGTGATTTTCTAGGAATTTTTGGGGTACCTTTTTAAATTTCGTCACGTTTTACGATTTTACATTTACGTCACTCGTCGTAGTTTAATTTAGAGTCGTAACCGTCACCCTTTTCTCTTTTCTTTCTTCATAATATTAATCTCAAATTCAATCAAGTCTTAACACACACACCAATTCTCCTTGAGAACGATTCCACACAAAGGGTCCTAAGTGTTTACGTTTTCCTAAACGTACGCTTAATAGTTACCGCTTTTGCCTCGTTTTCCTAAACGAGTGTGAAACTACACCTATCATTTTGGCGCCGCTGCCGGGGAGGCGTGTTGTGTTTTGATTTGAACAAATTTTGTTTTTATATTAACCATAAATAGTAATTTTGTGTTTTAGAACTCTAAGCACACGTATTATCGGTTTTCGTTTTTTGCGTGAATATTATTACTATATTGTATACATATCACAATAAGTTCACAAGTACTCCAAAAGTGTGAAAACACAACCTTGATTTGGGATTTCATCACTCAATCATTGTATTCGAATCTCAAACAAAGAAAAAAGGCAAAATAGATAATTACTTTCGAGAAGCTTGATTTTAATTAACACAAACTATAAGGTGGGTATAAGGCGGTTGTATTTCACGACCTAAGGGAAAAAGGCTCTTAAGTGCTTAACGCCGCCTCGTTTCCCCCGATTGCTTGTGCGTGTTAAGAGAAAAAGGGCTAATCGAGGGTTTGCCAACCAAAGTATTATCTACGTATCTATATATTTTCTTGGTTTCAAAAGATTAAACACTCTTGTACGTTTTGGTGTTCCACCAACGTTCTAAAGTCACCGAAAGCGTTCACTTCACGTGATCGTTTTCATTCCTTGAGGCTCCTTTAATCGAGAGATTTGATTTGAGGAGAGATTTTTAGATTTGTGTCTACGTAATACATTCACAAAACTCCAAAAAAGTATAAAAACAATCAAAAGCACAAAAAATTGAAAAAGTAAAAACACCCAAAAGAATCTTCTTTGCTCATCCCCACGTTGTACGTGACGTTTATGCAAACTCGTAACCAAGCAAGACGTGCACGTAAACATAGAAACCGAAAGGAAGGAACACCTTCTAGTGAAGAATCTCCTATTGACGAACCCATCGTAGAACAAGAAGCTCCCATGGCTAATCGTACTATGATGGAGTTGCTTCAAGCACCCACCGAGGGTTATGGAGAAGCGATTGTGATTCCCGCTATCCTTACGGAGAATTTTGAGGTTAAGACGAGTTTGTTTTCCATGATCCAAAACAACAAGTTTCATGGTGACGAAAAGGACAACCCTCCTAACCACATTCGCCAATTCAATCGTCTTACCGCCACTTGCAAGTTTAAGGACGACTCGAACGACTCGATTAAGATGATGCTTTTTCCGTATTCCTTAGCAGGGCCCGCTAAAATTTGGTTAGAGAAAGAGCCACCCAATTCTATATTGACGTGGAAGGATCTCGTTTCTAAGTTCGTGAACCAATTTTTCCCGCCCTCTAAGACTACGCACTTGAAAAATGAGATTTCAAGTTTACACAAGAGTATAATGAGAGTTTTTCAACGGCTTGGAATAGGTTTAAGGAAATGTTGCATGAATGTCCTCATCACGGTTTTTCGACTTACATCAAATCGACACGTTTTACAATGGCTTAAACAATCATGAGCGAGATTATCTTAATGCCACCGCGGGTGGTAATTTTTTGTGTAAAACGGTCGAGGAAGCGTTGTTGATCATTGAGAATAGGTCTAAGGTTTATAGCCCTCGTAGCACACCGAGTGTTCACAAGGCTTCGTTTTCTCCTTCATTATCACAAACCATCGATTCTTGCCAAATAGAGGCAAATATTGTAAAAAAGATATTTGATAAGCTTAAAAGATTATTAATTGAGTTTAAAGTTGGTGAACAACCCACTCCCGCTACGGCTAAAGCGGTTGAGGTTTCTTGTGTTTATTGTGGTGGAGGTCATGATTTCTCCGAGTGCATTACCGCCGGTGGTAACACTTCGAGTGCCTACGCGGCCACGGGAACTTATAACCAAAATGATCAAGTTACCCGCACTAATCAATTGACTCCACCGGGTTTTCCACCAAATCAAAACGCTAACAATTATCGAAACAATCAAGTTGGTTACCAAGGAAATCAAAAGAACACTTATAAGGGTAAAAACTATGGGAATCAAGGGACTAGTAATCAAATGCAAAACAAAAATCAAAACCGTAATTTTCAAAACCCGAGTCAAGGATTTCAAAATGCTTACATTAAAGAGCTTCCAAATGACTTTTTGAATTACGCTACGGCAAATGACAAGATTTTAGAAACATTCAAGAGAAATTGGCTAGTCAAGCTAGGGAAACGACTAAGAACACAAAGGAGTTAGCTAATTTTGCTAGGGAAAATGCCAACATGAGAACGAAATTGAAAAACGATTTTGCTAATCAAATTAGAGGCCAAAACAACAAAAATAAACAAAGTGAATCTAGGCTTGAACAAAGGATAGAACAAAGTGCCGCTAAGCAAGATGTTAAGCTCAATGCTATTTTGGAAGCAATCATGATGAACAAACCCTCTACTTCGGGTGGTCTTCCTAGTAACACCGTGTCAAACCCGAAGGGAGATATGAAAATGATTACCACACGTAGTGGTAAGACCTTTAAGGAACTGACTCCTCAACCAATTACTCCTACGGTGGAGGAAATTGAGGAAGAACCCGAGGTGGTGGTCGAAGAGGAGCATATCCCAATCCCACGAAGTACCTCTCAGACCACACCTACGGTTAACCCTTTACCAAGTTTGGAACCCGAGATTCCAAAGGCTATGCCTATGTACCAACCCACACCACCCTTACCTTACCCATCGAGACTACGTAAGGAAAAATTGCAAGAGCGTGACAATTACCAATTCTAGCTTTTTATGAAAATGTTTCGTGATTTGCATTTTAACATAAGTTTTGCCGACGCTTTAGTCATGATGCCTTGATTTGCCACCAACTTTAAGAGTATGTTAAACGACAAGGAGAAATTGCAACAATTGTTTAGTTGTTCATCGGTTTATCTTAACCGCATACCTCAAAAAGTTGGTGATCCCGGTAAATTTATGATTCCATGTGCTATTCAAGATATGGAAGAATGCTATGCCATGGCCGATCTTGGTGCTAGTATTAATTTGATGCCTCTTGTAATCTTCAAGTCGCTCAATCTTCCTAATCTTACTCCTTCAAGAATGTCTATCGAAATGGCCGATTATTCTACGATTCCCGCATGTGGATTGACCGAAGACGTTTTTGTAAAGGTGGGAAAGTTCTATTATCCGGTAGATTTTATCGTAGTCGATATCCCCACGGATTCTCAAGTTCCTCTTATTTTAGGTCGTTCGTTTTTGGATACGTCAATGGCGTTGATTGATGTGCATGCTAGGAAAATCACCTTACGTTTCAACGACGAGGAACTTGATATAAACGCAACTCAAAACTATCAACTTTCTCATGTTTATTCCGTCGCGACTATAAACCATTTTGATATGATCGATGTCGTTTGCGAGGAATTTTCACAAGAACTTTTAGGTTTTGGCGATGAAGAAAATAGTGGCAGTCCCACTATGCTTGATCCTATTCTTGATAACTCGACATCATCCTTCACTCTATTTGAAGGAGGTGGTTTTACATTGGAGGAATTCGATGTTCCTCGTACTTGTAACGAATACCTCGACAATGATGAGGACTTTTCGATTATCAAGGATTTTCTTAACGATTTCCCATTTCCTCCGCTGGTGGAGGTTATGAGTATCGAACCTAAATCTTCAATCGAGGAACCACCAATCCTCGAGTTGAAAGATCTTCCTCCTCATCTTGAATACGTATTCTTGTAAGGAGACGATAAGTTGCCGGTTATTATTGCGAGGGATCTTTCGGATGATGAAAAAACCGCACTTATCGATGTCTTAAAGGACCACAAAGGGGAAATTACGTGGAAATTATCCGACATTAAGGGGATCGATCCTAAATTTTGTACCACAAAATCTGAATGGAGGAAGACTACAAGCCCGCAATCCAATGTCAAAGGAGGGTTAACCCCAAAATTTACGTCATCAAAAAGGAAGTGGTAAAACTACTTGACGCAGGAATGATTTACCCTATTTCCGATAGCCCTTGGGTGAGTCCCATTCATTGTGTCCCTAAAAAGGGAGGAATTTCCGTTGTGCCAAACGATGACAACGAGTTAATTCCAACTCGACTCGTGACCGGTTGGAGGGTGTGCATCGACTATCGTAAGTTGAATGACGCCACTTGAAAAGACCGTTTTCCCTTGCCCTTCATGGATCAAATGTTGGAGAGACTTGCGGGAAACGATTTCTATTGCTTTTTAGACGGTTTTTACGGTTACTTTCAAATCCCCATCGATCCTCATGATCAAGAAAAAACTACGTTTACGTGTCCATATGGAACGTTTGCCTATCGTAGAATTCCATTCGGAATTTGTAATGCACCAGGAAATTTTCAACGGTGTATGATGGCTAGTTTTCATGACATGATCGAGAAGACGATGTAAGTCTTTATGGATGAATTTTTCGTGTTTGGTAGTTCGTTCACTTCGTGTTTAGGAAATTTTGAAGCATATGTTAAAACGTTGTGAGGAAACCAACCTTGTGCTCAATTGGAAAAAATGTCATTTTATGGTTAAGGAAGAAATCGTCTTAGGGCACAAGGTCTCGAAAGCGGGGATTGAGGTAGACAAAGCTAATATTGACGTCATCGCCAAATTACCTCATCCCAAAACCGTTAAGGTAGTTAGGAGTTTCCTAGGCCACGCGCGCTTTTATCGTCGATTCATCAAGGATTTTTCAAAGATATCTCGACCCATTACACACCTCCTCGAAAAAGATGCTCCTTTCGTGTTTAACGAAGATTGTGTACGAGCCTTTGAAATCCTTAAGAGGAAACTTACCGAAGCTCCCATTCTTGTTGCTCCCAATTGGAACCTCTCCTTTGAGCTTATGTGTGATGCAAGTGATTACGCTATTGGGGCCGTTTTGGGGCAACGTCATGAAAAGCACTTCTTGCCTATCCACTATGCTAACAAGACGATGACTGAGGCTCAACTTAAGTATACCACAACGGAGAAGGAATTCCTTGCCGTGGTGTATGCCTTTGAGAAATTCCGACCTTACCTCGTCTTGACTAAATGCATAGTATATACGGATCATTCGTCAATCAAGTACCTCTTGGCTAAGCAAGATGCAAAGCCGAGATTGCTTCGTTGGATTTTCCTCCTCCAAGAATTTGATGTCACAATCCTTGACAAAAAAGGAGCCGAGAATCTAGTGGCCGATCATCTCTCTTGATTGGAAGATCCTCACCAAAGTGTGTACGAGAACAAGGATATCACTGAAACATTTCCTCTCGAGACACTTGGTGTAGTGAATTCTAAGAAAGACTCGTCCACCCCATGGTTTGCGGACATCGCAAATTACCACGCGGGCAACTTCATCATTAAGGGTATGACGACCCAACAAAAACGAAAATTCTTTCGTGACTTCAAGTTATACTTTTGGAACGACCCTTACCTATTTCGGACTTGTGCGGATCAAATTATTCGACGTTGTGTTTTTGGCACCGAAGCTTATAATATCCTTAGAACTTCTCACGAGGGACCAACGGGTGGTCACCATGGTGCTAATCTCACGGCGAAGAAGGTCTTTGATGTCGGTTTCTTTTGGCCTACTATTTACCGAGATGCACACGCACTTGTGAAGTCGTGTGACTCATGCTAACGACAAGGAAAAGCCTCACAAAACGATGAAATGCCACAAAATATCATCCAAGTATGTGAGATCTTTGACGTTTGGGGAATTGATTTTATGGGGTCGTTCCCATCATCTCGTGGTAATAAGTACATCCTTGTCGTCGTTGACTACCTATCCAAGTGGGTGGAAGCTAAGGCTTTACCCACGAACGATGCTCGTGTGGTAGTCAAGTTTTTGAAGCAATTGTTTTCTCGGTTTGGAACCCCTCGTGCTATCATAAGCGATCGTCGAACCCATTTTTGTAATGACCAATTCGAAAGGGTTCTAAAGAAATATGGGGTTACACATCGGCTTTCTACGGCTTATCACCCTCAAACGAGTGGGCAAGTCGAGGTTTCAAACTGAGTGTTGAAGAGGATCTTGGAGAGATCGATAGGGGAAAACCGATAATCATGGTCGGATAAGTTAGACGATGCTTTATGGGCCTTTCGTACTGTAACACCCCCAAATTACCACGCAGCGGAATACCACTTTGGGGCGCTACTCATAGCACATCACACACAATCATAGAAAACGATCTCAAAAGAGACGTTAAAATATTATACAATTTTGTCTAAAAAGTTTCCCATCCCAATATATATTAAATCAAAGTAGCGTTTTGTCCTAAAAACCGCTACCAATCACAACATATACATTAAATTCTTAAAAGCAGTTTATTTGTTTCAAAGGATGGAAAAATAATATAAAGTTTAGACAAGTAAGCACCAACTTCCTCCTCATATGCTCCGCTGCTATCCATCTTGATTACCTGAAATACATGTGTAAAATCATCAACACAAAGGCTGAGCAAGTCTATATAGGTTTTACAAATCATTCTGAACACAAGCAAAGACTATAAATTTGTGGCATACTTGAAGGCAACAAGCATCTAATAATTTGCATCAACAATAATAATTGTATTTAGCATAAATTGCAATAAGCTCATGGAACCGAGCCCTTAGACACTCCCATATCATTCTAATAAGACGAAAGGTTTATTAATTGTCAATTACCTCCAGATTATTGGTACATTGCCGTATACCTGACTTCTCAATACAACATGTTCAAACAGTGTGGAGGTCGGACCTAAGCTTCTATGACAAGTCCACACAAACTGAACCGGGGCGGCTTCCCCTATAGATCTATTAATTGTACTAGCGGTTAAACCATCATAGGTTAATTAACGGTCCATAATTGAGGCTTTAATAATGGCAATCACTTAATGCAATTTAAAGGCAACCACGGGTCCATAGTTTATAAAAACATGTATTCCGTGGCGGGTTTAAAAACCATTTATAAAATAGTATAAAAGCGAGGCTATATACTTACCTGATACAATCGTCACAATAGTTAATAGAGAACGAACGTCAATCAAGAATAAATGTCAATGGTCGATACATGACCACACGAGACCTAAAGATAACGAGGCACGTCTTAGGCTAGAGACGATAAATGAATCGTACATATATGTAATAAGTATGTTTTAATAAGTTCTTGGAACATTTCATAAGTTTTATGATTCTTTATAAAACTTTTAGGTGAAAACTTAACCATTTTAGTGTATTATCTAGTTTGACACTTTTAGCCCATCCTAAGCCCAATAATGGTCCATTATATGATTACATAACTTAGGTCCATTTTAAATTCAGCATACTACTTTAAATTGGTTATAAATCTCAGGTCCAATAATGTCCCAATAGCCATTAGAAGTGTAAGTTGGGCTTTTATGGCCCAAGTCCCCTTTATATAGTTTTTGGGTTCTAAAACACATCATAAACACGTACACTTAATATTTTATGTTGGTAGGGTCTCGGGTTCCATAATTATCAGTATATAACTAAGTCTAAAATTCCCGACAAGTGGGTCCTACCACGTCGGTTTGTATGAAAAACATCACTTTTTACGTTAATGAGGTATAGTCCGTTTATTACAATTCTCCCGACATGTCCCGCTAATTTGATCATATCTCTTGAACCCTAAATCATCTAAGTGTGTTCTTTTTACCAAAACCATTATTAACTCATGTACTTTACTGATTATAAGTCTAATTATCCCCAATTTATACTTTTCATAGCTAATTAACCCATTTAGTCACTTAGAATAGTAGGCTGTTTTTGGTCAGCCAAACTCGTTTTTACCATTTTGACCGCCATTTGCAAACCGTAAATAATTGGTAAACCATCCAATTGATTCTACTTGTTCATGATTTTATCGACAACCTACAGTCCTACCTTTTTCAATGATTCTGAGTTCTTATATAAGAAAACAGTCTGTCAAGACAATATGTTCAGATCTGACTTGTTTTTACTATTTTGGCCACCATTTCAAACCGTAAATAACTGGTAAACCATCCAATTGATTCTAGTTCTTAATTATTTTATCTACAACTATTAGTTTTACATAATCATAGGTCAGTATATAAGTTTTACGAGAAAACAGTCCATCAAAACAGTATGTTCAGATCTGACTAGTTTTCACTATTTTGGTCATATCTTGCTTTCTAAAATTTGTCACAGGACGAGCCACCCGGGGAATTAATCACAAAACAATTATCTATCTTAATATATAAGTTTTCAGTATCCCAAACCTACTGATTTCGACATGCAATCTGTTTTAGCTACTGTTCGAAAATCACATAAATCAAATCATTACTCGGGCTTGTTTAGCTTTATTTTTAGTGTTCAAAATTTTATATACAATGTCCAATACTCATTAATCCATTTCGTATATATATATATATATATATATATATATATATATATATATATATATATATATATATATATATATATATATATATATATATATATATATATATATATATATATATATATATATATATATATATAAGATCAAGAAAATAAAAGGAATAATAATAAAGAACGAGATGTAGATCTTACGAGGTTTATCAAAGTCGTGGTACTAGTGAGTGATGCATGCAAGCAAACATCCAAGATCTTGTCAACACTTGAAGTGACCACCATGCATGGATAGATCAGGACTAGATCTACAAGTTTCACTTGATGTAACCATCATGCATGTATAGATCCGGACTAGATCTACAAGTTTTACTTGATGTAACCACCATGCATGCATAGATCCGGGCTAGATCTACATGTTTTTGGGGTTTTTATGGTATACCCACCGGGGAATATGAAAAATTCGTCACCCACACACCACCATAAGGTGGAAGCCATTGATGAAGCTTGAGAGATTTTTGTGAGATGTGTGTGTGTTTTGTTTTGGATAAAATGAAAGAAATGAGGGTATTTTTCCTTTTATACCAAGACCATATGAAATAAATGGCAACTAGTTAATAGTTTAGGGTATATTTTGTAAGTGTTTTGTTTACTTTTGTATAATAAGTGTTCGAGGCTCATTTGTACGACTTAACGGACGATTCAAGTCACGAGACTTACGCCATCGTTTTTAAAATCATTTTTCCAATAAAAATAAGTCCTTACTTCGTCGCGTTTCGAAAACATTTGCTATTATTTTTTTAAATGCTCGTTTAATTAATTTAGCTATTTCGGTTAGATTTCACCGTAAAAATAAAGCATAAACTCTAATACTCATGTTATTAACAACATTTTAGAATATAATAAAAAAAATACTATTTCTTCATATTTTCAAAGTTTTAGTTTTGAATCGTTTCAGCTTTTATTTTTGTTATTTTTGCTTATTCCGACTCTAAAACGTCAAAAAATACTACCAGTAATTAGATAATAAATATTTAATTTATTAAACGTAAACGTAAAAATTTTAAATTCCCCAGTTCATAAACTAAAAGAAAATATTCAAAATAAATTTGAATTTTGTTAACACGAGCTTCGTTGAATTATCAAAAATAATTAACAAGATCCGTAAATGTATCAAAGAATCTTTGTTTAAACGTTGGTCAAAATTTTTGGGTTGTTATACGTACCGCTCATAAGACGCCCATTGGGTGCACTCTTTACAATCTTGTGTATGGGAAGAATTTTCACTTGCCAATTGAACTCGAACACAAAGCTTATTGGACCCTAAAGCATTGTAATGATGACATCGAGACCGCGAGAAAACACCGAAAAATGAAACTTAATGAATTGGATGAATTAAGAGACATTGCTTATGAAAATTCATTGATTTATAAAGAGAAAACCAAAAAGTTTCATGATTTTAAAATTAAAAACCGGGTTTTTAACATTGGAGATCAAGTGTTGATTTTTAACTCAAGATTGAATTTTTTTCTGGCAAGTTGAAATCCCGTTGGTCGGGTCCATTCACCATTACCCAAGTATTTCCTTATGGGACCATAGAGCTAGCTCAAAATTATGGTCCTAACTTTAAGGTGAATGGCCTTTGGTTGAAGCACTACTTTGGTGGGGAAGTTCCTTCTTTGAACTACCTCGACCAAGTCACCTTCCCCAATGATAATTAGTATGGAGGGGATCGAGTCGAGCTCATGACTCAGTAATAAAAAACGAGGTGCCTCGTGAGGGAGATCCCATGCTTATCCATGTACATATTATCGCTTTCTAATGTAGCTTACGTGAGGGTGTAGGTCTATGAAATCCTTGGCCTATTCTACATGATTGATTGGATGGATTGGATTGATAGATTGATTAATAATAGAAGAATAGATGAGAAGGAGATGAGGGTGTAGAGAGAGAAAGGAGAGAAGGGAGAGGTAGAGAGAGAAAGTGAATATGGAATAAATAATTATAATGCAATCACCAACCCCTCCTAACATGCTAGGAGGGGTATATATAGCCCACCCTACATGTGGGCTATATGGGCTATATGTCTACTAAGTAGATCACGATCCCATTACATTAATATATCGTTGGAGCGACGGATCCTTCATAAATACGTAAAAACGTATTTCCAACAATCTCCCCCTAAGGGAGGTCGCTCCAAGAGACAAAGTTCTAAATAGTCTATATCTCGTGATCTATGCTAACTAAGATGTGACCGAGACTTTATTGGGAAAAACATATTTCCAACAATCTCCCCCAAGGGAGGTCACATCTTTTTACAAAATCTTAAACCTAGCATCTATGCTTGAGTCTTTGATCTTGTTCTTGTGAATATGCTTGATGTGATATTTGACTTTAGTCTTGAGCATGTTTCCTTGCTTTGACCTTGTGCATTCATCACTTGTGATATTTTCCTCCTCGTGACTTCATGTTCCACATACTTATACTTTTATAAATTCTTGAAAGCTTCAGAGTTTGATACAACGGAATACTTGACTTTTAGACTTTCTTGAATTTGTTGAAGTATTAAGTGCATGCAGTATAAGCATGTGGTGACAACTTCTTCTGGATTGTACACCGCAATGCCACCTTCTTGTTACGCTGCATAAGACAGTTAGCAACAAAACATATACACGGATGAAATGGCCTTGAACATTTCATTCTAATTCGGTAGCATTTTACCTCCGGTCGGTGAAGACCGTTGGACGATATAAAATATCCTACTTGTGACAGGTTGTTTCAATTAAGAACCTCCTTGACAAGATTTCGTGGGTACACCCGTTCTCTTTATTCGACCGTCCAAAGCTGACTGCGAACATAAAGAGTGAATCATTTGGATAATAATATCCGCATGATTTGAAGCCGTCAATTCATGTTCCTGGAACAAGTGAAATTCAATTAAGAACCGCACAACCGTTGCTTTCCAGTTGTCATGAGCTTGATTCATATAGAATCTTGCAAGTTACCTACCAAGTGCTGTTTGAGGTTAACACTAGAAGGATTTCCACTCATCACTATGAACACTAAGGTATCACTCTGGGAGTTCTGGCATGATCACTAAGATATTGCGTAGAGGCCTGGAACGTGTTTAATTTCATTTAGGAATTAAATCACTGTTGCTTTCCAGTTATCACAAGTTTGATTCATAAAGAATCGCACAAGTCACCTACCATGAGCTTTTTGATATTCGCTCAAGAAGGATTTCCATCTTCATTGTAAATACTTTCGTATTACTCGGGTGTTCAGGCAAGATCATGAAGATTTTGCGTAGGACTCTTAAGATCTTTCTTACTTTTCACAGTGTGTGAGGAAGCAAGGAAATATGAAAGTGTGTCCTAATGAGATATTTGATGATCTCAAATGGCTCTAGACTCAATCGTCCATTTTGGATTTTTAGTGATCGGAGGCTGGAGAAGGGTGCCACCATTTCAATACCAATTTATTCGGAGTGAATAAATCAATAGATAATGTGTTGTCTCCGTGTGATTAAAACAAATATCTTTTAAGAGATATCTGAGTTAGCTGGGATGGGTTGTACCTTGCATCACTGGGTCCATGATGTCTGTCTTCAATATCAAGAATCATTAAACAATGATCTTAATAGCATATGTATTGACCAGGTTTCTACCTAAGTTGTAAGGAGGGCTTCTTTCTTTAGAACCCTTTATCTTTACAATTCTTTTTCATTCTTCAACCCCTTCAATGCTTACCAATACGTCATCACTAGCACCTTGTTGTGATTGTTCCAGTGCTAACTTAAGTACTTGGTCGGCATTCAGCTACGTTCACAATCTTTCTCCATCTTTCCTAAGGACTACTATTTCTAGCTATGGAATGTCCTTGGGAAGATTCCTTCGGTTCTAGAGGAATAATTGGACTTTAACCTATCCTAGCATCCTTATGTCACCACAATCTTCACTGTCGTGAATAGAGATGATTTGGGTAAGTGTATGTTATCCATTTTGAAGTGCAAATCCATTTTGCTCCCCTTAACATATTCCACGATATCCGAAAACATTTCACACATGTCGGGATGAGCTAGCACGTTAAGTCAAACCATTTGTGATTAATCATTTCCCATATTAAATCACCTTTTCTCCCTCATATTAAAAATATTAACCCAATCGATGTTTTTAATATCAATTGATTTAATAGCATTTTAAAAAAATTTGGGAAGAAAAATGCAAATCCAATTATCTTCATGAATTACACAAGCTCCCCCTCAAATTAATGAGGGTGTGCTGAAACGTAAATTAAATACCTTTTAAACACAAGTGTAAGGTATTTATCACGTGCAAAGATCATATATGATAATGAATTCACAAGATTAGCGATGTATGAGGTTGGACCTGAATGATGGAGAACATCATATGAAAGAAGCACATGGTTCTTGTTTACGAATGTTGGTCGCCTCAGCACGTCTGAAGTTATCTCTTAACTCCATGTGTACGATTGATATCGTTGTCTTGACACCAATATGTGAACTTGGCACCTTCGGCGTCAAAGATTCTAAATGCTGGACAATTGCTCCACCTCAATTGTTGACCCGTGTTCTATTGAAAGAGCTGTAGTCACCGTTTGAGTAGTCCGTCGTCGAGTATGTAGATATCAAATGTAAATTGCTACGGTTTGTGGAGATGATAACTTCATAAAAACAAGATTTCTCGTGTTTTAACAAATAAATGCACTGACACGTACATAAATTCGTGTTAGATTTTTTTATTACGTAAACACAATCCCTTACATGGTTATAAAGTAAACCATGCCCGATAAAATTAATTCCGTTGTTGAGTCAAAGCTTTCCGGTGAAATGCTTGACTTTAATATGAAAAGCGGGTTACTATCTGAAATAATAGCAAACCATTTTGAGCATGTTTTAAAACATTTGAACTTCTGCTCGAACTTTATTTACAAACCCATGTCATTATTGAATGACATTCTAAGTATCGTAAATATTATCGATTCCAGAAGACATGCTCTTTTTATCAAAACATTTTTGAACACACAATTTTGAAAGATTTAGAAAAACCTTTTGAGAAATTCTCGAAAAATTGTGTTCATTGTTTTGAAAACCAATTACTTGAGCTTAAGATGTTGAATATCTTGCAAATTGAGCTCAAGTCTGAGAAGTTGTAAACTTCCCGTTGTTAAGGATAAGTTTATCATCGGCGATAAACTTTCCTTTTAACTGAAGAACGAGTCCTAAGTTGACATTTACTTAGAAGTCGTTTTCATGAGCTTGACAAACTTTGAATGTTTTAACGTAAAGCTCATGACCGAGAAAGGTGAATTTCTCGTTATGAGGAAAAGTTCTCTTATTTAGAAGATTCACTTTCCTTTCTGAGCTTAAAACTCGGAATGTTTTAATACAAGCTCATGACCGAGAAAATTTAATTTCATGTTACGAGGATAAGCTATCTTTAAAGATAAGCTTTCCTAAAATTAAGGTCCGAGTTACAGCCTGATATTTAACTGTAAGTCATTGTGCATGAGCTTAAAAACTTCGAATGTTTTTAATATTAGCTCATGCCCGAGAAAAATTAATTTCTCGTTGTAAGGATAAGTTTATCATCGGTGATAAACTTTCCTTTCTTTGAAGTCCAGGGAATAATGTGAAATATAACTATACGCCATTGTGCATGAGCTTAAAAACTTCGAATGTTTTTAATATAAGCTCATGCCCGAGAAAAATTAATTTCTCGTTGTGAGGATAAGTTTATCATCGCCGATAAACTTTCCTTTATTTGAAGAACGGGTCATCATCTGATATTTAATGAAGAGCCTTATACACGAGCTTAAAACCTTTGAATGGTTTTAGGATAAGCTCGCGTCCGAGAAAACTTAATTTCTCGTTTTAAGGGTAAGTTATCATTGCGTAGATAAAACTTCCCTTTCTCTGAAGTCCGGGTCATCGTCTGTCATTTAACGAGGAGCCATTTTACACGAGCTTAAAACCGTTAAATAGTTTTAAAGTAAGCTCGTGTCCGAGAAAATCTAATTTCTCGTTTTTGAGGATAAGTTATCGTTGACGTAGATAAACTTCCCTTTCTCTGAAGAACGGGTCACAGACTGTGATTTGTCTATAAGCCTTTGTGGTAAGCTTAACCATGAATCCCGTGAGACACTTGTTTCTCCGATATCTGCTTTTTCAGCAACCAAACTCTAAGAGTGTCCTTAGTTGAACGGTATACAACAATTGGACCGCTTCGTTCTTTTGGAACATAAACTTTGGTACCTGCATTCTCATTAGGAATTTGCATGCTTTGACATGGGTTAGCGATATCAATTATAGAAGCACGTGGGGGTTCATAGTTGGCTTTACTTGTGTCAGAGGGGACTTGAGTAGATGATTCACTTATCTTAGCTGGCAAACGTTTCCTTTTATAGAAAACCTTAAGTTTAGGCTTAAGTGAAGTATCATCTTTATCAATTTCCTCCCTAGTAGTCTTAGTAGAATCGAAGACTATCCTAGTTAAAGGGCACTCGTTTCCTACAAGAGTGAAAGTTCTACCAGTGGGGCGCCATACTTTACCCATGGGTTTGATTTTAGCTATCCACTGGGTTTTAAGTCTAGCACGGGAGTTCACCTCATCAAGTAATTTCTTGACACAAGAATCATGATTTGCCGTAAAGACACATTTTCTACATGTTTTACAAGTAGCATATTTAATGTCCGAGTAAGATCTAGAATCCCTAGATGATTGATTGATGCTCCTAGGACTGGACATGCTACGGTTAGCAGTGTTGGGTAAACTAGAAGGCATCTGACTAGGTTTGAAATTCCTATCTCTTACTTGTGTCTTTTGAATAGCTTCCTTTTGAACAAAATCATGGCGCACATCATTTGAACTAGTTCTAGACGTGTTCTTTGAACTATTCTTAGAGAAACTAGAGGCAATCATGTGATTAGATCTTGCTAACGCTGATTTAGTCACATTAGGCCTAGTTGGTGGAGTGACTGTTCTAAAAATATGAACCGTATCAACTTGGGAGGCAAACCGCGGTCTCGAGGATTGAGGTCGCTCGGATCTAAATGCAGTACGTTGTCTGACAGTCGATTGTCTGACGAACTGATTTGTAGGCGGTTTCCCCAAGATTGATGGTTTTTCAAGGTTAGTGTCCACACTAGATCCTCTATTTTTTCTTAACTCGTTTTTCAACGCAGCTATAGCAAACACCTTTTCCTGAACTTGAGCCTTTAAAGTCTCATTCTCTTTGAGCAATTCATCTTGGGATGCCAACTTAGATTCAAACAACTTAATTTGTTTCAAAAGATTATCCTTTTCAGCTTTAGAATCTAGAACAGTTTGATCCAATTTTCGTTCAAGAACAACGTTTGACTTTTCAAGTTTTTCAAAATATGTTTCAAATTTTTCCGTTTTCTTTGAAAATTCAAGTTTGGCATCCTCAAGATCTATTTATTGCTGAGCTACAATCGATTCGAGCTCTCTAATCTTGGAATCTGAATCAGTTAACAAAGCATTCACTAAGCATTTATCATGATGTACTATAGCATTCTGAACAATCTCTCCCCCATTATGACTCACATCGGATGAATCAGAATTGGTATTGCTATCACTCTTCTCCATCCCATGTTTGTCATAATTAGGTTCAAAATGCTCAATATACGACATTTCATCAGCATTTTCATCAGCATACACATCATATACAACATTACAATGTACCATGTTTATAGGCTCTTCATTATAAACGGGTATGGTGTCATCATAAGAGATGTCTATATCATTCCCTGACGTGTTGCTGATATCATGCTTAACTGTTGATTCCATGCGTTTACACTCTTTAGAAGCCCCCAATTCGTCAATCGTATGACCATTATCTTCTTGCATCGTAAATTCTTGCACTTCATTATCAAACACAAGTTGAAGTTGTGATCTTGCATAAATCGAAGATGAAACCGATGACAGGAGTTTCAATATTGTACCACGGAAATCTCTAAGCTCGGTATGTGTATCTCGAGAAAATGATTGGCAAATCACTGAACTTTCAAGCTTGACGATATTGAATTGAAGGAAAGGCGTGAGTTGTGTCACAAAAGCCTTATATGCAAGTACCGATGCCGAGTGATTAAAGTCTTCATTGTGGAGTTGCTCTGCTAATTGGTTCAAGATGATGAACATCGATTCCATGAATATATGACGATCTTGACCAAAGAGTGTCACAAATTCGCTCCCTCCTTGAATCCATGAAAGAGTGACAAGATGAGACTGAAGCATTTGAAATGAAGTGATGCCACTTTCTCTAACTTTTTCTTGCAAAAGATGCAATTTCTGCAAGTCTCCCTCTCGAAAAGTTGAATTCAAAGACTCCATTGAATTTTGTCGTTGTTTTCGTGATTTTGCAGTTCGTGAAGAAATTTAGAAACAGAAATTCACGTAATATGACAAAAGCAACAAAAAATCCGTAAAAAACTGTTAACAAAATCCTCGTTTGGTGATATGAAATGATGCGTGAAATCCTCTAAATTTGTCTGAAGTTCAACTCTTTGTAAAAAACCGAGAGATTTCATTGTCGTTTAAGCACTTTCGTTTTAAAAAAAATACAAAAATACCCAAGTTCTTCCAATAACAATACCCGTAAATTATTTTAATACCCAATTAAAATACCCGTAAATTACTTTAAATAAAGTAAATATAAAATCTCCACTAAGAAAGTAAAAATTAAACTTCCCCACTAGGTATCCATTCTCAAAGATATTTATATCAAAAACTAAAATCCGAGTATTTTAAGGAGTTCAAGGACCTTGTTTTCTCCGTCGATAGCTGAAACGTGTAACAAGATTGGTACACACGTGGCTCAAACCAGTTAATACCCCTAGTCAATATATATATTATCCCCCTATCCCAATTCAGTCAAACACTGCCCCCCAAAATACCTACCTCTAAAACCTCGCCTCTTTATTTTCTCCGCCCACAACTTTTCTTCACTACTCCCTTCGTCTCAGTTACCCAAAACAAATCTCTACTCCCTTCGTCTCTTTCAAACGAAATCACCAATCAACAATCTCTACAAATCCAATCCAAATCTCTAACTCAAACAATATTATCTCCACAGTCAAACGAAATCACCAATCAACCTCTTTTCTAAAACCCCTCTGTCACTCTCTTTATCCCAAGTCACAAACAAGTAATCCAAATCTAAATCAATCTCTGTCACTTCATCATACCACGAATGAAGAAAAACATAAAAAGATTTCGGCTACTAGATCTATTAAGGGTCAGGTAGGTATTTTCACTTGCAAGTTGGTTTTTGATTAATTTTTTTTCGATTCGAGTTAGAAGAAAAAAGAATATAACGATAATTGTTATTATTCAATCTTTTAATTCGAAAATCAATGAAGGTTTATACCTTTGAGATAGATTAATGATGATTTGAAGTTTTCGAGCACAAGATCTCAATAGATCGAAGCATGCATGTGTAAAACAAAACAAATCTGAACTCTCTCATTAATTTGTTTGAGTCTGGTGATGTGACGAGAATGTTTCGAGTCAGTTTGTGTCGAAGGAGTTGTTTTGTGAATGAGATGGAGTCTGTGTTTAGGATTGAGGTTGTCGAGTCAAATGGGTTGTTGTTGTGTGGAGTCTGTTGTGTTTGAGAATCGAACGAGTGAGTGGTGAGATTAAGTGTCTTGATAAAGTTTGGATGAGAGTCGAGTTGGGTGTGGGTTTGAGTCGATTGGTGAGATTGACGTGTCATGGCGAGTTGTGTTGGGTCGAGATAGGTTCGAGTTTGGGTGAGAGTCGAGTCTAGGTGTTAGGCTAAACGAGAGTTGTGTCGAGTCTTGAGTCTTAGTCTTTTTGGTTTTGTCAGTCCAGTGTGTTTATTGTTTTTGGGTTTCAGAGATTTGAGCTTCTTCGGAAAATTATGTTTTCAGAGAAATTCATGTTTTCAGAGAAATTAAAAATTTCAGAAAATCATACCTTCTTCGGAATAAGCGTTTCTTCGAAATGAATGCTTTTTTTGGAATTATCACTTCTTCGGATAATACACTTTTTCGGAATAATTGGGTTTTCAGAGAATTCTTCGGAATAATACAATTTTTCAGAATAATTGGTTTTCACAGAATTCTTCGGAATTATACTGTTTTTCGGAGAAATATCTTCAGAAAAACAGAATGTTTTCAGAATAAAGTGAAACTCTTCGGAAAAAGAAACCCTTTTGCGAAGAAAGTGTTGTAGATGACAGCTTGGTAACTTACACAGATAAACAACAAGACTAGACACTTGAAAACCACAAAAACTTGAAAACCAGAGATTTATCTAAAAAAATAAACAAAAAGATTTGTGAACTTAAAAAAATAAAAAAATAAACACAAAGATTTTGTTGAGAATCAGAATCAGTCGAGAGAGTGTGTTGGTTTCTGAGTGTAGTTTTGAGGGAGATATGAAGGACGATTTGGACAAAATCACAAAACAGTAAAAAAAATAAAATAAACTTGACTATCAATAGAATAAACCAGTAATAATTAGGAAAAAAACTCCCAAACACCCCTTATCACAACTTATGAAAAATAATAACTATTCAATCAAAAATTCAATAAAAAAAATTCAAAAATTCAATAAAAAAGGTAACATGTTTTTCAATCAAACATTCAAAATTAAAGAAGTAAAATTAACAATTGTGACTCTCAAGAAAAAAAAGATAAAAAGATTTAAAAAACAACACAAACGTTTCAAGATTTAAGCTTGATAAAATCAAAACCCATCAAAATCAATCAAAATAAAAGCATGAATAAACCAATCAAACCTTAGCTCTTGATACCAAGTGTAGGTCTATGAAATCCTTGGCCTATTCTACATGATTGATTGGATGGATTGGATTGATAGATTGATTAATAATAGAAGAATAGATGAGAAGGAGATGAGGGTGTAGAGAGAGAAAGGAGAGAAGGGAGAGGTAGAGAGAGAAAGTGAATATGGAATAAATAATGATAATGCAATCACCAACCCCTCCTAACATGCTAGGAGGGGTATATATAACCCACCCTACATGTGGGCTATATGTTTATTAAGTAGATCACGAGCCCATTATATTAATATATCGATGGAGCAACCGATCCTTCATAAATACGTAAAAACGTATTTCCAACAATCTCCCCCTAAGGGAGTTCGCTCCAAGAGACAAGTTCTAAATAGTCTATATCTCGTGATCTATGCTAACTAAGATGTGACCGAGACTTTATTGGGAAAAACATATTTCCAACAGAGGGGATTTGTGCCCTTCCAACCTTTGTTCCGTGGTTGTTTGTGCATTGTGGTTTTTAGATGATCATGATCTTCACGATTGGAGCCTCTAGTGTTTGTTTTACGTGAGCACTCGATCATTTGCTTTGAAGAATTTCTCGATATTCATATGATATATCCTTATATGTTTTAACCTTAGGTTTTTAGCACACTTCATAAACGGCTATTGATTTAATGGTTACACCCTTTCCATGCTAGATTAGGCATTCGACTTCGTCTCTAGTATAGGGGTATTCTACCCTTAGACTCGAAACATTGAGGACAATGTTTAACTTTAGCATGGGGGGGGGGGGGGGGGGGTGAATAGATACTTGCCTTGCCAAACGTTCACGCTTTCCAAATTTTATCTTTTTGTTGCAAAATAAGGCTAAAAATGGCCAAATTTTAAATTTTTTCTCATGTTTCATAAGTGTTTGAAGACACGAATGTAGATTTCCCGACGGTGAGAATAAGAGTAATTTCTGATTCGACGGTGCGTGTTGAGCACTTAGCTTCGATTCCTTAACTTTATATTAGGCTAAGTCTCTTAAATGAGGACGAGAAATGATAGAGTTAATTATAAGTTACTATGCTAAACGTATGGTACTCGTATTCTTTCAAAAACTCATGTGTTCTCGTTGTTTGCTTATTCTCCCTTCGCTTGTATATATATTTTGCTAATAAGTATTGACTTAGCGGTTTAGTCTTGATTGTTGGTTTCTAGTCTTTTCTAGTAGCTTCCATGTAATTAAATTGGGAAAACATTAAGGTATCGCCAGCGTCACGGTTTTAAAGTATTGGCAACCCGAATAATCGAAAGCTTCACCTAATAATAAGATTTCAAGTGCTCACCTAAATCAAGCAAAAATTTGAGGCTCAGAAGGCCGAAAAATCTATACAAAATTGAAAGTGAATCAAGCCTTAATCTTTGAAGCTTTAAAGATCCAAAATTCGCTTTAACGTGAGGATATACGTCGTTGGCCATAATAAACACCTCATGGCAAGGTTAAATAAAAGGCAAGGCAAGACCAAAGTCATAATAAAAGATCCATGGCGGAGTTGAATAAAAGATGGAGGTAAACCTATGATAATAAGGCCCACCCTTTAGGGGGCGTATAAAAGTCTTGGTAATAAGTCTCATGTTCAAAACCGTTATAAAACCGTGTTTATCGATCCTTCTTGTTGACTTAATTTTTTGACATCGTTGTCTATTAGGGGGGTTATTAATTCGATGGTCTTGGTTACACCGTTATGACTCTATTTTTGGACCTTAATCTCTATCATCGCATAAGTCAAACAATGTATCCTCGTGAACATTCAAGGCAAAAATAAAATATAAGAGATACCATTTAGGGTTAAGGGAGTCTAAGTACGTGATTAGGGGCATATGAGTAGTGTTAGCATTACTAACTTATAATGACAATGATCTCGTTACATGCTTGGCATGGAATTGCGTAAAAATCAAGGACGACGAAATTATTTCTAACGAAGCATTCAAGTGTTCTTGTTCTATGAACCTAAACGTCCCATTTTGTGATGAAAATCATACATTATGTCTAAAACGCAAGTAGTAGTAGCAAGTAGTAGTAGCAAGTAGTAGTAGTGTAGTGTAGTTTATGATTCAATAAAAGTCCATAAAAATGAATTTTGGAGATGCTAAGATACTTAATTCTAGCATTGCGTATGGGCACGACAATGGTTTAGTATGGGGGAGTGATGAGACTGCTTTTATACATGGTCTCATCGTCCAAAACGGGCTTAAAATGGTTAAAATATCATAAAAAGTGCCAAATATATGCTTGTGTTTGTTCAATGTGTATTTTAGGTACGAATATCGAGAAAATGACAAAAGATCACAAGAATCAATAAAAAACAAACACGAGAAACAAAGCCGCACAATGAACCGGACCCTAGAGTTGATTTTCCAAGAAAAGTCCTTGAAGAATTGAAGATTGTACAAGAAGGGTCCTTCATTATTGAAGAATTGACACTTTATACCCTTGTTAATTCATAATTACAAGTTTGGTCCCTAAAGTTTGTAAAATTTACAAAAAGGACCCGTAACATTGAAGAATTGGCATGATTGGTCCCTCAAATTTGAAGACTTGTCACTTTTAGTCCTCCACAAAGTCAACAATACAATTAAAGACCTTGAAGAATGAATACATGTCAAAAATAGTCCTTGAAGATTCTTGAAATTACAAGAAATACCCTTTGATAAACTTTGCAAAACCTTTTGTGGCAAATATATGAAATATGAAACTTCAAATACAAAGGGAGTATAACTTCGGCTGTTTAAAATTGAAATGAAACAAAAGGAAGAATTGAGGGGCCAAAATGGGGAGACATAAAACCTTACCTTAACCAATCCAGTAGTGACACATCACCCCACTAACTTCAACACCCAATCACCAGCCTCCATTTAACCACGTCACCATCCACTATAACAGATTATACTAATCAGTTTAAAAAAGGGCGCCTAACATATTTTTAAACTCTAATCCTGATTAAACCTAAACTATTCACTCCTCCCTCCCACATAAACCCTAACCTCGAACCATGACTAAACCAAAAGGGTTTTGGTAATTACTGTCCAGAAACACAATTAATCCCTCCTTAACCAAAACCCACCCCACAAAAGCAACACCCGTGACTCTATGGACCCCCCATGGACCTCCCCTGCTATAAAAAAGAAAGAAGAATACAAAACAGTGGCACAATTTTAACGACTTGGATTCATTCACTTATATCAAACGATCAAGATCACTTGTTTGAGCATCACAACACATGGGATTGTCACATGTAGCCAAACGATTTTCAAATTTGAGCATCAAACAAGCATATGCAAATCTTCTTCAAGGGCATTTTAGGGCTTTCTAGCATTAGGGTTAGATAGCTTCTCTTGGCTTCTAGAATTTGTAACCCTATTATATAAAGGGTGGTAGAAACATAGTTAGATTGTTCTTGTTTTTTCTCCTTTTTTCACAAGCCTTGTAAAGCCAGTTTTATTTATGAATGAAATGGTATTGAGTTTGGTGATGAGAAAGAACGAGTTCCCATTTACTTTTGATGTTTAGATTACCTTGAATCAGTGTTCAAATATCAAGTTTTAAGTTACTGCAAACGTTTTTCTTACAAATCTGTTTTAAGTTTAAGTTTATTTCTCAGTTAAGCAAGGAAGTTTATAAGCCATATAAGCTGCTTATTTGGGTTCATATATAAGCATAGAAGCCTGATATCACAGAGATATTAAGTCTCTGTAGATATAAATCTTGGGTAAAAAGGTTGTGAGGTATTAATCTTCTTGTTTGTTCCATTGTTTTTCTCTTGCGCTTACTACTCAAAAGCCCTAAACCAAAAGCTCCTTAACAAGCTCTTGGTTTTGAGCTTTTCAGTTTGATTTTACTTGTGGTGATTGTGTAGGAAACAAAGAATTCATTTCATGTCATTAAGGGTTGAGGGCTGTTGTAGCCTTATCATCAAATCCCATCCATCTTTCATACTCACCAAGTACCCCTGGCTTGACCTAGCTGTTGGTCAAGGTCAGGGGAGCATTGCTGCCTCCCATAGGAAGTTATTAGGGGGAGGTGAAACCATTTTCTCCCTTTTCTTCTTTATTTTTCTTGAAATCTACCTTTTATATGATTTTGCATGATGTTGATGAATGAATGTGTTTTGATTGGTTGAAATCTTGTTCTTAGTTAATTTCAGTGTTAGATTGATAGTTGTTAGGGTTGTTGTTGGGTTATTAAACATGTTGGCTTGTTAAAATTGATTTTCAGTTTATAAAAGGGTGTTTGGTACTGCATGTTAGTAACAACTAAGTAAGTTTTCATGAGTCTGTTGTGTTTAGTTCAACTGTTATAGTGTGTTTAAGGTGAAATATGCAAACTTTGTGAACTAAAATAGTGAACCTGAACATTTGCTTAAATCATAATTGATTTTGCTGTTATTGAACTGAAAATTAGTCAATAGTTAGATGCTATGACTACCTAGGGTTTTATGATTCTTATTTACACTATTGCATGCTAGATTGGTAGAATTTATAGTTCAAAGCTCATTAATTTGTCAAGTGCATCAGTAAGAACACATCTGTTTTACTTTTTGCATATCTGAGCCTTTGTTTGTTTAACTGTATCATTTGGTGCTTTGTGGTTTGCTATTTTTGTGATATTTATGACTCCCACAAGTCCACTGACTTGTGGGGTGCCTTTATTGTCCATAGAAACCATCTAAACAAGCTAAATTTAACAAAGTCAACTCAAGCAGTGGGAACTCCTTTTGAACTGCTGGTTCCCACTGTTAGCTATAAAACATCACCAGCTTATTAATAAGCTTTTCTAGCTTATCCTATTGAGCAACAACTTAAATTTTGTAGTCAATCTTAGTATTTTCATCTAATCAGTTAGTATTGGAGTTTGTAGACTTTGAATTTAAGCTTTACTAGAAAACGAGTCTTTTGTCCTTTTTCCAAACAGCTTATTGATTAATCCAGCTTATTTACTGTGCTTATTTGAAATCTTTTTGTTGATTAAGCTTAATTAAGTCATTACAAACCTTTTGCAACTTGAATCAGCTCTTGAAGTGGTCTAGAACTCGAAAACGACTATTTTGTCGTTTTGTGTAGAGAGCCTTGGCTTATTTCAGGTTTATTTCTTGAGCTTATTTAAAAATTCTTTTTACAAACAGCTTTATAATCTCATTAGAAGGTTGTGTGTCAAATTTTAGCTTATGGCTTAATGGGCCAAAAAGCCCATTAAGAATAAGCTATTTGCTTATTAAGTTGTGATAAGCACTGATTCAGCTTTTGGGCCTTTAGAGTTTTGTGTTTAAAATTGAATTTTAAGCTAGACTGGAACTTTTCAGCTTATTTGGTTAACTTTTTGCTTATTGGGCCAAAAGCCCATTTAACTTGGACTGTTTTCACTTTTGTCCCATTTGGAGGCCTAATAGGGGTATTTTGGTCATTTCACTTTCATTTTCTGTTTATTTAAGTTAAAATAAACTAGTTTGCAAGTTTTTAGAATTTTTTATAATTGTTGAATTTTTTATTATTATTTTATTATTAAAAACTATTTTTAGGGTTAAATTAATATTTTTGCAACTTTTTCACTTTTCTTAGGTTAAACACATTAAGTTAGGATTTAAAACTTTTAAATTAATTTTCTCATCGTTTAATTAATTTTTAGGATTATTTTAATAGTTTTTAATCATTTTTAAATAGTTTTAATTAATTTTAAAATTTTCAAAAATAGTTTTTAGTTTAATTAAGTTATTTTAGAGGTTTACAAATTAAAAAATCTTATTTTGGACTTTTTATTAATTAAATTGATTTTTAGGGCTTTAATTAATATTAAAAAATTATTATTTAATTATATAAAAGGTTTGAGTAAGTTTTGATTTTTTGTAAACTCTAATTCCATTTTTTAGGATTTATTGTGATTTTCTAGGAATTTTTAGGATAATTTTTAAATTTCGTCACGTTTTACGGTTTTACATTTACGTCACTCGTCGTAGTTTAATTTAGAATCGTAACTGTCACCCTTTTCTCTTTTCTTTCTTCATAATATTAATCTCAAATTCAATCAAGTCTTAACACACACACACCAAGCCTCCTTGAGAACGATCCCACACAAAGGGTAATAAGTGTTTACGTTTTCCTAAACGAACGCTTAATACTTAACGCTTTTGCCTCGTTTTCCTAAACGAGTGTGAAACTACACCTATCACCATGCAAGTCAAAATTGAGCCAAATTTGGATTAGCTTCATTAAGACTATATTAAATCGAAATTTTGGGTTTTCAAGTCACCTATAGGATCTTGCAAGTTCTTAGACTTAGAAAGTTTAGAAAGTGCATTTTAAAGTTCCCTTGATAAGTGACTTTCTAGGATCAATTATAGGAACTTGCGAAAAGTTCTTGTTCTTAATCCGTATGAGCTAAGACTTTCGCGTTTTAAAGTTCCCTTGATAAAAGTCTAGCAAAACTTGATTCAAGCGGGTTAAGGAATGTAAAGGGCTCCAAATGCCCATCAAGTCAAAAATTAACTCTTATTCTACCCATGGGAAAATATACATTCGTGTCTTAAAAACACTTATGAAAACTAAGAATTTTTTTAAAATTTGGCCATTTTTAGCCTTATTTTCAACAAAACAAAACAAAACGATGAAAATTGGAAAACGTGAGGGCGTAGCAAGGCAAGTATCTATTCACCCCCATACTAAAATTAAACATTGTCCTTAATGTTTCGACTCTAAGGGTGGAGCACCCCATACTAGAGACGAAGAGTCGAATGCTTAGGATCTAGCATGGAAAGGGTGAGCAACAATATATCTAAAGCCGTTTATGAATTATGCTAAAAGATAATTGTTAGAACAATAAAGGATATGTCATGGATTCGTGAAAAACTCTTCAAGCAAACGATCGAGGCTCACGTAAACGAACACGATAGTCTTCAATCGTGGCGATGATGATGATCTAGATAACACATTCACAAACAACCACGAGACAACGAGTTGGAAGGGCACAAATCCCCTCACATTAATTACATTAGAAAACGATAATATGTACATGGATAAGCATGGGAACTCTCCAACGAAGCACCTCGTTTTTTATTACCGAGTCATGAGCTCGACTCGATCCCCTCAATGCTAATTATCATTGGGGAAGGTGACTTAGTCGAGGTCGTCCAAAGAAGGGTCTTCCCTACCGAAGTAGTGCTTAAGCCTATGTCCATTCACCTTGAAATTAGGACCATCATTTTGAGCTAGCTCAATGGCCCCATATGGAAACACTTGTGTTATGATGAACGGACCCGACCAACGAGATTTCAATTTCCCGGAAAATATCTTCAAACGAGAGTTAAAAAGTAACACTTGATCACCAACGTTAAAAACCCGGTTTTTAATCTTTCAATCATGAAAGTTTTTAGTCTTTTCCTTAAAAATCAATGAATTTTCATAAGCATTATCACGTAATTCATCTAATTCATTAAGTTGTATTTCCCGGTGATCTCCCGCGGTCTTCAAGTCATAGTTGGCATGCTTTACGGCCCAATATGCCTTGTGTTCCAATTAAATAGACAAATGACAATTCCTTCCATAAACCAACTTATAAGGAGTACAACCGATAAGTATCTTATAAGTGGTGCGAAAGGCCCATAAAGCGTCATCGAGTTTGTCGGACCATGAAGCACGGTTTTCTCCAATCGACCTTTCCAAAATCCTCTTCAAAGCTCGGTTTAAAACCTCGACTTGCCCACTCGTTTGCGGGTGATAAGCCGTAGAAAGACGATGTGTAACCCCATATTTCTTTAGAACCTTTTCGAATTGGTCATTACAAAAATGGGTTCCACGATCGCTTAAAATAACACTAGGCGTTCCAAATCGAGAGAATAGTTGCTTCAAAAACTTCACTACCACACGAGCATCATTCGTAGGCAAAGCCTTAGCTTCCACCCACTTAGATAGGTAGTCGACGGTGATGAGGATATACTTGTTTCCATGAGACGATGGAAATGGTCCCATAAAGGCAATGCCCCAAACGTCAAAAATCTCACACACTTGAATTATATTTTTCGGCATTTCATCTTTTTGAGAGGATTTTCCTTGACGTTGGTAAGAATCACACGACTTCACAAGTGCGTGCGCATCATGATATATCCTAGGCCAAAAGAAGCCGACATCGAACACTTTCTTAGCCGTGAAGTTAGCACCGTGTTGACCACCCGTGGGTCCCTCATGACAAGCTCTAAGGATGTTAGAAGCTTCGGTACCAAAGACACAACGTCGAATGAGTTGATCCGAACAAACCCGAAAGAGATAAGGGTCGTCCCAAAAATAGAACTTGACGTCACGAAAGAATTTTCGCTTTTGTTGTGTCGTCATACCCTTGATTATGAAATTTCCCGCATGGTAATTTGCAATGTCGGTGAACCATGGGGTGTCGTCCTTAGAATTCACTACACCGAGAGTCTCGAGAGGAAATATTTCGGTGATTTCCTTGTTCTCGAACTCATTTTGTGAGGATCTTCTAAACGAGAGAGATGATCGGCCACTAGATTCTCGGCTCCTCTTTTGCCAAGTATGGTGACATCAAATTCTTGTAGGAGGAGAATCCAACGGAGCAATCTCGGCTTAGCATCAAGCTTAGAAAAGAGGTACTTGATAGCCGAATGATCCGTATACAATAAAGTGGCCTAGTTGTATAGTTGCATTTTCCTTTATTATGTTTAGTTTCTTTACATTGCTAGAATAGTTTTTCAATAAAGTGGTTTTAAATTTTTTCTTGGTCGTGAACATTTTGACTCAACCCGAGTTTACTTATCTAAGTTTACTCTAGCTAGTATCCTTAACGTGTTTAAGTCAAGTTTTGCTAGGCTTTTATATAGGGAGCTATAAAACGCGAAAGTCTTAACTCTCACGGGTTAAGAACAAGAACTTTTCGCAGGTTCCTATAATTGATCCTAGAGAGTCGTTTATCAAGGGAACTTTAAAATGCGATTTCTAAACTTGAAAAAGTCTAAGAAATTGCAAGATCCTATAAGCGACTCAAAAACCCAAAACTTTGATTTAATAGGCTAAGCATCCACGAGTCTCATTCCTTGAGATTTTAAACTGTGGAGTACGAGAGATGATAGAGTCATTTATAAGTTTGGTATTCTTTCGTGAATTTATGTGAGTTAATTATAAGCCTATTCTCCCTCCGCTTGTTAATAAATTTATCTGCAATAAATAAGGTTGTACGATTTAAAAGGTTACTTAGCTTCTAGCCCCAGATCGTTTAAAAGTTACTCGGTACGGATTAGAGTTCATAGCCAAGGCATAACTTATTGAAGCGGGATGCGAAGATTGGCGAGTCCGAAAAGGCCCTAACAAGGCATGAGGACTACATTTTGTTGCTAAAGATCCAAAAGTGATGTGAAGAATCATTTATCGAAAATCAATATGAAGGATCGAGACACACGACAAAAAGCAAGAACTCCCCAAAAGTCATGGAGAAGTCTATCTAAAAAGACCCTAACAAGGTATGAGGATAAATAGATCCAAGTCCTAAAAGGAGGCAGATCGTTCTATATCAAAGTCCAAAATAAAGATTGGAAAAAAAATGAAGAAGACGTGGTCTAAAGATGAAGAATCTCTCAAAACTTCAAGTGAAGAAATTCCTATTATGAAGAGAAGACCATTATTTCAAGAACGTCTCTCAAAGATTCGAAGTATAAAGTCGCTGCCAAATATCGGTCCGAGAAAGGTCTCAAATCGTGAAGCGAGTTATGCCAAGATATGAACTTTATGAGGTCCCGAGAAGCAGTTTTAAAAGATTTGGTCCTTTAGCTAACTATTGATTAAATCGTTCACCTTATTTTCGGACTAAATAACTATCGAAATAAGTCAAACAATGCATCCTTGTGATCATTCAAGACAAAAATAAAATATAAGAGATACACCTAGGAATAAGAGAGTCTAAGTGAATAATTGGCCCACATGAGTTCGTGTTAGTTTGCTAACTTATAATAACAATGATCTCGTTTTTAAGCTTGGTATGGGGAACGTGAAACTTGAGGATGATAAACGTTCATGGCAGCCAAAACCCTACGAAAGTTTTTAATTTCTTTACTTATTTATATCTTTTTATGTTTAGTATTTAATAAAGGCCAAGGTGGGTTATTTGTGATGGAAAATGTAAACCGTGCTTTAAATTAATGCATTGCATGAGGGCATTGCAATGGTCAAGTGTAGGGGATTTAATAAGTGTGAAAACACTTACCCTTTTACCACTTATTTCCAATAATAACAAGACCAAAACGTGTGATTTATGTCGTAAAAGTCGGAATTATGCGTGGTTTGTGTTTTTATTGTGTTTTAGGACCAAAATATGAAAAAAGAAGAAAACACGGGCCTTCACGGGTTTTTATCGAAGAAAACAGGAAAAGACGAAGTCAAAAGATCAAGAATGCAAAAAGAACGGAAGTCCAAGACCTATTCTAAAGATTTATCGAAGAACAAGTCTAAAGACGGAAGTTAATGAAGTCGAAGAACTCGAGTATAAATAAATGAAGAAATATTAAGACGAGTTTAATTATTCCCGAGACGACATCGAGAAATACTAAGAATTAAAGTCGAGTCGAGAAGAAAAAGAAAGAAGAAAGCACCACACATGCCTCCCACTTCCCTATAAATACCCTCCTAATCACATTAGGAGGGGAGTTAGTTAGTTTTAATTTTTAAGTTTCTTTCTAGTTTTTAGAGAGAGAAAGTCTTAAACTTTCTCTCACTAAACTTTTCATCTTTTCTTTTCTTTCAAGCTCTCTTTAATCTTTGTATTTGGATTCCATTAATCAATATCAAGTTAAGTTTTTATGTTCTTTAATCTCATTCTTCATTTCTTTATTTCGCTTATTATTAATCCAAAAGTTTATGGTTAATCCGAATAGTTCTTGATTCGTATTGATTGTGCAGGTGATTCGTGATTAATGAGTAAGTTTTCTTGTTTTACACAAGCTCCTTCGTCTAAGCCATAAGCTCGTAATGCTTATTGGCTTATTTCGAGTCTTAGCTTATTAGTTTTCGGATTTCGCAAGGTTTTAGTCATTTAAAGTCATTTTATAAAGCTTATAAACTTTTACGTTTTAGAAGTTGTCAAATTTGAGCTTTTTGCATTGTTTAAGGTTCGGGTATAACAACTTATTGCATTTGCTTATTGATTTTCACATTTCCCACGAATTTCGGATTAAACTTGTATGCATCGCAATACTTAGGTCTTCCACATTCCGACAGGTTTCTACACTTTCCGACGGGTTTTTACACATTCCGATAGAATTGGTACTTTGATCGCAATAGTCCATTAGGGCTCTACTTTGCGATCGGGTTGGTTTTACCCCTTATTCCGATCTGGGTTGTGACTGCTCATTGCGATTGCACATTCCGACGGGATCAAGGTCTTTGGTTAAGACGAAGTGCTGCCCATTTTTCGATAGCATCATTCCGATCTAGAAACATTCCGATGGGTACTTATTTGTTGCATTCCGATGGATACTGAGATTGATTATTCCGATAGCTAAAGTTAGTGATATTCCGATGGTTGCAATTTTGGTGTATTCCGATGGACATTAATTGTTTTATTCCGATTGATTGAGTTTTTAAGTTTTCAAGTTTTACAAAGTTTTAAGTTTTAAGTGTTTTCATAAATTAACATTAAGTTTAATTTTATCAAAGCTTTAAAGTTACTCAACGACACTTTAATTACTTGCTATTAGTTTAAATTAGATAAACAAAACCAAACCATTCTCTTGATTCACCAAAAGACGATTGAGTCGCACTTAAGACCGGTTTTCAATTCGAAAGGATTCAGACGATAAGATTTTATACCTAGCCAAAAGCGAAGTATTAAATGGCGCCACTGCCGGCTTTTTTCGTTACGATAAACGGTTTTTAGTGAGAGACGCATTGAATTTTGGGATCCGTTCTTTGAACGTTATTTTCATTGCTCCAAAAATTATCAAAAATGCTAAAAAATATAAAACTCTTCAAAAATACAAAAACATTGAAAAATCATTAAAAGCAATTCTTTTCAAAAGGTTTTGCACCAAAAAGATTATATAGATATTCTCTTTGTGTATATTTTTCTTCTGCAGGTGTATGCGTACTAGATCTTCGAACTATTCTGAGCCCGAGACTCGTGAAGATTTAGATATGGCTGGTGTTAATAACAACAATAATCACCCACCTCAACCCAATTTGAATAACAACAACAACAACAACAACAATGTTCACCTACCTGATTTACGGACAATGGAGGAATTGTGTCAACCCACCATGAACGGACGCGGAGGCCCGATTACGCCAATGCACGTCACGGCTCAGGAGTTTTCGTTGAAGCATCACATGATCCAGCAAGTACAAACTAACCCGTTTCGCGGAATTCCGGATGTTGATGCCAACAAACACCTCGACAAATTCATTACCATGACCCAAAGCATGAAGTGCTCCAGTGTTTCTATGGATGACCTTCGCCTTCAACTCTTTCCCCACTCGCTTTCTCACCATGCCGAAAAATGGTTTGACCGTCTTCCTAAGAATTCTATTCATACGTGGAACGACATGACTCAACGCTTTCTATCGCGCTACTTTCCCCCATCCATGGTCACTAGCCTTCGTAACCAAATCAGTGGATTCATGCAAGAGAATGATGAATCGCTCTTTGATGCTTGGGAACGATACAATGATTTGATCGACCGCTGTCCAAATCACAATATGCTCCCTGTCACTCTCATTGACACCTTCTACAATGGTCTCATTTTTCGTGATCGTGACACGATCAATGCCGCCGCCTGTGGTACTTTTATGAAAAGGAGACCGGAGGAGTGTCGAGAGTTGATCGAAAACATGACTACTCACCACAAGAATTGGGATTCATCCGCATCCTCAAGATCTAATCAGAGAGTCAATGTTTCTTCTACTACTTTCAATCCCGAGATATCCGAACTTTCCCGACAAATCGCAATGATGCACAAAGATTTCATGTCCATAGCCACAAACAACTTTCAACAAGCTAAAGCCGTTGCTATTTCTTGTGACACATGTGGTGGTCCTCATTCTTATAATGATTGTCCTTATACACAAGCCAATTTTTCTGAAAACGTTAACGCAGCTTACGGCACTTATCCCACGGGAGGCTATCAAGCCCGCCCTCAAGGAGACCGTGGCTTGCTAAGTTATCGTTCCAACAATTATCTTGCTCCTCCCGGTTTCACTCCTGCAAACCAAAACCAACAACAAAGCTATAACCGAAACAACCAATCCCAACCTCGTGCTCAAAATCAATATCAATCCCAAAGAAACCCATACCCAACTCAAGGAAATTCTCAAGCTTACCAAGCTCCACCTCTCAATCAACCAATGGCAGTAAACCAAGACGTCGAGACGTTCATGAAGACTAATCGTGAGATGGTGACGAATCTTCAGAGTCAATTTGTCAACTTGAAGAATGACATGGTGAAACAAGGGAGCGATATTCGAGCCGAGCTAAGGAATGATATGGCCAAACACAACAATGAAATTAATGCAAACATGCAAAACTCTTTCAATAATCAAGCGGTTCACCTTCGTGATATGATTGGTTCGCTCATCCAAGGTAATCAACCCTCTTCTTCGGGTACTCTTCCGATTAATACCGTTGCGAATCCAAGAGGGGAGATGAAAGCAATCACCAATCGTAGTGGAAAAGGTTATACGGAACCCGAGCTTCCTACACCTCCACCCGTGATTGTGAACAAGGAAAAAGAGCAACTTTCCCCACCTCCTTCACCTTCTATCCCCATTTCCCCACCACCCGTGGTTGTGAGCGATCCTATTCCCCTAAAGCCTTCTTCTTCATCCAATATACCTTATCCTTCAAGGTTGAGGAAAGAGAAGCAAAAGAGCAAGGATGATATTCAGGTTTCAAACTTTCTTAAAATGTTTAAACAATTGAATTTTAACGTCTCCTTTGCCGAGGCTCTCGCTCACATGCCAAAATACGCTAAGATGTTTAAAGATCTTCTAAGTGATAAGGAAAAGCTTCTTGACATCGCTCAGACCCAACTTAATGAGAACTGCTCCGCAGTGCTCTTAAGGAAATTGCCCACCAAACTTGGTGATCCGGGTCGCTTCTTGATTCCTTGCAACTTCCCGGGAGTAGAGAATTGCATGGCCCTAGCCGATCTAGGTGCCAGTATAAACTTAATGCCTTTAAGTGTTTGGAAGCAATTATCTCTCCCCGAGCTAGTCCCCACCAAAATGACTTTGGAATTAGCCAACCGTACGGTTGCTTATCCAGTGGGGATAGCCGAAGATGTCTTCGTTGGCGTTGACAAATTCACCTTCCCGACGGATTTTGTTGTCGTTGACTACGAGATGGATCCCCGTGTTCCATTAATCGTTGGAAGTCCATTCTTGAGGACCGGTCGCACTCTCATTGATGTAGCCGCGGGCGAAATAATCATGAGAGTTGGTGACGATAAAATTGTCTTCAACATGGGTAAAATTTCTAAGCAACCTTATTCATATGAGAGTGTTAATGCTATTGATGTTCTCGATGAGGCTTGTGAAGAACATTTTCAGGATGTTTGCAAAAGTACTATTTCTTCTCCACCCATTGTTGAGACCGTTGCCTCAACTGCTCCAGCATTGACTCCTTTTGGAGAAAGTGACTTGGATGATTTCGAAGCTAGCTTGGGTCCTCTTGATATTAAGTATGATAATTTGTCCACCAATTGGGATGAAGATATTCGTACTATTGAGAGACTTCTCAATGAGGACCCGTTTTCTCCTCCTGCTCCTAAAGAGGTGACTAATGATGACCCATCGTTAGTTTCACCATCTATTGAGGATCCTCCTACTCTTGAGCTTAAGGACCTACCTCCTCATCTTGAGTACGTTTTCCTGGAAGACAACGAGAAGTTACCGGTCATCATCGCAAAGGATCTGAAAGAAGACGAAAAAGCCCGACTTGTCGTTGTGTTGAAGAAGCATAAAAGAGCTATCGCTTGGAAAATCTCCGACATCCGTGGAATTGATCCTCACTTCTGCACACATAAAATTCTCATGGAGGACGACTTTAAGCCCACAATTCAAAGCCAACGAAGGGTGAATCCTAAAATCCATGAAGTCATCAAAAACGAGGTTATCAAACTTCATGATGCGGGTATGATTTACCCTATTTTGGATTCACCATGGGTTAGTCCAGTCCATTGTGTGCCTAAGAAAGGCGGAATCACCGTTGTGCCCAATGCAAACAACGAGTTAATTCCTACCCGTCTCGTTACTGGGTGGAGAGTTTGTATAGACTACCGCAAACTCAATGATGCCACGAGAAAGGATCATTTCCCTCTACCTTTTCTGGACCAAATGCTTGAACGTTTAGTGGGTAATGAATATTATTGCTTTCTTGATAGTTTCTCGGGTTATTTTCAAATACCCATCGATCCCCAAGATCAAGAGAAGACGACATTCACTTGTCCCTATGGCACATTTGCTTACAAAAGGATGCCTTTTGGCTTATGCAATGCCCCCGGGACTTTCCAAAGGTGCATGTTGGCTATCTTCCATGACATGGTTGAGCAAACCATGGAAGTCTTCATGGATGATTTCTCGGTCTTCGGGGATTCCTTCTCTTCTTGCCTTGCCAATGTGGAACGTATGCTTAAGCGGTGCGAAGACACTCGCCTTGTTCTCAATTGGGAAAAATGCCATTTTATGGTAAAAGAAGGCATTGTGCTAGGACACAAAATCTCTAAAGCCGGTCTTGAAGTCGACCGTGCTAAAGTAGATGTCATAGCCAAATTACCTCCACATTTAACCGTGAAGGGTGTGAGAAGTTTTCTGGGTCATGCGGGCTTCTATCGTCGATTCATTCAGGATTTCTCTAAAATCGCTCGCCCGATGACCCACCTCTTGGAAAAAGATACTCCTTTTATCTTTTCTAAAGAGTGTCTCGACGCCTTCAATCTTCTTAAGGATAAGCTAACTAAGGCACCGGTCTTGGTCACCCCTAATTGGGAGCTGCCTTTTGAATTGATGTGCGATGCTAGCGACTTTGCTATTGGTGCAGTTTTGGGCCAACGAGTGAACAAACACTTCCAACCAATCCACTATGCTAGCAAAACAATGACGGGGGCTCAATTGCATTATACGACAACCGAAAAAGAGCTTTTAGCTGTTGTCTATGCTTTTGAGAAATTTCGCCCCTATCTTATTTTATCCCCCACCATCGTATACACGGACCATTCCGCGTTGAAGTACTTGATGACTAAGCATGATTATAAGCCAAGACTTCTTCGCTGGGTTTTACTCCTTCAAGAATTCAACATTGAAATTCGTGATAAGAAGGGAGCCGAAAACCTGGCCGCGGATCATCTGAGCAGACTTGAGGATCCATACCAAGGGGATCATCCGAACAAAGAGATCCATGATTCTTTCCCCCTGGAGACCTTAATGTCTATAAACCTCAATCTTGATGACACCCCGTGGTTTACGGACATCGCAAACTACTTAGCGGGTGGTATTCTCATCAAAGGGTTAACATCCCAACAAAAGAAGAAGTTCTTGAATGATGTTAAGACTTACTTTTTGGATGACCCTTTTCTATTCAAACAATGTGCTGATCTTATCATTCGTCGCTGTGTTGACGGACCGACAGCTTTTGACATTCTCCAAGCTTGTCACAAAGGACCCACCGGTGGTCACTTTGGTCCCAACTACACCGCTAAAAAAGTGTTTGATTCTGGATTCTATTGGCCCACCATTTATCGTGACGCTCACGAAATGGTTAAGCATTGTGATGCTTGCCAACGCCAAGGCAAGATCACACATAAGGATGAGATGCCTCAAAATTTCATACAGGAATGTGAAATCATTGATGTATGGGGCATCGACTTTATGGGGCCATTTCCATCCTCCAAATGGAACAAGTACATCCTCGTCGCCGTCGACTACGTTTCTAAATGGGTTGAAGCTAAGGCTCTCCCTACGAATGATGCGAGGGTGGTTGTGAACTTTTTGAAGCAGCTTTTCGCTCGATTTGGCGTTCCTCGTGCTATCATCAGTGACCGCGGGACTCATTTTTGCAACGATCAATTTGCAAGAGTCATGGCTAAGTATGGTGTTACTCACCGTCTTTCCACCGCTTATCATCCCCAAACCAATGGGCAAGCCGAGATTTCCAACCGTGGCTTAAAGAGAATTTTGGAGCGTACTGTGGGAGAGCATCGCGCCGCGTGGGCCGATAAGTTAGATGATGCTCTGTGGGCTTTCCGTACTGCTTACAAGACCCCGATCGGTTGCACACCTTATCGTCTTGTGTACGGGAAAGCCTGCCACCTCCTAATCGAGCTGGAACATAAGGCGCACTGGGCCTTGAAGTGGGCTAACTTCGACATCAACAAAGCCGGTGATCATCGCAAGATTCAACTCAACGAGCTAAATGAAATGAGGAATGAAGCTTATGAGAACTCGCTGATCTACAAGGAGAAGACGAAGATCATTCATGACGCAAAAATCAAGAACCGAGAGTTCCACGTTGGTGATCAAGTCTTACTCTTTAACTCTCGGTTGAAGATCTTCTCTGGCAAGTTGAAGAGCCGCTGGTCTGGTCCATTCACCGTCGCCAAAGTTTTTCCTTATGGGACCATTGAGCTTTCTCAACCGAATGGGCCCAATTTCAAGGTGAATGGCCAGCGTCTAAAGTTGTACTTTGGTGAGGACATCTCTCAAGAGATGATTCCATCCCTCACCACGTGTCGAGTCAGGCTCGTGACTCGGTGAACAAAAACAAGCGCTTCTCGGGAGGCAACCCGTGTTCTATCCTTTACTGCTTTCATAATAAGTGTAGGGGGAGCCCCGCATATGTTTGTTGTCTTGTTTCTTGTGCTGTGCAGGGATTAGAGCTTCAAAGATCCACCTTGATGACTTTTGACGAACCGTGATACCGTGTTCTCATCTTCCCGATTCTATCCTAAACTCTTGTGATTCAATATTTCATATTTTATATGTTCACATTGAATTCACTTTAGTTGTCCTTTCCTTAGCAAGATTTAAATAAAGTGCACAATGTCCTAAGTGTAGGGGAGTTTACTCCCACATGCTTAAACATTGAGGACAATGTTTATCTCAAGTGTAGGGGGGACTTCTATCGAAGTAAGTGGTCTTTTCCATGAATTTGCCCTCATTTTAACCGGAAAATTTGATTTTTTCGACATTTTTCAAATTTTTTAATCTATTTTGGCCTAGTTGTATAGTTGCATTTTCCTTTATTATGTTTAGTTTCTTTACATTGCTAGAATAGTTTTTCAATAAAGTGGTTTTAAATTTTTTCTTGGTCGTGAACATTTTGACTCAACCCGAGTTTACTTATCTAAGTTTACTCTAGCTAGTATCCTTAACGTGTTTAAGTCAAGTTTTGCTAGGCTTTTATATAGGGAGCTATAAAACGCGAAAGTCTTAACTCTCACGGGTTAAGAACAAGAACTTTTCGCAGGTTCCTATAATTGATCCTAGAGAGTCGTTTATCAAGGGAACTTTAAAATGCGATTTCTAAACTTGAAAAAGTCTAAGAAATTGCAAGATCCTATAAGCGACTCAAAAACCCAAAACTTTGATTTAATAGGCTAAGCATCCACGAGTCTCATTCCTTGAGATTTTAAACTGTGGAGTACGAGAGATGATAGAGTCATTTATAAGTTTGGTATTCTTTCGTGAATTTATGTGAGTTAATTATAAGCCTATTCTCCCTCCGCTTGTTAATAAATTTATCTGCAATAAATAAGGTTGTATGATTTAAAAGGTTACTTAGCTTCTAGCCCCAGATCGTTTAAAAGTTACTCGGTACGGATTAGAGTTCATAGCCAAGGCATAACTTATTGAAGCGGGATGCGAAGATTGGCGAGTCCGAAAAGGCCCTAACAAGGCATGAGGACTACATTTTGTTGCTAAAGATCCAAAAGTGATGTGAAGAATCATTTATCGAAAATCAATATGAAGGATCGAGACACACGACGAAAAGCAAGAACTCCCCAAAAGTCATGGAGAAGTCTATCTAAAAAGACCCTAACAAGGTATGAGGATAAATAGATCCAAGTCCTAAAAGGAGGCGGATCGTTGTATATCAAAGTCCAAAATAAAGATTGGAAAAAAAATGAAGAAGACGTGGTCTAAAGATGAAGAATCTCTCAAAACTTCAAGTGAAGAAATTCCTATTATGAAGAGAAGACCATTATTTCAAGAACGTCTCTCAAAGATTCGAAGTATAAAGTCGCTGCCAAATATCGGTCCGAGAAAGGTCTCAAATCGTGAAGCGAGTTATGCCAAGATATGAACTTTATGAGGTCCCGAGAAGCAGTTTTAAAAGATTTGGTCCTTTAGCTAACTATTGATTAAATCGTTCACCTTATTTTCGGACTAAATAACTATCGAAATAAGTCAAACAATGCATCCTTGTGATCATTCAAGACAAAAATAAAATATAAGAGATACACCTAGGAATAAGAGAGTCTAAGTGAATAATTGGCCCACATGAGTTCGTGTTAGTTTGCTAACTTATAATAACAATGATCTCGTTTTTAAGCTTGGTATGGGGAACGTGAAACTTGAGGATGATAAACATTCATAGCAGCCAAAACCCTACGAAAGTTTTTAATTTCTTTACTTATTTATATCTTTTTATGTTTAGTATTTAATAAAGGCCAAGGTGGGTTATTTGTGATGGAAAATGTAAACCGTGCTTTAAATTAATGCATTGCATGAGGGCATTGCAATGGTCAAGTGTAGGGGATTTAATAAGTGTGAAAACACTTACCCTTTTACCACTTATTTCCAATAATAACAAGACCAAAACGTGTGATTTATGTCGTAAAAGTCGGAATTATGCGTGGTTTGTGTTTTTATTGTGTTTTAGGACCAAAATATGAAAAAGGAAGAAAATACGAGCCTTCACGGGTTTTTATCGAAGAAAACAGGAAAAGACGAAGTCAAAAGATCAAGAATGCAAAAAGAACGGAAGTCCAAGACCTATTCTAAATATTTATCGAAGAACAAGTCTAAAGACGGAAGTTAATGAAGTCGAAGAACTCGAGTATAAATAAATGAAGAAATATTAAGACGAGTTTAATTAATCCTGAGACGACATCGAGAAAGACTAAGAATTAAAGTCGAGTCGAGAAGAAAAAGAAAGAAGAAAGCACCACACATGCCTCCCACTTCCCTATAAATACCCTCCTAATCACATTAGGAGGGGAGTTAGTTAGTTTTAATTTTTAAGTTTCTTTCTAGTTTTTAGAGAGAGAAAGTCTTAAACTTTCTCTCACTAAACTTTTCATCTTTTCTTTTCTTTCAAGCTCTCTTTAATCTTTGTATTTGGATTCCATTAATCAATATCAAGTTAAGTTTTTATGTTCTTTAATCTCATTCTTCATTTCTTTATTTCGCTTATTATTAATCCAAAAGTTTATGGTTAATCCGAATAGTTCTTGATTCGTATTGATTGTGGAGGTGATTCGTGATTAATGAGTAAGTTTTCTTGTTTTACACAAGCTCCTTCGTCTAAGCCATAAGCTCGTAATGCTTATTGGCTTATTTCGAGTCTTAGCTTATTAGTTTTCGGATTTCGCAAGGTTTTAGTCATTTCCAAGTCATTTTATAAAGCTTATAAACTTTTACATTTTAGAAGTTGTCAAATTTGAGCTTTTTGCATTGTTTAAGGTTCGGGTATAACAACTTATTGCATTTGCTTATTTTGTTTCACATTTCCCACGAATTTCGGATTAAACTTGTATGCATCGCAATACTTAGGTCTTCCACATTCCGACAGGTTTCTACACTTTCCGACGGGTGTTTACACATTCCGATAGAATTGGTACTTTGATCGCAATAGTCCATTAGGGCTCTACTTTGCGATCGGGTTGGTTTTTACCCCTTATTCCGATCTGGGTTGTGATTGCTCATTGCGATTGCACATTCCGACGGGATCAAGGTCTTTGGTTAAGACGAAGTGCTGCCCATTTTTCGATAGCATCATTCCGATCTAGAAACATTCCGATGGGTACTTATTTGTTGCATTCCGATGGATACTGAGGTTGATTATTCCGATAGCTAAAGTTAGTGATATTCCGATGGTTGCAATTTTGGTGTATTCCGATGGACATTAATTGTTTTATTCCGATTGATTGAGTTTTTAAGTTTTCAAGTTTTACAAAGTTTTAAGTTTTAAGTGTTTTCATAAATTAACTTTAAGTTTAATTTTGTCAAAGCTTTAAAGTTACTCAACGACACTTTAATTACTTGCTATTAGTTTAAATTAGATAAACAAAACCAAACCATTCTCTTGATTCACCAAAAGACGATTGAGTCGCACTTAAGACCGGTTTTCAATTCGAAAGGATTCGGACGATAAGATTTTATACCTAGCCAAAAGCGAAGTATTAACTTGTAATCCTTCTAGACTTGTTATTAAGCTAAGAAAAATGAGTTCTATTACAAAAGCCAAGTTGTTGCATGTACCAATAAGCAGTTCTAAAAAATAAGCCAATTTGTGCTTATTTGACCAAAAGTCAAAGTACTCCAAAGTTCACCAAATGATCAGGGATGGTATATAGGCTTGTTATAAGCAACTTTTGTGAAGAACTCAAGGAGGAGTCCTTGTGAATCAAGAGGTCAGTTGACCAATTGATGACAAATTTTGGAAAAAAGGGCTTAATAAGCCAGTTAGCTTATAAGCCAGCAACAAAGCACACCAAATAGCCAAATCTACTCACAGGCAGCACATAAACAAGATCCAAGCAACAAATCAACAAGGCATACACTAAAATCACAAATGCAAGCACAAAATGAGGTGGTCACTTTGCTAATGCAAATGACCACTTCAACCAACTTTGATAAGCCCTAGCCCCTTCAATAAGCCACCAAATTCAACAAACAGATAATGCATAGATAGCTTATCACCTAAACTATTCGCAAACCTGATTTCAGACCTTAGATCCAACAAACAAAGAAGTTATTGGATCTGATGTGTTTGACCAATTTCAAAACACTTTTTATCAGATTTTTGTAAAACTTGAAATCATTTTTCCAAACTTTCAGAAACTTAACCAATGACTAAAACTTGTTTAATATGACTTGTTTAGACCTCCCAAACCCTAAGAACCAAGGGCACAAGGCCACAAGGCCTTATGAACCAGTAAACCCAAACAGCCTTTTATAAGCCCTTTTTCAAAGCAACTTCTTAATTCTACAAACAACCTACTGATTTTAATGATCAAATAGCTAAACTAGGTGACAACTAACAGATACCAACCAATAAACACCAAGCACAAACACAAAATCACCAAATCACATAGCAAAACATAAATCAGACAATATCATGTGATTTTTTAGAGGAATCTTAACAAGAGGTTATACCTATCCTCCACAACATCCTACGAGGATCAACAATGCTCCTTGGACCTTGTTCAACAACTAGAACAAGACCAAGGTACTTCAACAAAGGAGATGATGACTGCCTTGGTTGATGTTTCAAAGTAGAAACTCAAGGACTTGATTTCTTCAACACAAGCAACAAACAACCCAACCAAAGGCTCCAATCCCTTCACAAGCTTGGTGTCAACAAGCTTGTAAGAGCTTATAGCTTTTGGTCAAGGATTAGTACAAGAAAAATAGCAAAATCAGATGATTGCTTTCAAGTTATTTTCAAACTTGAAAACCTTACCAAACATAAACGTCCTTTAACCACAAGATTTAAGCACACTTATAACATCAAATGGAACTCAGAATTACCCTTAAACAACACCAACTTTCAAAAACATAAAAAGGAATTACAATTTTCTCAAAATACCAACTTTTATAAAATTTAAAAAGGAATTACAATGTTTAAAAGGTAAAACTGGAACAAAGGCCTCACCACAGGTTGGGGGTCCTTTTATAGAGTACAAGGGATGATTCTAGAATGCTGAAATACATGAAACCCTAGTCTAGAATTCCCAAATTTGCCCTTGAGTGCATTGAGTTGTTTAGCTGTCCAAAATGATCTTGAGCGTTCCTTTTAGCTTTGTGACCAAGCAAAGAGTGTCAGCTGTTGATTTGGATACGTGGCATTCCTTGGAGGTTAAGTTGTGATGTGATAGGTGGACGACTTGAATGGTGGGGTCACTTGGTGAGTGGGAATTGGGGTTTTGTGTGTGGGATGGGTTTCTGATTGTGTGAATCAAGCGTGTATTAAGGTAATTGCAATTTACCCTTTGTTAAGTGGATGGTAAATCTGGGTGGGATGGATGGTGAATAGTGGTAAGTTTGATCCGTTTATTGTGGAGTGGAGTTGTTTGGCGCAAATTCAGATTTGAATGTTTCATATGCACATATATGGTCCTTGTGTTTTGGTAAACATGGTAAAACGTGTTTTTCAGCCCATAAACTTGCTTTCCTTTGTTATAGAAGTTACAAACTTCACACTTTTGCCCCAAAACTTTGGCAAAAGTATTTCAAGGGTTGTTTTTGCCATCTTTGCATATTTGAGGGACTGATTTTGGACATTCTTGATCTTCAAAGGTCTTCATTGTATATTTGACTTCATGAGGGACCATTATTGACAAATTATAATAGTTGAGGGACTAAACTTGCCAATTCTTCAAAGTTGAAGGACCATTTTGTAATTTTGACAAACTTAAGGGACCAAACTTGTAATTATGAATATACAAGGGTTTTAAGTGTCATTTCTTCATATTTTGAGGATCAGTCTTGTACATCTTCAAGTCTTCAAGGGTTTTTCTTGGATAATTCATGAACTAGGGCCCGGTTCTTTGTATGGCTTCGTTTCTCGTGTCCGTTTTTCCTTGTTTCTTGTGATCTTTTGTCTTTTTCACGATATCCATACCTAAAACACACAAGTAAATAAATACAAGCATATATATGGTATTTTATGACATTTTAATGCATTTAAAGCCCGAAAAGAATGATGAGATCATGTATAAAAGCCATCTCATCACTCCCCCATACTAAGACATTGCCGTGCCCTCACGCAATGCTAGAATAAAGTATCTAAGCATCACCAAAATTCAATTTTATTAACTTTTGTTGAAAAGTAAAAGACTTGCAATAATATACGAAGATGTGTAAAGACATAATGTATGATTTTCATCACGAATGTGACTTTTAGGGTCAATGAATAAAAACAAGTAAATGTCCCATAGAGTAAATTTATTCATCCTTGATTGTCATACATTCCATGCTAAGTGCAAAAACGAGATCATTGTTGGTATAAGTCACAATGCTAACACTACTCATACGTCCAAATTGTGTAATACTTTTTCTCCCCGCAATCCTAGTTATTATAAAAGAAAATGGGTTACTAGAACTTTTTAACTATTTGTCATGGATCACAAGTGATTCATATTGACTTATTTGAGTATTTATTAGTCCAAAAGTAAAGTAGCACGATTTAATCGATAGTTAGCCGAAGGACAAAATCTTTTAAAACGGCTTCTCGTGTATCTCCTTAAGTTCATATCTTGGCATAACTCGTTTCACGATTTGAGACCTTTCTCAGACCGATATTTGGTATGTACTTCATACTTCAAATCTTGGGAAGAAGTTCTTGAAATTATGGTCTTCTCTTCATATTTTGGAATTTCTTCACTTGATGTTTTTGAGAGATTCTTCATACTTGGACCACGACTTCATAATATTTCTTCAATCTTTATTTTGGACTTTGATATACAACGATCCGCCTCCTTTTCGGACTTGGATATATTTATCCTCATACCTTGTAAGGGTCTTTTCGGATAGAATTTCTCCATGATCTTTAGGGGAGTAATTGCTTTTCGTCGTGTGTCTCGATCCTTCATATTGATTTTGGAATAATGATACTTCACATCATCTTGGATCTTTAGCAACAAAATAGAGCTCCTCATGCCTTGTTAGGGCCTTTTTGGATCTTCACCAATCTTCGCGTCCCGCTTTAATAAGTTATGCCTTGGCTATGAACTCTATTCAACCCCGAGCAACTTTTAAACGATCTTGTGCTAGAAGCTAAGTAACCTTTCAAATCGTACGACCTTACTTATTGCAATTATTTTTATTCCTAGTGCATTGATCCTTTGGGAGAAAAAGCCACAATTAAAAAAATATGAGTTTTTGAAAGAACATTTTCGTGTTCTACGTTTAGCATGATCACTTGTCTAACTCTATAATTTCTCGTTCTTCACTATTTAAAGACCTCTAATTAAAGAGACTCGTGAATACTTAGCCATGCAAGTCATAATTAAGCCAAATTTGGATTAGCTTTCATTAAGACTATATCAAATCGAAGTTTTGGGTTTTCAAGCCACCTATATGATCTTGCACTTTTTTGGACTTTTTAAAGTTTAGAGAATGCATTTTATAGTTCCCTTGATAAGTGACTTTCTAGGATCACTTATAGAAACTTGCGAAAAGTTCTTGTTCTTAACCCGAATGAGCTAAGACTTTCGTGTTTTAAAGTTCCCTATATAAAAGTCTAGCAAAACTTGAATTGAGCTGGTTAAGGAATGTAAAGGGCTCCAAATGCCCATCAAGTCAAAAATTAGCTCTTATTCTACCCATCGGAAAATATACATTCGTGTCTTAAAAACACTTAGTAGAACTAAGAAAATTTTAAAATTTGGCCATTTTTAGCCTTATTAGCAACAAAACAAAACAAAACATTGAAAGTTGGAAAACGTGAGGGCGTAGCAAAGCAAGTACCTATTCACCCCCCATACTAAAAGTAAACATTGTCCTCAATGTTTCGAGTCTAAAGGTGGAGCACCCCCATACTAGAGACGAAGAGCCGAATGCTTAGGATCTAGCATGGAAAGGGTGATCAACAATATATCTAAAGCCGTTTATTAAGTATGCTAAAAGATAATTGTTAGAACAATAAAGGATATGTCATGGATTCGTGAAAAACTTCTTCAAGCAAACGATGGAGGTTCACGTAAACAAACACGAGAGTCTTCAATCGTAGCGATGATGATGATCTAGATAACACATTCACAAACAACCACGAGACAACGAGTTGGAAGGGCACAAATACCCTCTCATTATTTATTAGGAAGCATAAAAAGATAAGCATGGGATCTCCCCCACGAGGCATAATAAGTGTGTAAACACTTATCCTTTTGCCACTAAAATCAAGGAAAAACAAGACCTAAACATGTGTTTAATATCGTAAAAGTCGGAATTACGCGTGGTTTTGTGTTTTTGTGTGAAATAGGTACAAATGATCAAAAGGAAAGAAAACACGGGATTTCACGGTCAAATATTGAAGAAAAGTCCAAGAAAGAGACAAAGACAAAGTCAAAGACCAAAAGTGTGCCAAAGATCACGTAAACCGGCAAATTCAACAAGGTTTTGAAGAAATGATCAAGGAAGCTGAAATTGAGCTTGATTTTAGTGGATTTAACCCTATGAAATACATTTGGGCTTAGTGGGTCCCACATTTGGGTATTGGGCCTAAAAGCCCATTAGTGGATTTAATAAATATTTACTTGTGGATCAAAAGGCCATTAAGGCCAAAAATTACATGAAAATGGGACGGATTGGATTTACAAATGGACCAAAAGTCTATGTAATTAAAAGGATAGCCAAAATTTCTTGGCCCATGATTATCAAAAGCCCATTTGCAACAAAGTAAGAGATGTGTGTGAAGTTGTTAGCTAAATTAGACCCAAGCCCAGTAACAAAGTAAAAACAAACAATTAAATGGGAAGTCTCATTACTTTGGTCAACCCTCACACACCCCACCCCATACACATTTTTACTCTCACCCCTCACACCTTTATTAATAAAATGATTTATTTACCCACCCCTTATTCAGACGTTACAAACAAGAATCAACATTCACCCACTCCTTCTCTCTCACAAAATAAACACAGTTTTTTACCCAATCTTAAAACCCTAATTTACCCTAATCAGAAAAATTACATCAAGAAAAATAGGGCTTTTGTTTAAATCATGTGATTCACACAAAGGGGAATTAAATCCCTAAGTTTTTCAGAGAAGAACACCATGGTGGTCCTCATCTCACAAACGTGGCATTCCTTCCGTTTTTGATTGGTTGTGACAGCTCCAATCCTCCACTTCATCCAATAAAAATCCTCCACATAAGCATGGAACTAACACAACAAGCACAACTTATGCCATGCTGTTGATCCGTGTGACACCTAAATGATTTTCAACCGCAAGATCAAGAGAAGAAAGAGAAGAGAAGAATGGATGGCCAGGATGTGATATCTTAATCAAGAAGCTTCACCAATAGTTTTCAAGGGTTTTCCTATAAAAACCCCTCTCCTGTAATTCATTTGTGTGCACTTTTTATTTTATTTTTAATTTCTTCAAAAATTAGATTATAGGTTTAATGTAATTTTTTCTTTCAAGTATTGTATTAATATTTTAATTATTAATGAAAAATTTATATTCAGTTTAATTCGTGTCTTTTTTTTATTTAAAGTTATTGCAATTTATCTTTGATCTGAATTTTGGTTAAATTAATTAAAAGAAAATAAAAGTGGTAAATATTTTCCCCCACTGGGAAAGTTATTAAAATTGGTTCGAGTAGCTGTTTGGTTCGAAGTTGATGGTTACGGTGAGATTTAAGGTGGTGGTGTTGATTCGGTTCTTCAGTCCGCTCAGAGCGTGACTGCTTCTCAAAGGTTATCATCAATCAGGTGTTATTTCCTTTTTATTGTTCTTGTTATTTTTAGATTAATTTCTTTTAGTTATTGAATGCTTATTTGAGTTTGTTAGGATCTGCTTGTTTACTTTACTGCTTATGATTTATGTTTGAGTGATGCGAGTTTTATTTTAGCTATTGTCTAGGTTTCGGTCTGTTTTTTTTATCTGCTTATTTCTGTTTAATATTTTGCTTAAAGTTTGCTTATTAAGATTTGCTGATTATTGTTGATTGACTTGTTAAGTTTTATAGCTGCGTGATTATTTTGATAGTATATTTTACTGATTTTTAAGTTAGTTAGCTTGCTTATTTTGGTCTAGCTTATTTTGCTTATTTTGAGGGTTTGAATTTGGATCTGTTTGTTTGCTGATTAGATTTGTTTAGCTGTTTTGCTTATTCATTCAAGTATAGATTTATTTGCTTATTTTGTTTAGTTGCTTATGCTTATTTGTTTTAGCTTAATCTGGTTTGCTTATTTTAGTTTTAGTTTAGCTGCTTATCAGTTTTAAATTGCTTATAAGATTTGGTGTTTAATCTGATTTTGCTTATCTGTTTTTCGTTTATGTGCTTAATTGTTTTTTTTGTTGCTGATATATATACTGCTTAACTCTCAGACCCTTTTGGTCTGAGATTTCAAAAGTCCAAAAATAAAAATAATATCAAAATTTTGTCTGTTAAGGGTCTCGAACCCGTGACCCCTTGCTTAGCAGTCCTACACCTTTACCATCCCATCTAGTACTTGTTTGAGTATAATCTCACACGTTTTTATTAATATAGGTTTATTAATCTGTATCTGTCAGTTTTTTTATAGTACGTTTTTTTCACAAGTTTTGTTTAGTTTTAATTTTAATGAAAAGTATTTCTTTATAAGTTGTCTTTTATTAAGTTTTAATAAAAAATTAAAAAGATAAAAAAAATATTTTATTTAAATTGTTTTAGTTTTTTTTAAATTAGTTAAAAATTAATTTAGTTTATTTGAAAATAGTTTTAAGTAGATTTTATTTAAATTAAAAATAGTTTTCAAATAGATTTAAATTTTAGTCTAAATTAGTTTTAAAATTTAAATACGGAGGTTTTAGTTAATTAAATTATATTTAATTTTTAAAATAGTTTTTATAGTTTTTAGTTTTTAAAATACCAAAAAATATGTTTCACCAAGAACAAATAAACCCACGTTAATTTGAGATCAATTCGAGACGATTTGAGAAACGATAAATAGAGAAACGATAAATAGAGATAAAAAGAATTGAAAAATTTATATATTAAAATGGCGCCGCTGCCGCTTCGCTCGTTACGATTGACGGTTAGTCGTGAGACGATTTGGATTTTGGGATCCGTTCTATTTTGAACGTTATTTTTCTTGTTAAAAAATCTAAAACATAAAAAATAAAAAAAATAAAAAAATAAAAAATTAAAAAATCATCAAAAGCAAACTCTTTCCTAAGATTTGCACCAAAAAAATTAAAAAGTCCAAAAGTATTACTTTTCCTAAAGTATTACACCAAAAATACTCCTCTTTACCCTCTATTGTGTTTAATTCTTTTCTCTACCCCTCTTATTTTTAATTCTTCATGGATTCGTACTGCGTAAGATGTGGGAGACCATGGAATGGTTATCAAACATGTCAATGGTGTACATGTGAGCGATGCGGCTATCATCTCAACAATACACAACTTGGATTTTGTCCACTTTGCAATTCAGCCAATTCGTACTTCACCACTCCCATATATGAGGATCCGTATCCGCAACATGCACCAGGTTTTTCTCCATACCCGTGTTGCAACTATTGTGGGGGCCCTCATGATACTTCTTATTGTCAACCGATGAATTATGAGCCACATCCGTGCTATAATTTCGGTTTTCAAAATTTTGAACCCCCACAATACTCTGTCGTTTATCAACCTTCTTTTGAGGAACAAATCACTATTTTGGATGGAATTCTAGAAAGCTTAAAACAACTCAAAGTTAGTTCGCATGACGAAAGCCGACAAGAGCAAGTATCTAATCTTAGTGCTTCTACTCCTCCTCTTGTGTGTTCTTACTATTATGATGATGATGACGATGAGAATTCTATTTCTTGGAATGATCTTGTTGCTCAACAACCTAGTGCAATTATAATTCCTTCTCTCAATATCCCAAATGCATCTAAGGATTGTGATACATCGAGTGAGATTAGTGATTTTGGTCTCGACAAATTCTTTGATGAAGTTTGTGATGTGCCGACTTTTGCGGAGCTTACGGACGAGGTCGCTCTTACAGATGACATTTCTCCATGTTATGAGGATTTCACGTTTGAAATTTCTCCTTTTCACCTATTTCCACCAGGAGATGCGGGCGATGACGATTTATTCTCTCCGACTTATGAGAAGTTCACCGATGAACTTGCTCTTTTAGATGAGGTGGAAGACGTTATTCTTCGCGACAAATTATTGAAAGTTCATCTTCTAATTTCTCAAATTGAAGCGTTGAATTCTACTCCTATCAATGAATCTTTACCTCCGTCTTTTACTCCCGTTGAGAATAATGACCCATATATGGAAGAAATTGACAATCTCTCAATACCTCCGGGTATTGATGATGACACGGATGGGACATTCTCTTTGATAATTTTATTGATGAAGATATTGTCCCAAGTCCCCCTCCCGAGCACCTTTCCTCCCAACCTTTCGAATCTATTACCGAGGATGAGTGTTTTGACCCGGGAGGTGACATTGACCATATTATGATTGATACCTTTACGGCTTTGCCGATTTGTGACCATCCATTGTCTTTGGGGGATGACAATTTGTCTCCTTTACCCACCCCACCGGCCGTGGATCAAGACTTCACTAACTTTTCTTATGTTGAGAGGACCTTTTTACCTTTCATGACTTATCCTCCTGCCTATCATTTATTATGTTCCTCCAGGACCGAGGATAATATTTTTGATCCCGGTCTTACATTAGAGGCTTCCCCATGGACCATTTAATTCGGGGTCGAGTCAGGCTCGTGACTCGGTTAACAAAAACAAGCGCTCTTCGAGAGGCAACCCGAGTATCCTTTTTATCTATGTTTTAAATTAAGTGTATGGGGGAGCCTAGTAGGTTGTTTGTGTGTTGTGATGTTGTGCAGGGATGTGTGCTTTCAAGATCCACTTTTGGTATTTTTGACGCGACCCGTGATCCCGTGTTCCCGTGTACCCGGTTCCTTCGATAAGTTTTTGCTGTTGTGATTTAATCTTGTATATAAATAAAACGTGAGAAATTGATCACTTTAGTTGTCTCTTCCTTAGCTCGATTTTAAACAACGTACTCAATGTCCTAAGTGTAGGGGAGTTTATTCTCCCACATGCTTAAACATTGAGGACAATGTTTATATTAAGTGTAGGGGGGAACTTCTATCGAATTTTAGTGGACTTTTCCATGAATTTGACCCCATTTAACTGAAAATTTAAAATTTTTTCAAACGTTTTTCAAATTTTTGATCTATTTTGGCCTAGTAGTATTTCCATTTGTTTTATTTCCTTTTGTCATCGCATCTTATTTATATTTTCCATTTTAAGAATAAAGTCAAAAAATAAATAAATGAATAAAATGGTTTTAACAAGTTTAGATATCTTTGATATATTAGGCCCGTCGTGAATATTTTGACTCAACCCGAGTTTACTTATCCAAGTTTACTCTTGCTAGTATCCTTAACCATATGGACCTTAATTAGTTTATTAGGCTAAGCATCCACGAGTCTCATTCCTTGAGATTTTAAATTGTGGAGAACGAGAGATGATAGAGTTGATAATAAGTTTAAGGGTTAATTCTTATTTATATGAGTTTTTGTGGCTCTTTCTTCCCGCTTGTATATTTAATTGCTTAATAAATGAGGATTTTTGCGGTGTAGATTCGATATCTTAACTCTTAGCCAAATCTTTTATCTCCTTGTAATTAAAGCATGAACACATCGAGGGTGATAGCGTTGTGGACTTCCGACTAAGGTGGCTCATAACCACTAAGTAGGAGGTATTCAGACCATGGGACCGTAGAACTTGGCCTAATATATATATCATAAATAAAGAAAGAATAAGATTAAAACCTGACCTCAAGGAGCCTTAGGGTGTGGGGTATGTAGCACGAACCTTGTCATTAGAGCCTTAGGGTGTATGACATGGTAAGTGTTGAATAAAAATTGATCAAAAATCAATTCCCTCGTTTATCGTTCAAGGAGCCTTAGGGTGTGGACAATAGATGAGGAGCATTTTTACATCTTAAAGCGCCTAAGGGCATATGATGTGAACTTGCTAAACTCCACATAAAGTCTACATGACTTTGGAGGAATAATTAATAAGTAGTACTATTGGCCAAACTTTGGGTCCGGGAATTTATTCCCTAAATCGTGTTAAATCATCCTTGATGTGGGCTTACTTTAGTAACAACGTTTTTGAGGACGAGGTTAGGTTTTGAGTGTCGGGTTTGCACCGTTTTGCCTTCATTTTCGGACTAATAATTATCAAATAAGTCAAATGAGCCTACGGGTGAATGACAATCAATAAAATCTAGAGATACAACGTAGGAATTGGAGAAAGAGTATTACACAATTATCTTATATGAGTGGTTTTAACTTAAGGACTTATGGTAAACAATGATCTCGTTTTTAAGCTTGGTATGAGGAACGTGAAACTTGAGGGTGATTAATATTCATGACACCAAAGCCCTAATTTAAGTCTTAGATTTCTTTACTAGTTTCTTCCATCAAATAATTTCCAAGTTAATAAATTGTTATAACTTTTGTCTCCTTTTAAATTTTTATCTTTTCATCGTAGTAGTATTAGTATATCTTAATAAAGGCCGAGATGGATTAATTATGAGAAAAATGTAACTTTATGCTTTGAAATTATGCATTGCATGGGGTCATTGCAATGATCAAGTGTAGGGGATTTAATAAGTGTGTAAATACTTATCCTTTTGCCACTAAAATCAAGGAAAAACAAGACCTAATCATGTGTTTAATATCGTAAAAGTCGGAATTACGCGTGGTTTTGTGTTTTTGTGTGAAATAGGTACAAATGATCAAAAGGAAAGAGAACACGGGATTTCACGGTCAAATGTTGAAAAAAATTCCAAGAAAGAGACAAAGACAAAGTCAAAGACCAAAAGTGTGCCAAAGATCATGTAAACCGGCAAATTCAACACGGTTTTGAAGAAATGATCAAGGAAGCAGAAATCAAGCTCGATTTTAGTGGATTTAACCCTATGAAAGACATTTGGGCTTAGTGGGTCCCACATTTGGGTATTGGGCCCAAAAGCCCAATAGTGGATTTAATAAATATTTACTTGTGGATCAAAAGCCCATTAAGGCCCAAAATTACATGAAAATGGGACGGATTGGATTTACAAATGAACCAAAAGTCCATGTAATTAAACGGATATCCAAAATTTCTTGGCCTATGATTACCAAAAGCCCATTTGCAACAAAGTAAGAGATGTGTGTGAAGTAGTTAGCTAAATTGGACCCAAGCCTAGTAACAAAGTAAAAACAAACAGTTAAATGGGAAGTCTCATTACTTTGGTCAACCCTCACACACCCCACCCCATACACGTTTTTACTCTCACCCCTCATACGTTTATTAATAAAATGATTTATTTACCCACCCCCCTTATTCAGACGTTACAAATAAGAATCAACATTCACCCACTCATTCTCTCTCACAAAATAAACACAGTTTTTTACCCAATCTCAAAACCCTAATTTACCCTAATCAGAAAAATTACATCAAGAAAAATAGGGCTTTTGTTTAAATCATGTGATTCACACAAAGGGGAATTAAATCCCCAAGTTTTTCGGAGAAGAACACCATGGTGGTCCTCATCTCACAAACGTGGCATTCCTTCCGTTTTTGATTGGTTGTGACAGCTCCAATCCTCCACTTCATCCAATAAAAATCCTCCACATAAGCATGGAACTAACACAACAAGCACAATTTATGCCATGCTGTTGATCCGTGTGACACCTAAATGATTTTCAACCGCAAGATCAAGATAAGAAAGAGAAGAGAAGAATGGATGGCCAGGATGTGATATCTTAATCAAGAAGCTTCACCAATAGTTTTCTAGGGTTTTCCTATAAAAACCCCTCTCCTGTAGTTCATTTGTGTGCACTTTTTATTTTATTTTTAATTTATACAAAAAATAGATTATAGGTTTATTGTAATTTTTTCTTTCAAGTATTGTATTAAATTTTTAATTATTAATGAAAAATTTATATTCAGTTTAATTCGTGTCTTTTTTTAATTTAAAGTTATTTGCAATTTATCTTTAATCTGAATTTTGGTTAAATTAATTAAAAGAAAATAAAAGTGGTAAATATTTTCCCCCACTGGGAAAGTTATTAAAATTGGTTCGAGTAGCTGTTTGGTTCGAAGTTGATGGTTACGGTGAGATTTAAGGTGGTGGTGTTGATTCGGTTCTTCAGTCCGCTAAACGCGTGACTGCTTCTCAAAGGTTATCATCAATCAGGTGTTATTTCCTTTTTATCGTTCTTGTTATTTTTAGATTAATTTCTTTTAGTTATTGAATTCTTATTTGAGTTTGTTAGGATATGCCTGTTTACTTTACTGCTTATGATTTATGTTTGAGTGATGCGAGTTTTATTTTAGCTATTGGCTAGGTTTCGGTTTGTTTTTTTTATCTGCTTATTTCTGTTTAATATTTTGCTTAAAGTTTGCTTATTAAGATTTACTGATTATAGTTGATTGACTTGTTAAGTTTTATAGCTGCGTGATTATTTTGATAGTATATTTTACTGATTTTTAAGTTAGTTAGCTTGCTTATTTCGGTCAAGCTTATTTTGCTTATTTTGAGGGTTTGAATTTGGATCTGTTTGTTTGCTGATTAGATTTGTTTAGCTGTTTTGCTTATTCATTCAAGTTTAGATTTATTTGCTTATTTTGTTTAGTTGCTTATGCTTATTTGTTTTAGCTTAATCTGGTTTGCTTATTTTAGTTTTAGTTTAACTGCTTATTAGTTTTAAATTGCTTATAAGATTTAGTGTTTAATCTGATTTTGTTTATCTGTTTTCGTTTATGTGCTTAATTTTTTTTTTTGGTTGCTGATATATATACTGCTTAACTCTCACACCCTTTTGGTCTGAGATTTCAAAAGTCCAAAAATAAAAATAATAGCAAAATTTTGTCTGTTAAGGGTCTCGAACCCGTGACCCCTTGCTTAGCAGTCCTACACCTTTACCATCCCATCTAGTACTTCTTTGAGTATAATCTCACACGTTTTTATTAATATAGGTTTATTAATCTATATCTGTCAGTTTTTTTATAGTACGTTTTTTACAAGTTTTGTTTAGTTTTAATTTTAATGAAAACTATTTCTTTATAAGTTGTCTTTTATTAAGTTTTAATAAAAAATTAAAAAGATAAAAAAATATTTTATTTAAATTGTTTTAGTTTTTTTTAAATTAGTTAAAAATTAATTTAGTTTATTTGAAAATAGTTTTAAGTAGATTTTATTTAAATTAAAAATAGTTTTTAAATAGATTTAAATTTTAGTCTAAATTAGTTTTAAAATTTAAATAGGGAAGTTTTAGTTAATTAAATTAGATTTAATTTTTAAAATAGTTTTTATAGTTTTTAGTTTTTAAAATACCAAAAAATACGTTTCACCAAGAACAAATAAATCCACGTTAATTTGAGATCAATTCCAGACGATTTGAGGAACGATAAATAGAGATAAAAAGAATTGAAAAATTCATATATTAAGGAACCTCGTTTTTGATTACCGAGTCATGAGCTTGACTCGATCCCCTCAAAATGTGAACATTTATAGAAAATCATGGTATGGTCAATTTTTGGTGGGGCTTACATGATAAACAAGGCCCAAAAAGCAACCGGTATTAAGGACTAAGTCCTTTAATGATGCAAAATACCGGGATCGAAGATGGCGTCTTCGTTTTCGTTGGATAAACAAATCAACGCCACTTCAACACGTGCCATAAACTCAAAGAGTTTGAAGAAAAGAGATGAGAAGTAGAAGGGTGGGACAATTGGTAAGACAAACTTTTGAGCTACTCGAGGTAGACTCGCACCAAGAAAATAGATATAGTTTCCATTTATTGCATCGGTGGAAGACCGAGATTTCCCTTTACATGAAATTCCGGGATAGAATATCTCGTCCTCGGTGGACAAGGATGAGGGAACATAAGGGGCTTCCCCCATACTTAAACCACACCAAACATCGTCAAAAGGAGTAGACGAGCTTGTAGTACTCAAAACACGTGGTGATGACGGAGTTAGATTTGTAGTAAAATCAATTAAATCACATTTAAAATCTTTTCCTTTTTTACCATTTGAACTCTCCATATGAAAACTCTTTTTGATTATGTCGAAAATATTTGGTGTTTCTAAGACGATGTTAGTCACACTAAAAATCTCACATTTTAAAACCGTTTTGGTTTTGGTGGTGGTAAGTTCTCAAAACGTTTATCGACAAAGAAAACCTCCCCATCGGGGTCTACATATTCGTTATCCGAAAGATCTTCCGTAGAAACCGGCAACTTATCAACACTTTTCAAGAATGAATGTTTGAGGTGAGGCGAAGCATTTTTCGATTCAAGTATTGACGGTTTCTTCTTTGTAGGCTTTACACTCATAACCTCCACCGGCGAAGGAAATGGTAAATTGTTTTTGGCGACATTTCCTAAAAATCTTGGTGAAAATTCTTTGCAAACGACATTGGTTGAATCACCATGGTTTAAAGTTGCAATAGAATAGACATGAGAAAGATTGGAGTTTTGTGTTGCATTGATGACAAGTTCTTCCTCATTGAAACGAAGGGTGATTTTTCGAGCATGAACATCAATAAGTGCTCTTGATGTATCCAAAAATGAACGACCCAAAATGAGAGGAACTTTTCGATCGATAGGAATGTCTATAACGATAAAGTCAACGGGATAGTAAAACTTTCCGACTTTAACGAAAACGTACTCGGCTACTCCACATGCTAAAATCGTAGAATGATCGGCCATCTCGATAGACATGTTCGAAGGAGTAAGATCCGGAAGCGAAAGCGATTTGAAAATCTCAAGAGGCATTAAATTAATACTAGCACCAAGATCGGCCAAGGCGTAGCATTCCTCCATATCTTGAATTGCACAAGGAATCAAAAATTTACCAGGATCACCGACTTTTTGTGGTATGCGGCTAAGAAAAACCGATGAACAACTAGACAATTGTTGTAACTTCTCTTTGTTGTTTAGCATACTTTTGAAGTTTGCGGCGAATCGAGGCCTCATGATAAGAGCGTCGGCAAAACTTATGTTAAAATGTATGTCACGAAACATTTTCATAAAAGCTCAAATTGATAATTATTCCGTTCTTGTGCTTTTTCCTTGTTACGTCTCAAAGGGTAAGGTAAGGGTGGTGTGGGTTGGACATTAGACAACGGCCTTGGAATCTCGGGTTCCATGATTGGTATTGGTTCAACCATAGGTGTGGTATGAGCGGTACTTCGTGGGCTTGTAGTATGCTCCTTTTCGACCATCACCTCAGGCTCGTTCTCAATTTCCTTCTCCGTAGAAGTACTTGAACGAGAGATTGGTTCCTTGAAAGTTTTACCACTACAAGTAGTAATAACCTTCATTTCTCCCTTCGGGTTTGCAATGGTATCACTAGGAAGACCACCCGAGGAAGTGGGTTTACACATGATTGCTTCAAACATTTTTGCCATTCGGTCTTCAAATTTTGATTGCCTTAAATCCGCTTTTAACAATTCTTGCTTAATCTCATGTTGTCCTTGTTCCATCTTTTGTTGATTTTGTTGAAGACTTTGAACATTTCCTTCCATTTTATTTGCATGAGTCTTAAGTTCATTAGCAAGTTCGTTTTTAAGATCGTTTTTCAACTCGGATCTTAAGCTAATCATCTCACGTTGCATGTTATCAAATTTAGCATCATTTGCTTTAGCATAATCCAAAAATTCTTTTTGAATATTTTTAGTGTGAGCATTTTGAAAACCTTGTGTAGTGTTTTGAAAATCACGGTTTTGGTTTTGATTTGCAACTTGTCCATTCCCACTTTGATAATTCCCTTTGTTGTAGTTACGTAAAATTGCCTTGATAACCACCATTTTGGTTGTTGTTTCGATAGTTATTAGCATTTTGATTTGGTGGAGCTTGATTTGGACGGGAACCTTGGCCGTTTTGGTTGTAAGTTCCCGTTGCTACATAAGCACTCGAAGTGTTACCACCGGCGGTAATGCACTCGGAAAGATCATGAGCTCCACCACAAGACAAACAACTCTTATCAACCGCTTTAACCGAAGCGGAATTCAAAGCATCTTGTGCTTTCCAATGAATCATAAGATTTGAAAACCTATCGAAAAACCGATTTTCCTCATTAGCTTCATCATGTAAGGCATTAATGCTACGAGACGATGACGACGATGACGAACCCATATTGGCAACACTCGGTGTGTTACGAGGGTTGTAAGCCTTAGATATATTCTCGATAATCTTTAAAGCTTCATCGTCGTTTTGCACAAAAATTACCACCCGCGGCGGCATTCAAATAATCTCGTTCATGACCATTAAGCCCATTATAAAAAGTATCAACTTGATGCAATTCCGAAAAATCATGGTGTGGACATTCATGTAACATTTCCTTAAATCGTTCCCATGCCATTGAAAAACTCTCATTATTTCGTTGTACAAATCTTGAAATCGCAATTTTCAAATGTGTTGTTTTAGATGGTGGAAAACATTTGTTCACAAACTTAGAAACGAGATCACCCATGTCAAAATCGAATTTGGCGGTTCTTTCTCGAGCCAAATTTCTGCGGGTCCATCTAACGAGTATGGAAACAACATCATCTTAATGGCGTCATGTGGAACACCCTTAAACTTGCTAGTTGCGGTGAGACGATTAAAATTCCTTATGTGGTAATGCGGGTTGTCTTTTTCATGACTTCTAAACTTATTAGCTTGCAACATCGACATTAAACCCGTCTTAATCTCGAAATTCTCCGCAAGGATAGCGGGAATCACAATGGCTTCTCCAAAACCCTTGGTGGGTGCTTGAAGCAACTCCACAATAGTACGATTAGCCATGACGACTTCTTGTTCTACAATAGGTTCAACAATTGGAGTTTGTTCTTCAATCAACGTCTCTTGATTTCCTTGACTTTGACGACGTTTACGAGCTCGTTTTGCTTGACTACGAGTTAGCATAAACTTCACGTAGAATGGGAGGTGAGCAAAGAAGATCCTTTTTGGGTGTTTTGTGAATTTTCAATTTTTTTGTGTTTTTGATTGTTTTTATTTTTTTTGGATTTTGTGTATCTTCGTAGACAACAATCTACCAAATCTCTCCTCGAATCAAACTCTTGATTAAAGAAGCCTCAAAAGAATGAAAACGATCACGTGGAGTGAACGCCTTCGAATGACTTTAGAACTTTGGTGAAAACCAAATTGTTTAAGAGGGTTTAATCTCAAAGAAAACCAAGCAAATATATATGATATGTAATAATACTTTGGGCGGCAAAACCCTCGATTAGCCTTCAATTTCAAAATACTCACAAGCAAGCGGAGAAACGAGGCGGCGCGAAGCACTTAAGAGCCTTTTTCCTTAGGGTATATTTTATAATACCCGCCTTATACCCACCTTATAGTTTGTATTTTTCAAAATCGAGCTTCACGAAAGTATTTATCTATTTTTGCCTTTTTCTTTTGTTTGAGATTCGAATACAATAATTAGGAGATCAAATCCCAATTAAGGTTGTGTTTTCACGCTTTTGGAGATATTTTGTATTGATTGTGATACTTAATACAATATAGTAATAATAATTTCACAAGAAAAACGAAAAAAAAACCGATAATACGTATTAGTAGATTTCTACTAATACAAATACTATTTTTGGTTAATATTAAAAACAACAAGACAAATTAATCATGACACACCTCCCCGGCAGGAGCGCCAAAATGGTTGTAGGAAAATTACACCTTTTAGGAAAAAGACGTAAAAGTGGTAAGTATTAAGTGATGATTTAGGAAAATCAAACACTAATGACCCAATGAAGTTCCAAGTTCGTTTCCCAAGGAGGTATATGTGTGTGAATAATTCGTAATTGATTAGAGATTAATATTTGAGAGAAGGGGATGAGAAAATAGAATGACGAAGACGTGAAATTAATTACTACGACGACTAAACGTAAAACCGTAAAAAGGACAAAAATAAAAATTAATTCTAAAATTTCCCAAAAAAATACAAAAAATCAAATTAAATAAACTAAGAGTTTACCAATGATCAAAACTTTTTCAAACCTCTTAATTAATTAAATATTAATTTTTAAATGCTAATTAAAGCCCTAAAAATCAAATTAACTATCAAAAAGCCCAAATAAAGATTTTTCAATTGATAAACCTCTAAAATGACCTAAAAAGATTGAAAACAATTTTTATAAATTTTTAAACTAATAAAAAATATTTAAAATGATTTAAAAACTATTAAAACTTAAAATAATTATAAAAATTAATCTAATGATGATAAAATTAATCTAAGAGTTGAAAAAAAAATCTTATTTTAATGTATTAAAACTAAGAAAAATATAAAAAGTGCAAAAATGTGAAATTTGAAATTTAATAATAAAATAATATTAAAAATCCAAAAATTATAAAAAATTCTAAAAACTTGCAAACTAGTTTATTTTAACCTAAGTAATCAGAAAATGAAAGTGAAATTACCAAAACACCCCTAATGGGCCCCGAAATGGGCTAAAACCAAAAACAGTCAACCTTAATGGGCATTTTGGCCCAAAAAGTCAAACTAGGCCCAAATGACCTGAAAAAGCCCTGTCTGACTCAAAATTTTATTCTAAATACAAATGTCTGAAGGCCCAAAAGCTGATTTTGAGCTTATCACAGCTTAAATAGCAAACAGCTTATTCTTATTGGGCCAATAAGCCCATTAAGCAATAAGCCAATGCCATAAGCTCTGCTTAAACACACAACCTTCTTTTGAGATGCCTAAGAGATCTGTAAAAAGAAATTTTGAAAAAGCTCACTCAATAAGCCAGAAATAAGCAAAATAGAAATCCATAAAACGACAAAATAGTCGGGTTAGAGTTCTAGGCTGTTTCAGAAGCTCTGGTTTGTTGCAAAAGCTCACAAATAGCTTAACTAAGAATAATCAACCAAGAAAATCACAAAAAGCCAAGCAGAATAAGCTGTGTGAACCAATAAGCTGGCTGAAAAAGCCAAATAAGCTAGTTTTCTAGCAAAAGCTTAACCAAAAGACTTGTAACCTTCCAGACTTGTTATTAAACTAAGAAAAATGAGTTCTATTACAAAATCCAAGTTGTTGCATGTACCAATAAGCAGTTCTAAAAAATAAGCCAATTTGTGCTTATTTGACCAAAAGTCAAAGTACTCCAAAGTTCACCAAATGAACAGGGATGGTATATAGGATTGTTATAAGCAACTTTTGTGAAGAACTCTAGGAGGAGTCCTTTTGAATCAAGAGGTCAGTTGACCAATTGATGATAGATTTTGGCAAAAAGGGCTTAATAAGCCAGTTAGCTTATAAGCCAGCAACAAAGCACACCAAATAGGCAAATTTACTCACAGGAAGCACATAAACAAGATCCAAGCTACAAAACAACAAGGCATACACTAGAATCACAAATGCAAGCACAAAATAAGGGGGTCACTTTGCTGATGCAAATGACCACTTCAGCCAACTTTGATAAGCCCTAGCACCTTCAATAAGCCACCAAATTCAACAAACAGATAATGCACATATAGCTTATCACCTAAACTATTCCCAAACCTAATTTCAGACCTTAGATCCAACAAACAAAGAAGTTATTAGATCTGATGTGTTTGACCAATTTCAAAACTCTTTTTTTCAGATTTTTGTAAAACTTGAAATCCTTTTTCCAAACTTTCAGAAACTTAACCAATGACTAGAACTTGTTTCATATGACTTGTTTAGACCTTCCAAACCCTAAGAACCAAGGGCACAAGGCCACAAGGCCTTATGAACCAGTAAACCCAAATAGCCTTTTATAAACCCTTTTTCAAAGCAACTTCTTAATTCTACAAACAACCTACTGATTTTAATGATCAAATAGCTAAACTATGTGACAACTAACACATACCAACCAATAAACACCAAGCACAAACACAAAATCACCAAATCACATAGCAAAACATAAATTAGACAATATCATGTGATTTTTTAGAGGAATCTTAACAAGAGGTTATACCTATCCTCCACAACATCCTAGGAGGATCAACAATGCTCCTTGGACCTTGTTCAACAACTAGAACAAGACCAAGGTACCTCAACAAAGGAGATTATGACTGCCTTGGTTGATGTTTCAAAGTAGAAACTCAAGGACTTGATTTCTTCAACACAAGCAACAAACAGCCCAACCAAAGGCTCCAATCCCTTCACAAGCTTGGTGTCAACAAGCTTGTAAGAGCTTATAGCTTTTGGTCAAGGATTAGTACAAGAAAAATAGCAAAATCAGATGACTGATTTCAAGTTATTTTCAAACTTGAAAACCTTACCAAACATAAACGTCCTTAAACCACAAGATTTAAGCACACTTATAACATCAAATGGAACTCAGAATTACCCTTAAACAACACCAATTTTCAAAAACATAAAAAGGAATTACAATTTTCTCAAAATACCAACTTTTTTAAAATTTAAAAAGGAATTACAATGTTTAAAAGGTAAAACTAGAACAAAGGCCTCACCACAGGTTGGGGGTCCTTTTATAGAGTACAAGGGATGATTCTAGAATGCTGAAATACATGAAACCCTAGTCTAGAATTCCCAAATTTGCCCTTGAGTGCATTGAGTTGTTTAGCTGTCCAAAATGATCTTGAGCGTTCCTTTTAGCTTTGTGACCAAGCAAAGAGTGTCAGCTGTTGATTTGGACACGTGGCATTCCTTGGAGGTTAAGTTGTGATGTGATAGGTGGACGGCTTGAATGGTGGGGTCACTTGGTGAGTGGGAATTGGGGTTTTGTGTGTGGGATGGGTTTCTACTTGTGTGAATCAAGCGTATGTTAAGGTAATTGCAATTTACCCTTTGTTAAGTGGATGGTAAACCTGGGTGGGATGAATGGTGAATAGTGGTAAGTTTGATCCGTTTATTGTGGAAGTGGAGTTGTTTGGCGCAAATTCAGATTTGAATGTTTCATATGCACACATATGGTCCTTTTGTTTTGGTAAACATGGTAAAACGTGTTTTCAGCCCATAAACTTGCTTTCTTTTGTTATAGAAGTTACAAACTTCACACTTTTGCCCCAAAACTTTGGCAAAAGTATTTCAAGGGTTGTTTTTGCCATCTTTGCATATTTGAGGGACTATTTTGGACATTCTTGATCTTCAAAGGTCTTCATTGTATCTTTGACTTCATGAGGGACCATTATTGACAATTTAGAATACTTGAGGGACTAAACTTGCCAATTCTTCAAAGTTGAAGGACCATTTTGTAATTTTGACAAACTTAAGGGACCAAACTTGTAATTATGAATATACAAGGGTTTTAAGTGTCATTTCTTCATATTTTGAGGATCAATCTTGTACATCTTCAAGTCTTCAAGGGTTTTTCTTGGATAATTCATGAACTAGGGCCCGGTTCTTTGTACGGCTTCGTTTCTCGTGTCCGTTTTCCTTGTTTCTTGTGATCTTTTGTCTTTTTCACGATATCCATACCTAAAACACACAAGTAAACAAATACAAGCATATATATGGTATTTTATGACATTTTAATGCATTTAAAGCCCGAAAAGAATGATGAGATCATGTATAAAAGCCATCTCATCAAACGACCTAAAATTAGAGGAACTTGAGGATCCGCGGGGATGTATACTACGATAAAATCAACGGGATAGTAAAACTTCCCCACTTTCACAAAAACGTCTTCGGCCACTCCACATGCGAGAATCGTAGAATGATCGGCCATCTCGATAGACATTTTCGATGGAGTAAGAGTCGGAAGTGATAGCGATTTCCACATGGAAAAAGGCATCAAATTAATGCTCGCGCCAAGATCGGCCAAGGCGAGGCATCCTTCCATTTCTTGAATATCACAAGGAATGAGAAACTTCCCGGGGTCACCAACTTTTTCTGGTATTCGGTTAAGATAAACCGAAGAACAATTAGATAGCTTTGAAAGCTTTTCCGTATCGTTCATCATACCTTTGAAAATGGAAGCGAAACGAGGCATGTATAACAACGCGTCGACTAAACTCACATTAAAGTGAACTTGTTGAAACATTTTAATAAAAAGCTCAATATGTTTTTTATTGCGTTCATGTAACTTTTCCTTGTTTCGTCTCGATGGGTAAGGTAAGGGTGGTGTGGGTTGGGGCATAGGCAACGGCCTTGGAATCTCGGGTTCCACAATTGGTATTGGTTCAACCGTAGGTGTGGTGAGCGGTACTTCATGGGCTTGTAATATTCTCCTTTTCGACCATCACATATGGTTCTTTCTCGATTTCCTTCTCTTTAGAAGTACTTGGACGAGAGATTGGTTTTTTGAAAGTTTTACCACTACGGGTAGTAATAACCTTCATTTCTCCATTCGAGTTTGCAATGGTATCACTAGGAAGACCACCCGAGGAAGAGGGTTTACACATGATAGCTTCAAACATACTAGCCATACTATCTTCAAATTTTAATTACCCTTGTTATAGTTACATTGATTTCCTTGATAACCACCACTTTGATTGTTGTTTTGATAGTTATTAGCATTTTGATTTTGTGGAGCTTGATTTGGGCGGGAACCTTGGCCGTTTTGGTTGTAAGTTCCCGTTGCTACGTAAGCACTCGAAGTGTTACCACCGGCTGTAATGCACTCGGAAAAACCATGAGCTCTACCACAAGATATGCAACTCTTTTCAACCGCTTTAACCGATGCGGAACTCAAAGCATCTTGTGCTTTCCAATGAGTCATAAGCGTCGAAAATTTATCGAAAAACCGATTCTCCTCATTTGCTTCATCATGTAAGGCATTCATGTTACAGGACGATGACGACGAACCCATAGTGGCAACACTCGGTGTGTTACGAGGGTTATAAACCTTAGATCTATTCTCGATGGTCGTTAAAGCTTCATTTGTCGTTTTGCACAAAATATTACCACCCGCGGCGGCATTCAAATAATCTCGTTCATGATCGTTAAGCCCATTATAAAAAGTATCAATTTGATGCAATTCGGAAAAATCATGGTGAGGACATTCATGTAACATTTCCTTAAATCGTTCCCATGCCATAGAAAAACTTTCATTAGATCTTTGTGTAAACCTTGAAATCTCATTTTTCAAATGTGTCGTCTTAGATGGCGGGAAAAATTGATTCACAAACTTAGAAACGAGATCACTCCATGTCAAAATCGAATTTGGCGATTCTTTCTCGAGCCAAATTTTTGCGGGTCCATCTAAAGAGTATGGAAACAACATCATCTTAATAGCGTCATGTGGAACATCCTTAAATTTGCTTGTTGCGGTGAGACGATTGAAATTTCGTATGTGATAATGTGGGTTGTCTTTTTCATGTCCGCGAAACTTGTTTGCTTGTAGCATCGACATTAAACCCGTCTTGATCTCGAAATTATCCGCAAGGATGGCGGGAATCACAATGGCTTCTCCAAAACCCTCGGTGGGTGCTTGAAGCAACTCCATCATAGTACGATTAGCCATAGTGACTATTGGTTCTACAACGGGTTCGACAATTGGAGGTTCTTCTTCAATTGAAGGATCTTGGTTTCCTTCCTTTTGACGACGTTTACGAGCATGTTTTGCTTGACTACGAGTTTGCATAAACGTGACATACAACGTGGAGGTGAGAAAATAAGATTCTTTTGGGGTTTTTGTGAATTTTCAATTTTTTTTGTGTTTTTGATTGTTTTTAATTTTTTGGATTTTGTGTGTATTATGTAGACAAAAATCTACCAATATCTCCTCGAACCAAACTCTTGATTAAAGGAGCCTCAAAGAATGAAAACGATCACGTGGAGTGAACGCCTTCGATGACTTTAGAACGTTGGTGGAATACCAAAACGTTCAAGAGGTTTTAATCACAAGAAACCACGCAAATATATATGATACGTAATAAAACTTTGGGCGGCAAAACCCGCGATTAGCTTTCAAAATCAAATACTCACAAGTGAACGGGAGGAATGAGGTGGCGTGAAGCACTTAAGTACCTTACTTCCCTTTAACGGCCTTTTATAGCACGTTGCCCCTATCTATTCACCTTAAAGTTCGTATTTTTCAAAATCGAGCTAAAAGAAAGTATTTATCTATTTTTGCCTTTTTCTTTTGGTTTGAGATTCGAATACAATAATTAGGTGATGAAATCCCAATTAAGCTTGTACTTTCACACTTTTGGAGATATTGTGATTTGATGGTGATACATATACAATATAGTAATAATAATTCACAAAGAAAACGAAAAACCGATAGTACGTGTTAATAGAGTTTTAATTAACACAAATACTATTTATGGCTATATATTAAAAACAAAATGGTCCAAATTAATCACAACACACCTCCCCGGCAGCGGCACCAAAATGATTGTGGTAAATTACACCTTTTAGGAAAAAAAGGCGTAAATGCGGTAAGTATTAAATACACGATTTAGGAAAATTGTGCACTAATGACCCAAAGGTGAAAGTTCGTTTCTCAAGGAGGTTTATTGTGTGTGAAAAACTTGTATGATTTTGGATTAATATTTGTAGAAAGAAAAGATGAGAAAAGAGAATGACGGATACGAGAAAATTACACTACGACGTACAAATCGTAAAACCGCAAAATAGACAAAATAAAAACTTGCACTAAAAATTCCCAAAAAATTACCAAAAACTCCTAAAAATCCAATTAGGTTTACAAATGATCAAAACTTTTTCAAACCTTTTATTTAATTAATATTTAATTTTTAATGCTAATTAAAGCCCTAAAAATCAAATAAATTAATAAAAAGCCCAAATAAAGATTTTTCAATTTGCAAACCTCAAAAATAACTTATTAAACTAAAAAGTATTTTTCCAATTTTTTAATACTATTAAATCTATTAAAAATGATTAAAAATGATTAAAAACTAAAATTAAATATTAAAATAATATTAAAAATTAAAAATTTATAAAAAATTCTAAAAACTTGCAAACTAGTTTATTTTAACCTAATTAAACAAAAAATGAAGTTGAAATTACCAAAATACCCCTATTGGGCCCTAAAATGGGCTAAAAACAAAAATAGTGTGCTTAATGGGATTTTAAGCCCAATAAGAATCAAACTCAACCAAATAAGCCCAAAATCTCTAGTCTAGTTTAAAATTCAATTTAAAAAAAAACTCTAAAGGCCCAAAAGCTGAAAGTGAGCTTATCACAACTTAAATCTCACACAACTTATTCTTAATGGGCCAATAAGCCCAATAAGCCATAAGCTCTAATTCAACACACATTCTTATTTGTGATTATAAAGCAGTTTGTAAAAAGAAATTTTGAAAAAGCTCAACAAATAAGCCAGAAATAAGCAAAGTACAGTTTCACTAAACGACAAAATAGTCGGGTTAGAGAATTAAGCTGTTTCAAGAGCTGATTCTTTTTGCAAAAGGTGACAAATAAGCAAACTAAGAAGATTCAACAAAGAAAATCCCAAAAAGCCAAGTAGAATAAGTTGTATAAGCAAATAAGCTGGCTGAAAAAGCCAAATAAGTTAGATTTCTAGCAAAACCTTAACCAAATAAGCTGAAACCTTCCAGATATGATATTAAGCTGAGAAAAATGACACCTATTAATAAAGATATGTTGTTGCATGTACCAATAAGCATAACTGAAAAATAAGCCAAATTGAGCTTATTTGACCAAAAGTCAAAGTGTTCCAAATTTCACCAAATTACCAGGACTTGTTTATGAGCTAGTTTTGAGAAACTTTTGTGAAGAATTCTAGGCTGAATCCTATGAATCAAGTAGGCCAGTTAGCCAACTTGATTTCAGTATTGTACAAATATGGCCAATAAGTCAGTTGGCTTATAAACACTTAAATAAGCAATCCAAGTATCAAACCAAGTACACAAGTAGCCAAATAACAAGTAACAAGCAATAAAATATCAGGGCAATCACTACATAATCAAATGCAAATCAAAATATGAGTGGTCACTTTGCTGATGCAAATGACCACTTCAGCCAACTTCTATAAGCTATAACTCTTACAATAAGCCACAAATGTTAACAAACAGATATAACACAGATAGCACACCACAAAAACTCTTCCCAAACAAAAATCAGACTCGGAATCCAACAAACAAAGATTTTATTCTTGCTTATATGTTTGACCAATTTCAAAACACTTAGACTGATTTTTTCCAAAACTTGCAAAACGCTTTCCAAACTTTGTGAGACTTAACCAATGACCAAAACAGCTTTCAAATGACTTGTTTAAAGACTACCAACCCCAAGAACCAAGGGCACAAGCCCTTTTGATCCCAAAATCCCAAACAACCTTGTTTTAGTACCTTTTCAAACAAACTTCTTATTCTTCCAAATAACCTACTAATTTTATGCTTCAAATAACTCAACTAGGTGACAACTAACAGGTTTAAACAATAAAACTCATAACACAAACACAAGATCTCAGAATCACATAGCAAATAACTTAGCAGATTTTCAACAAAATTTAAAAGAGAGAAAAGTGAAAGAGAATGAACCTCTTCCCCACAACTTCCTAGGGGAAGTCAGCAATTCTCCCTAGATTGTCGATCAACAACTAGATCACACCTAGGGTACTTGAACAAGGAATAGATATGCAGCCTTGGCTGATGGTTCAACAACTGAACCACAAGGCTGTGATCTTCAACATAAGCAACAAACAATCCAACCAAAGGTTGATATACCTTCACAAGCTTGGTGTCAACAAGCTTGCAAGAGCTTATAGCTTTTGGGTGGGGTTAAAACAGGTAAAATAGAAAATTAAAAACCCTAGATTTTGAAAAATTTCAACCTTGAAAACCTTTTCAAAACCAAACGTGCTTCAATCAAATGATCAAAACACTTTCAAAACATAAATTAGAACTCAGAATTTCCCTCTCCTTAACAACTTCAAACAATAAAAAGGAATTACACTTTCAAAATTAGAAAATACAAACTTTCATTAATTTTAAAGAAAATTACAAGAGAGAAGCAAAAACTGGAACAAGGGATCATCACAGGCTGATGTCTCCTTATATACTACTACATAGAAGGAACTAGAAGCTTAAAATTCAGAAACCCTAGCTAGAAATTCTCCAAAATGCCCTTGAGTACGTTTGCTATGAATAAGCTGTCCCTTTTGATCTTGGTCGTTTATTTTGCCTTTGGGACCAAGTATTGAGTGTGAGTTGTTGATCTTGCCACGTGGGATGGCTTGAAGAGGAAGTTGTGATATGATAGGTGGACGAGGTTGATGGGTGGGGTCCATTGGGTGATGGGATTGGTGAGTTGAGTGTGTGAGGTGAAGAGTGGGAGGGTTAATCACTTTTAGGTAAGGATAACTGGTATTAACCTTTTGTTTTGTACAAAGTAATTCTGGGTTCATAAAGGTGAACAGTAACAATGTTTGATCCGAAAAAGAGGGGAGGGTTGTGTTTGGCGCGTGTTTGTAGGTTTGAATGTTTGAGTGCACACTTTTGGTCCTTGTCTTTTGGCAAATGTTGTATATCAAGTCTTTCAGCCAACAAAAACGTATTCCCTTTGTTATTTAAGTTTCATTTTTCACATTTTGGCCACAAAACTTTATAACAAGGATATTAAGGACTTGTTTTGAACTTTCTTGATATTTCAAGAGCTGATCTTGTACATTCTTGAACTTTCAAGGTCTTCTTTGTATGTTTGACATTGAGGAGGACCATTGTTGTTAAATCTTCAATCTTGAGGGACTAAACTTGACAATTCTTCAAAGTTGAGGGACCTTTTTGTAAATTTGACAAACTTAAGGGACCAAACTTGTAATTATGAATACAGAAGGGTATTAAGTGTCATTCATTCGTTGATGAGGGATCATTCTTGAACATCTTCAATACTTCAAGTACTTTTCTTTAGAAAATCATAACTAAGGCCAGGTTCATTGTGCGGCTTCATTTCTCGTGTTCATTTTTCCTTGTTCCTTGTGATCTTTTGTCTTTTTAACGATATCCATACCTAAAATACACAAGTAACAAACACAAGCATATAATATGGCATTTTAATGATATTTTATGCATTTAAAGCCGGAAAAGAACGATGAGATCATGTATAAATGCCATCTCATCTTATAGCTTCACAAAAGGCACCAAATTGCACTTCATTATCAAATTCTCGACCATGATATGTATAATAGAGACAATTAGACATACTTGTTGATTTTAGATCTTCCGACTAAAGATTTCGAAATGATCGAAAGCTTCATTCTTATTAGCAAAAAATTTAGTCCAATTGAATCTAGCATAGTCATCAACTATTACTAGGGTATAAAGGTTATCTTCATAACTCCGTATAGTGAAAGGTCTAAAGAGATCCATATATAGGATCTCTAGGCACCGAGAGGTCGAAACTAAATTCTGGGCTTTGTGACTAGAGTGAACTTGCTTCCCAACTTTATAAGCATCACAAAAGTGACTATCAAACTTCATCTTGGGGAGATGTCTTACCAACTCCTTAGAGACTAAAGATTGAATTAAACGCATATTAGCATGACATAATCTCCTATGCTAAAGAGTAGAACTATCATCTAAAGTCGGTAGACATAAGTTGTCTTTAGACAAGCCTATAGACCTTCATGACATAAAGCTCATGCTTTCTAACACTTTTTCCAATGATCTTTCCATCTTTTACGATTTTACTATCATATTCCGAAAAGATGACCTTACACTTACTGTCATAAATTTAACCTAAACTTAGTAAGTTAAAACCTAAGTTATCTACGTGCTCAACATTTTCAATGGTCATGGAGTCAAGAGAAAGAGTACCTTTGCCAATGATGTTACCACGTAGTTTACTTGTGAAAGTGACGTTACCTTCATTATATGCTTTGTAGGTAGAGAACAAACTTCAATTACATGTCATGTGTTTAGAACAACCACTATCCTTAATCCACTCGTCGGGCTCCAAAACAATTCCCAAGCATATCTAGGTAACAACACACAAAATCAAACATTTGGTTCCCAATATCTCATGGGTCCAAAGTTGTTAGTTCCAAACATCCCTTGCATTTGGTTGGGATGCATGAATGAAGGACACATACCACACGGAGAAAAACGTTGTTGTTGGAAATAATTCTAATTCATATGAGCATTTTGATGTCCATTGTTTTTCTTATGTGTTTTAGACCTTGATCTAGAACAATTATTGTTTCTATGTGTGGGTGTCTTACTTCTAGGCCGTGACTTAGACTGTTCATTGTTTTTATGTGTGGGTGTTCTACTTCTAGGCCTTGAATCATTTCTTGCCCTAGGAGGAGGAGTAGATGATTTTCTTGATACTTCTTTCATTCCTGTTGACGGTTTGCTTAAGGGTGTATAAAATTTATTTAGCTCCCTTTTATCAAGAATAGGCAATTTAACATTGTTAATGACAAGATGTTTTGGACCTTTATTAGCAAGTGATGGGAGAATAGGCAGATAATCACACCAAGTGTGCTTGTGCAAGAATACCGACTTATAATTGACTCTATCATTTCTCGTTTTCAACAATTTAAAATCTCAAGTAATGAGACTCGTGGATGCTTAGCCTAATAAACCAATTAAGGTCTACATGGTTAAGGATACTAGCTAGAATAAACTTGGATAAGTCTATTCGGGTTGAGTCAAAATAATCGCAACGGGCCTAATATGTCAAAGATTTCTAAACTAGCTACACCACTTTATTAAAATTTGACTTTATTACAGGATATATACATATGAAAGCAACGATAAAAATTTAAAATTTACGACTAAAAGGCCAAAGTTAATAAAAAATTTGAAAAATGTTGAAAAAGATGATTTTCCTGTTAAATGAAGGCATTTTCATGGAAAAGTCCACTTAAAACTTCGATAGAAGTCCCCCTACACTTAATATAAACATTGTCCTCAATGTTTAAGCATATGGGAGTAAACTCCCCTACACTTAGGACATTGTGCACGTTGTTTAAATCTCGCTAAGGAAGAGACAACTAAAGAGATTCCTATTTTAATATTGAGAAATATAAAATAGCGAATCGAAAAGAGTTTAGGATAGAACCGGGAAGAAGGGAACACGGAATCACGGTTCGTCAAAAGTCATCAAGAGTGTGTCTTTGAAGCTCTAATCCCTGCATATGATAAGAAAGAGAACAAGAAACACCACGGGGCTCCCCCTACACTTATGGTGAAAACAGATAAAGATAGATAATCGGGTTGCCTCCCAAAGAGCGCTTGTTTTTGTTAACCGAGTCACGAGCCTGACTCGTCCCCGAATTAAATGGTCCATGGGGAAGCCTCGAATGTAATACCGGGATCAAAGACCTTGTCCTCGTTCCCGGAGGACATCAATAAAGGAGAGGCGGGAGGATAAGTCTTGAATGGTAGGAAAGTCTGCTCAATATAAGAAAAGCAAGTGAAATCCAGATTGACGGGAGGTGGGGTGGGTAAGGGAATCACATTGTCATCCTCCAAAGACAATGGATGCAGACCAATTGGCAAAGCCGTAAAATTATCAATCATAGAATGGTCCATGTCACCTCCTGGGTCAAAGCATTTATCCTCATGAAAGTAGATCTGGTCGATATCTTCGTAGATAAGGAGTGTAGAAACTCGTTTGAAAAGATCACGATCAAGTACGTAACCATCATTCATTTGTGGGGATTGTTGATAAGGTAAATCCTCACGAATGTGGTAAACGTAATTCTCATAAGAGGAGTGTTGATTAGATAACTCCTCGAGAATAGGATGTTTGGGGATGTGAGTTGGTTCGTCAGTATTATGAAAAATAAGACGTTCCAACTCATCAAGTTTGGCATCGATGTTGGAAAAGTCGACCTCGCTTGTAGGAGGAAGCAGAGGTAAAAGAGCTAGTTCTCGGTCGATAATTTCCTCAATCTCGGGCTCGAAGACGAAATGATCATACTCACCACATGTTGAACTCTTGTTGGGAGGATCAAATATCGCATGTGGAGTTGTGAGTATGTGATCATTGACTAGCGAAGCAAACTTGTTCGTAAGCTCCGCAAAAGTCGGCACATCACACAGATTTTCCGGAATACCCGCGGGCTCACTTGGGATGACGACAAGTTCCTCGACACTAGACTTTAGGAATTTGTCCGCTTCAGTTGCCGAGATAACGTCAAGATGCTCATCCTCCATGATGAGAGAGCCAACGGGCTCCTCGGGTGTGATAGCAATAGACGAAAGAGGAATGGGAGAAGTCTTACGTTGCTTTAGAAATTCCTCCTCGTCGAAAATAACCTCAATATCGTCATCGCTCTCCTCAATACCTAAAGGGCTAATAATAAGCTCAGGGATATGAGTACTCGTCTGATCTTGCTGCTGTAAAAATGACTCCATACAAGTTTGCAGCGTGTGTAAAAGCTCTTTCGTTTGTTCTTGAAAAGCTGTAGCAAGATCGTTTCTTTGTTCTTGAAAGGCTGTAGCAAGATCGTCAATTGGTTCTTTGTAACTCATCCCGTGACGAGGCTGATGATCAATTGGGTATTGCAGGGGTTGGTCTAAACTGGAAGGGGTATAATTATAGTAATTTTGATCACCCGTTGGACAGTGAAAACTTTCGTGAGGACCCCCACACTTATAGCACCACGGGGATGGAGAAAAATCCGGTGCATTTTGAGGATAAGGATCGTCATAGACGGGAGAGGGTGAGAAAGTATTGTAAGAGGAGAAGTACGAATTTGTTGAATTGCAAAATGGACAAAATCCAAATTGTGTATCGTTGATATCAGAACCACACCGCTCACAAGTACACCATTGACATGTTTGAAAACCATGCCATGGTCTCCCACACCGTACACAAGACGAATCCATGAAGAAAAATAGACAAGCAAGAAGAATATTTTTGGTGCAAAACTTTGAAAAATAAATGCTTTTTATGATTTTTCAAATGTTTTTGGGATTTTTGAAAATTTTTGATACAAAAAATAACGTTCACAAGTGAACGGATCCCAAAAGCCAACGCGTCTCTCACAAAAAACCGTTAATCCTCACGAAAAGAGCCGGCAGCGGCGCCATTTGAAATTGGGGTTTTGCTAGGTCAAAAAAGTTAGTTTTCTCGGTGTCTAATCGAATTGATTTCCGGTTAAGTGTGTGACTCAATTGTTTTTGGTTAAGAAAAAAGGAAGTTGATTATCTATAACTAATTAAAAAGTAAATGTGAAAAGTATTTAAAAACAAACTAAAGACAAGTACAAATAATAAAAGTAAAATAAGGTGAATATTAAAAATTAAAAATTAAAACGATATTAAAACGAATATTAAAACAAATAATAAAACGAAATTTAAAGCGAAACAATTAATAAAAATAAAACTAAAAGACGAAATTAACTATCGACTCGAAAATAAAGTTTACTTAATGAAAAAGGAGAGAATAAAACTAAAATAGTACTTTAAAGCTAAACGAGGCAAAACCTAAAGCGGGTACTAAATAAAAGATAAAACTTGAACTTTACGAAAAAATATTAATTTTAAAATTAGAAGAAAAATTCAACTAAAAATTCGTAACTTTCAGAAATAAAATCGGAACAACTTTCAGATTAAACTAAACGATTACGGAACAAAACTAATAAATAAACAAGCTAGCAGGCAGCTAGCTCAAGCTAGCAACCTGCTAGCTCAATTTGGCGCCAAGACTTTTCCATCGCAATACGCCAAAGAAACAAAACTGTTTCCATCGCAATATACAATGAGACAAAACTGTCGCAATATTTGATAAATGAAAAGTATCACAATGTTTATTTGGATCTATCGTAATATGTAAAAAAAAATAAAAACTGTCATAATAATAGAATATAACAAAGTATCGGAATACTAAAAGAAAACTGTCGGAATGTTTTAAAAAAGAACTATCGGAATGTCTAATAATAAAAATTGTCGGAATAATTAAAGTGCCAAATTCTATCCGAATGTGGCTATCAAAATTTGGGCAGCACTTCGTCGCAATATACCTTAAACTCCGTCGGAATATGCAATCGCAATGAGCGATCGCAATCCCGATCGGAATAAGGGGGATGGTACAAATGATTGCAAAGTAGAACCCTCAAGGGTTATTGCGATCTAAACAAGCAATCCGTCGGAATGTGTATTACCCTCAATATTGCGATGAACACCAACAAATCTGAAAATGGAGATAAGCAAAAATCTCAATAAGCACTTTCAATAAGCTCACTTAACCAAATCTAAATCAACTCACGAAGCATAAATTTGACAACTTTTGAAATATGAAATTCATAAACTTTAAAGGAACTTTAAAAAGATAAAACTTTTTAGAAAACTTTAAAATCAAATAAGCTAAATACAAAATAAGCCAATAAGATTGTCAAACTTATCGCTTAATTCGTATACAAGCCTAGATGGAAATAAAAAGATGAACTTTTTAATCAAATAAGCAATGGGATTAAGCAAAAGATTGCTTAATCCAAATTTGTAACAAATCAAAAACAAGAAAAGTAGGATGAGAAAGATAAAGAAAATATTGATTAAAGGAAAATAAAGATTAAACAACAAAATTAAAAACAGTTACTTGAATTAAAGGAATTAAAGTGCAAGACAATTAATTAAAATGACATGAAAAATAAAGTTGCAAGAAAATGAAAATGGTGGAAGAGCTAATTTGTCAAGTTAGCCAACAACTTGAAAATGAGAACAATCTAATCTATATATAGGGAGATTAGGGAGGAGCTTAGGAAGCTTCCTCCCTCTTTCTTCTTTCCTTAATTGCACACTTAGGTCCTTGATCTTCTTAATCCTTTGTTAATCTTCTTAATACTTGGACTTTGGCTCGGGATTTCTTTAACTCGTCTTGACATTTCTTCATAAATAAGACTTGAGTTCTTCGGCTTTTTAGTAAACTTCCGTCTTTTGACTTTTTCTTCGATAAATCTTCAGAAATGGTCTTGGACTTCCGTTCTTTTTGCACTTTTGATCTTTCGACTTCGTCTTTTGTCTTTTTCTTCGATAAAAGCCCGTGAAATCCCGTGTTTTCTCCACTTTTCACCTTTTTGTCCTAAATCACAACAAAAACACAAACCACACATAATTCCGACATAAATGACATAAAATACACGTTTTGGCTCGGTTATTATTGTAATTAAGTGGTAAAAAGGATGGGTGTTTGCACACCTATCAAATCCCCTACACTTAACCATTGCCATGCCCTCATGCAATGCTTAGTGACAAAGCAAATTTACACTTTTCTCATAATCAATCAACCTTGGCCTTATTAACATACAAAACAAAAATTAAAGTACTAAGAGAAATTAAAACTTTAAAGTAAACAAAAGAATAGAGAACCATTTTCACTTGAAAATAGCAATATGGAAATAACTTGCAAAGAGATCTAAGACTTACATTAGGGCTTCAGTGCTGCGAAGATTTATCACCCTCAAGTTTCACGTTCCCCAAAATAAGATTGAGAACGAGATCATTGTTATTATAAGTTAGCAAAACAAACACTTACACACATGGCTTAATTATATGCTTAAACTTCCTTATTCCTAGGTGTATCTCTTATATTTTATTTCTGTCTTAGAATGATCATGAAGATGCATTTTTGGACTTATTGCGATAGTTTATTTAGGAGAAAGCAAAGTAGGACGATTTGATCAATAGTTAGCTAAAGGACAAAATCTCTTAAAACTGCTTCTCGGGATATCAAAAAGTTCATATCTTGGCATAACTCGCTTCACGATTTGAGACCTTTCTCAGGCTGATATTTGGCATGTACTTCATTCTTCATATTTTGGAGACGTGCTTGAGATAATGGTCTTCTCTTCGTTAATAGAGTTCTTCACTTGGAGTATTCTTGAGGGATACTCCACTTTGTTGACCACGACTTCATCATTATTTCTTCAATCTCTATTTGAGATTTTGAGATACAACGATCCGCCTCCTTTTCAGACTTGGATCTATTTATCCTCATACCTTGTTAGGGTCTTTTCGGATAGACTTCTCCATGATCTTTATGGGAGTTGATTGCTTTTCGTCGTGAGTCTTGATCCTTCATATTGATTTTGGGAATAATGCTTTTCACATCATCTTGGATCTTTAGCAATAAAATGGAATCTTCATGCCTTGTTAGGGCCTTTTCGGACTCGCCAATCTTCGCGCCCCGCTTCATAAGTTATGCCTTGGCTATGAACTCTTATCATTACCGAGCAACTTTTAAACGATCTTGGGCTAGAAGCTAAGTAACTTTTCAAATCGTACGACCTTACTTATTGCAGATAAATTATTAGCAAGTGATGGGAGAATAGGCAGATAATCACACCAAGTGTGCTTGTGCAAGAATACCGACTTATAATTGACTCTATCATTTCTCGTTCTCCACAATTTAAAATCTCAAGTAATGAGACTCGTGGATGCTTAGCCTAATAAACCAGTTAAGGTCTACATGGTTAAGGATACTAGCTAGAATAAACTTGGATAAGTCTATTCGGGTTGAGTCAAAATAATCGCAACGGGCCTAATATGTCAAAGATTTCTAAACTAGCTACACCACTTTATTAAAATTTGACTTTATTGCAGGATATATACATATGAAAGCAACGATAAAAAATTAAAAATTACGACTAAATGGCCAAAGTTAATAAAAAATTTTAAAAATGTTGAAAAAGATGATTTTCTGGTTAAATGAAGGCATTTTCATGGAAAAGTCCACTTAAAACTTCGATAGAAGTCCCCCTACACTTAATATAAACATTGTCCTCAATGTTTAAGCATATAGGAGTAAACTCCCCTACACTTAGGACATTGTGCACGTTGTTTAAATCTCGCTAAGGAAGAGACAACTAAAGAGATTCCTATTTTAATATTGAGAAATATAAAATAGCGAATCGAAAAGAGTTTAGGATAGAACCGGGAAGAAGGGAACACGTAATCACGGTTCATCAAAAGTCATCAAGAGTGTGTCTTTGAAGCTCTAATCCCTGCATATGATAAGAAAGAGAACAAGAAACACCAGGGGGCTCCCCCTACACTTATGGTGAAAACAGATAAAGATAGATAATCGGGTTGCCTCCCGAAGAGCGCTTGTTTTTGTTAACCGAGTCACGAGCCTGACTCGTCCCCGAATTAAATGGTCCATGGGGAAGCCTCGAATGTAATACCGGGATCAAAGACCTTGTCCTCGTTCCCGGAGGACATCAACAAAGGAGAGGCGGGAGGATAAGTCTTGAATGGTAGGAAAGTCTGTTCAATATAAGAAAAGCAAGTAAAATCCAGATTGACGGGAGGTGGGGTGGGTAAGGGAATCACATTGTCATCCTCCAAAGACAATGGATGCAGACCAATTGGCAAAGCCGTAAAATTATCAATCATAGAATGGTCCATGTCACCTCCCGGGTCAAAGCATTTATCCTCATGAAAGTAGATCTTGTCGATATCATCGTAGATAAGGAGTGTAGAAACTCGTTTGAAAAGATCACGATCAAGTACGTAACCATCATTCATTTGTGGGGATTGTTGATAAGGTAAATCCTCACGAATGTGGTAAACGTAATTCTCATAAGAGGAGTGTTGATTAGGTAACTCCTCGAGAATAGGATGTTTGGGCATGTGAGTTGGTTCGTCAGTATTATGAAAAATAAGACGTTCCAACTCATCAAGTTCGGCATCAATGTTGGAAAAGTCGACCTCGCTTGTAAGAGGAAGCAGAGGTAAAAGAGCTAGATCTCGGTCGATAATTTCCTCAATCTCGGGCTCGAAGACGAAATGATCATACTCACCACATGTTGAACTCTTGTTGGGAGGATCAAATATCGCATGTGGAGTTGTGAGTATGTGATCACTGACTAGCGAAGCAAACTTGTCCGTAAGTTCCGCAAAAGTCGGCACATCACACAGATTTTCCGGAATACCCGCGGGCTCACTTGGGATGACGAAAAGTTCCTCGACACTAGACTTTAGGAATTTGTCCGCTTCAGTTGCCGAGATAACGTCAAGATGCTCATCCTCCATGATGAGAGAGCCAACGGGCTCCTCGGGTGTGATAGCAATAGACGAAGGAGGAATGGGAGAAGTCTTACGTTGCTTTAGAAATTCCTCCTCGTCGAAAATAACCTCAATATCGTCATCGCTCTCCTCAATACCTAAAGGGCTAATAATAAGCTCAGGGATATGAGTACTCGTCTGATCTTACTGCTGTAAAAATGACTCCATACAAGTTTGCAGCGTGTGTAAAAGCTCTTTCGTTTGTTCTTGAAAAGTTGTAGCAAGATCGTTTCTTTGTTCTTGAAAGGCTGTAGCAAGATCGTCAATTGGTTCTTGGTAACTCATCCCGTGACGAGGCTGATGATCAATTGGGTATTGCAGGGGTTGGTCAAAACTGGAAGGGGTATAATTATAGTAATTTTGATCCCCCGTTGGACAGTGAAAACTTTCGTGAGGACCCCCACACTTATAGCACCACGGGGATGGAGAAAAATCCTGTGCATTTTGAGGATAAGGATCGTCATAGACGGGAGAGGGTGAGAAAGTATTGTAAGAGGAGAAGTACGAATTTGTTGAATTGCAAAATGGACAAAATCCAAATTGTGTATCGTCGATATCAGAACCACACCGCTCACAAGTACACCATTGACATGTTTGAAAACCATGCCATGGTCTCCCACACCGTACACAAGACGAATCCATGAAGAAAAATAGACAACCAAGAAGAATATTTTTGGTGCAAAACTTTGAAAAAGAAATGCTTTTTATGATTTTTCAAATGTTTTTGGGATTGTTGAAAATTTTTGATACAAAAAATAACGTTCACAAGTGAACGGATCCCAAAAGCCAACGCGTCTCTCACAAAAAACCGTTAATCCTCACGAAAAGAGCCGACAGCGGCGCCATTTGAAATTGGGGTTTTGCTAGGTCAAAAAGTTCGTTTTCTCGGTGTCTAATCAAATTGATTTCCGGTTAAATGTGTGACTCAATTGTTTTTGGTTAAGAAAAAGGGAAGTTGATTATCTATAACTAATTAAAAAGTAAATGTGAAAAGTATTTAAAAACAAACTAAAGACAAGTACAAATAATAAAAGTAAAATAAGGTGAATATTAAAAACTAAAAATTAAAACGATATTAAAACGAATATTAAAACAAATAATAAAACGAAATTTAAAGCGAAACAATTAATAAAAATAAAACTAAAAGACGAAATTAACTATCGACTCGAAAATAAAGTTTACTTAATGAAAAAGGAGAGAATAAAACTAAAATGATACTTTAAAGCTAAACAAGGCAAAACCTAAAGCGGGTACTAAATAAAAGATAAAACTTGAACTTTACGAAAAAATATTAATTTTAAAATTAGAAGAAAAATTCAACTAAAAATACGTAACTTTCAAAAATAAAATCGGAACAACTTTCAGATTAAACTAAACGATTACGGAACAAAAATAATAAATAAACAAGCTAGCAGGCAGCTAGCTCAAGCTAGCAACCTGCTAGCTCAATTTGGAGCCAAGACTTTTCCATCGCAATACGCCAAAGAAACAAAACTGTTTCCATCGCAATATACAATGAGACAAAACTGTCGCAATATTTGATAAATGAAAAGTATCGCAATGTTTATTTGGATCTATCGTAATATGTAAAAAAAATAAAAACTGTCTTAATAATAGAATATAACAAAGTATCGGAATACTAAAAGAAAACTGTCGGAATGTTTTAAAAAAGAACTATCGGAATGTTTTAAAAAAGAACTATCGGAATGTCTAATAATAAAAATTGTCGGAATAATTAAAGTGCCAAATTCTATCCGAATGTGGCTATCAAAATTTGGGCAGCACTTCGTCGCAATATACCTTAAACTCCGTCGGAATATGCAATCGCAATGAGCGATCTCAATCCCGATCGGAATAAGGGGGATGGTACAAATGATCGCAAAGTAGAACCCTCAAGGGTTATTGCTATCTAAACAAGCAATCCGTCGGAATGTGTATTACCCTCAATATTGCGATGAACACCAGCAAATCCGAAAATGGAGATAAGCAAAAATCTCAATAAGCACTTTCAATAAGCTCACTTAACCAAATCTAAATCAACTCACGAAGCATAAATTTGACAACTTTTGAAATATGAAATTCATAAACTTTATTAAAGGAACTTTAAAAAGATAAAACTTTTTAGAAAACTTTAAAATCAAATAAGCTAAATACAAAATAAGCCAATAAGATTGTCAAACTTATCGCTTAATTCGTATACAAGCCTAGATGGAAATAAAAATATGAACTTTTTAATCAAATAAGCAATGGGATTATGCAAAAGATTGCTTAATCCGAATTTGTAACAAATCAAAAACAAGAAAAGTAGGATGAGAAAGATAAAGAAAATCTTGATTAGAGGAAAATAAAGATTAAACAACAAAATTAAAAACACTTACTTGAATTAAAGGAAATAAAGTGCAAGACAATTAATTAAAATGACATGAAAAATAAAGTTGCAAGAAAATGAAAATGGTGGAAGAGCTAATTTGTCAAGTTAGCCAACAACTTGAAAATGAGAACAATCTAATCTATATATAGGGAGATTAGGGAGGAGCTTAGGAAGCTTCCTCCCTCTTTCTTCTTTCCTTAATTGCACACTTAGGTCCTTGATCTTCTTAATCCTTTGTTAATCTTCTTAATACTTGGACTTTGGCTCGGGATTTCTTTAACTCGTCTTGACATTTCTTCATAAATAAGACTTGAGTTCTTCGGCTTTTTAGTAAACTTCCGTCTTTTGACTTTTTCTTCGATAAATCTTCAGAATTGGTCTTGGACTTCCGTTCTTTTTGCACTTTTGATCTTTCGACTTCGTCTTTTGTCTTTTTCTTCGATAAAAGCCCGTGAAATCCCGTGTTTTCTCCACTTTTCACCTTTTCATCCTAAATCACAACAAAAACACAAACCACGCATAATTCCGACATAAATGACATAAAATACACGTTTTTAATCGGTTATTATTGTAATTAAGTGGTAAAAAGGATGGGTGTTTACACACCTATCAGCTATCCACTTTAGATTTAATGGCCGAAGAAACTTCCTAACATTGTTCTTGCTAGAAAAACCTTTATCAAGTGCTTTTCGACTAGTAATAATAGTATCAAACCTAGCAGATGCACTATCAATAGTTTCATCTTCTAAGATGACAAATTGTTCATATTTTTGAACAAGAAGATGGATTTTGCTTTCTTTGACTTGACTATTACCTTGGTGGGTTATTAAAATAGTGTTCCAAATTTCTTTACCGATTTTACACATAAAAATCCTTTCATACTCTTCTTAGGCAAAACACTATAAATAACCATTTTAGTCTCATTATTTTTAGCAAGTTTCTTCTTAGTGTCATCATTAAAATATTCAAAAGAAACTAGTTAATTCTTTTAGAAACTTCACTATATTGTAAAGAAAAAAGTCACCAATGGTAATAACATGCCAAAGATCTAAATCGTTTGATTTTACATAAGTCTCAAATCTATCTTTCCAATAAATAAAACTATCGGTTTCATAAAGTGATGGTCTTTGCATAGGTTGCCCTTCCAGGTACTTTTCGGAATCCATACATCCATTTATGTTTAAAAATACAATATATTTTAAAATATTGAGCAACTCGCTCAGATACGAGTTGTAGAAACTTGAAGGGGGTTGAATAGTTTCTTAAGTTAAATCATCAAAGATCGGTTTTCAAAAAATGCTTTTCAAAAACTAGACTTGAGTGATTTATGTGAAATCTTCCTATGCACAATATGAATAATTGATAGTGGTTCTAAACTAATAATCACAAGTATATGCAATAAAGAATAATGAATGGAAAGAGATAAGGAAAGGAAAGATCAAATCGAACACCAAGGATTTATAGTTGTTCGGTAATGAAGCTCAGTCTTCGTTCCTACTCCACTCCTCGAGTACTCCTTACTTGAGAGTTCACTAATCAACAAGCTCCTTAATGTGGAGAAACCATACACATCGCTTAACTAATTTCCGATTCTAAGCTAAAAGTCGAGACTTAATCTTAGTTAGGACCAATCTACACCAATATACTTTAAGGCCTAAGTATTAACCACGATACATACATAACTTCCAAATAAACAACAATTTGGATCATTCACAATGACATAAGAATGAAATATAGTTTTTGATCTTCAATAGATATTTAGTTTGACACAACACTTCAAGGATGAAAGTGTTCTTCTCTTTGCACTTGAGAGGATGAGAGGGGAGGAGAAAGATTCACTTCTAAACAAGTATAGTCAACCAAATAACCAAGAATTTGTGTGATTAAAGAAGGTGGATTGAATATGAAAATATGTGTGCAAAAGAGGTGAACTAGAAATCTAGAAATGGTATACTATTTATAGGCTAAGAGCCCAACGGTCATATCTGGCCGTGGTTCATTAAATAGGCCCGCGGTTCCATATCGATATGGATACACGACCCCTATTTTGAGCCGCGTCAGTAGAATCAGCTTCTTTTTGTCTTTTAGTGGTGAAATCTCATTTGGTGTAGTTTTTATCCAAAAAGGATATTCCTAAACCATTTGGAATATGCCATATTCAAATTTCTAATTTCCATTTTAATAAAACATTTTCTTAAAAATAAAGTTTATTAAAAACAGTTGTCACTTTGAAATAAAAGTAGCTTTTAAAAAAATATTAATCCTTGATAACTTAGTTAGGTTAAGAACTTGTTTATTCATACCTTAAGTGATAATGGATAAAATGAAAAATACTTGAAGTCAATCTAATTTTCGTTGTTTTTGTAAATTCTTGTTTTTATATATTGTTGTAATTAAAACAAGACGAGACCGGAAAATGCAAGTAATGTTTTAGGCATCATTTTATTAACAAGGTTTCAAGTCTTGTTTAAGTATAGGCGGTAGGTGATCTTAGTTTTTGAAGTCATTTGGTTTAAAAGTTCATAAGCTTATTTGGTGAATAAGCTTGTAATAAGCTGGATTTGGGTATACTAAAGAGTAAAAATGTTAAAAGGGTGTTTATGGGTTGTTAGGTCACAACCATTACCTTGGACCCTTTATAAGTCCTCTTTTTGCTTTTTGAAGCTTATTTGGATAAATCTGCTTATCATAGCTTATCTGGTCGTTTATTGTATTGTTTGTTGCTTTAATTTGCTTTATAACTATTTTACTTGCTTATGAGATCATTTGCTTAATTTGTCTTTCACTTAGTTGTATTCTCATAAGCTTTATTTTATATTCTGCTAGTATAAGGGGTGTTTAGGATTAACTTAGTCTTAAACACCACTTAGATTTAGGTGGTAAGTTCTTTTAGTATTTGCTTACTTCTTTTATAGTTTGTTTGTTATGAAAACCATAAAAATAATAAAAATATAATCCTTAATTTCTGCAATACACTGTGTTGGATCTTAGATCTTGATAGGTGTTGATTTGGTTTGTTTATGGCTTAAATTTACTTGTGCATTTGTTTTGTCAAGGTTACTTTTGCGTTGCTTAGGTAGAAACACACTTGCTTATATTCTGTCACTTACTTCTTAAGTTTTTGACACAAAAATCTCAAAAGCTTTGTAGAAGTGTGGTGGTTTTATTAGTTAAGATTAGGCTTTGTTAGTTAGGAATGCAGTAGATCATAGGTAATCATGAATCTGTTTTCGTTGGAAGATAGTTTTGAGTTTTTACTAAGCTTAGATCTAGATGTTAAGTTCTTTCTATATTTTCTTACTTATTTCATAGTTTGTTTGTTATAAAAACTAAAAAAATAATAAAAATATAGTCCTTAATTTTTGCAAATTGACACTATGTTGGATCTTAGATCTTGATAGGTGTTGATTTGGTTTGTTTATGGCTTGAACTTACTTGTGTATTTCGTTTTTTCAAGGTTAATTTTAAGTTGCTTAGGTAGAAACACACTTGTTTATATTCTGTCACTTAGTTCTTAAGCTTTTGACACAAAAATCTCAAAAGCTTTGTAGAAGTGTGGTGGCTTTATTAGTTAAGATTAGGCTTTTTTATTTAGGAATTCAACAAATCATAGGTAATCATCAATTTGTTTCAAATGGGAGATAGTTTTGAGCTTATAATGAGCTTATTGATAAGCTTGAGTCTGGCAAAATAAAACTCTACTTGCATACTCTAAGCCCACTTGCACTATTTCAATTTTCTTGCTTGATTTCTGTGTATTTTGCTTGTTTAAGTGTTTATGAGTGTTTGATCTTGTTTATTGTTGTTTGTACTCTTATAATAAGCCAACTGCTTATTGTGAGCTTTTCATTAAAAAGCCAAAAAAATATATGTTGGAAGCAAAAAGGTAACACGACTCGAACTTATGACCTTCTCACCCCCAACACACTAACGCACACTCACAATACCATTTGTGCCCGTAGGACTTTCCTCTCCTACTTTGTTTTCCTTTTTCTTTTTATCACTTTTTATTTTCTTTTATATTTAATAAGCTGTCTACAACTTATATCTTATTTCTGCTTAAATTAGTCATGCTACAACTTCATTTTTGTACTCAAAATCATTTTTCCCACATATTCTTATAGCTTGCCTAGTTTCTTAGCTTTTGGTTTAGTTTTCATCAGGATTTAACTAATATATTTTTTTATGTAAAGTGCTTATTGAATTTTACATCTTATTTACTTAGCTTATTGTGAAATTCTTCCTTCCATAGTTCTTATTTCTTTATTTTCAGTCTCTGTGTCAAATTTCAAGTCATGTGGTTGAGTTTTATTTAAATTCGACTATATTGTCTTATCAGGGATTTCATTTTAGCTTATTCTAGCTTAATATGTAAGCTTATTTGGTTTTTCTTTTTTCTGTTTGTTTTATAATCTCATTTTAGGATCTCTTGCAAAGTTTCACATCATTCCCTTTTGAGTTTTTTATGTTTTACTTAGTGCTTAATGCTTATTTCAATAAGCTAAGTAAAATCCTCGGTCAAAGGTGCTTAGTTTAAAGTTGTTCAAAATTCCATTTTAAGCATTTCTATCTTTTCACTTTTTCATTTTTTGTTCTTTTTACTTATTTGGCTTTTAAGCCCATTAAGTTAAAAGCCCATTTTTAGTTTTAATTTTTTTTATTTTTAGTTTATTTAAGTAATTTTAATAAGTTTAGAAAATTTTGAATTTTTCGCATTATTTTAATATTTTCTCGTTTTGCGTGATTTTTCGTATTTTTACGTTTTAGGTAATTTAATTTTCCGTTTTTGTTTTTATTTCTTCAACGATCATCTTCGATCATTTGACCAAATCCAAATCAAGAATCTCAAATTCGCAATTTCCTCGTTGAACAACGATCTCGGGCTCACTTTCGTGATTTTATTCGTGTTCGTAAGTTCCTATCGACTTACCTATTAACGTAAATTTATTACGTATAGTAAAACCCCAATTACTAGCCTAAGGGACCGTTTGGTAGCGGGTTATGGAATCAAAAGAATACAATGATAGTTGATAACAAATGTTTTGTATGTCTATTTTTTTATTAATATAATACCTTTATGTATAGGCTTTTATAAAACCCTACTCACAAAACCTTTTGACTTTTTGAATTTGGCAGTCACTAGCATTTTGATGTCCTTTGTTTAAATTTATTAATCTGTATATATATATATATATATATATATATATATATATATATATATATATATATATATATATATATATATATTGATCTATTTTTACCTAATTTATAAGTCATGCATTGAAATGTTGTACCTTGTGCATTAAGGTTATTGTAATTTGTCGTCAGATAATCTTATTGCCTAAATGTAATGCTATAAATGTTGTTAGACTTGTCTTAAAAGACTATGAATTGATTTTAAGTGAAATGGTTAATATAATGGTTTTTAGGTCAATAAGCCTAATGACTTTGTACGTTGGGTAATTAGTGTTTATTTCATCATGTAAACTTATTCTAGGTCTTATATATATTATGTTTATGACTTCTAATGATTCTACACACTTAGTTTAGTGATTTGTATAGGATAATATCAATCATATCCTAGGTATAATTAGGTTATTTTATGGTTACATGCTTAAATAACTTGTACTTTGTGCTACACAGAATAAATCCTATATAGCATTAGTAGAAACTTTGAATGATATCGAAGAGTATGCGGCTATTACTCTTTAATATTATGAAGATTGTGTATATTTTGAGAGATAAATCAAAACAAAGAACGTAAACTAAATACTTCAGTATTATTATCAATAAAACGAATAGTCTTAATATAGAGTATTAGGGTTACAACCTTGAAGTTAAGATACAAGGAAAAGAGATATGTAAACCTAAACCTAGGACCTCCTTTTATAGTGCAATGAGTCTTTACAAGATAAAGATATGAATGAATAAGTTTAAATTTTTAGAAGATATACACAATATCTTTTATGCATATCCCATGCATCTTGAGTCTTTATCTCTAAAGTAGCAATAATATCTCTGACAACATTAAGATATGACTATGTCCAGTTTGTCAAATTCTATCGAAACAGAACCAACACTAATAGTATCATTACTAGCATTAAACTTATTAATATTGGTAATGCAATATAAACCAGCACAAATTTTAATCCTTACAGTTCTTATTACTACTGTTTGTAGAACTCTTGTGGTAAATTTCTTACCATTGATTTATTTAAAAATTAATATAAGTATTATGATGTTGAATGTGATGATGATGAATTGGGATAATCCGTGTTTGTGTTTTTATACAATTATGGAGTAGTGTGATATACTTGTGTGATGAACATGAATTCTAAAGGAGATTTATTATTAGATCCTGAAAATATAATTGAGTTTGTAAGGTTGTTAAATTCCCAAACATGTTTTGATAATCGGTAAAATATGGTTTTATTGGATTCAAAGGTCGAAAGGATTTTCGGTAAACCTTATTCTAAAAGATTTGTACATGAGTCGATTTAGTTTCTTGGTGATTGACACTCACCGGGACGAACCGGTTAAAGGGACTTGTTGAATGATTTATCTTGGTATATATCGAAAGGACCTATTCAAACCAAACTTATCTTTTAATCTTTTCAAACAAATGGTAGTTATGATGGGTTAAAAGAGATGATCATAGGTCGAAAGGGCTCGTGTTAATACACTTGTTAATATGAGTTTTATGAAATACATCATGGATTAAAGTTCATATACATTAGATTTGCGTTAGCCTTAAAATATTGAGTCAAACAAGAATGATCGGTCATAGGTTTATTATGTATCGTTTATTAGAACGTTGTAATAGTTAGTTAAATAGTCGTGACATTACGGGCTTGATGGCTAGCTTAAAAGGCCTCTTTCAAGGTACTACGCATTTATTCAAGCCCGACCTAAACAATATAGTCCATAAACAAGCCCACATGTAGGGGTACTATAAATACCCTTCCTAGCATGTTAGGAAGGGTGTTGGTTGTTTAGTTTCTTAATCTAATCCTTCCTAAGTTTCACATATCTCTCTCTCTTTTCTCTCTCTACTTTATCTCTCTAGAATTCATCTACTTCATCTCTTTTCTTCCTTTAATTCATGTTATAATCATCACAAAGTTAGGGACAACAATTGGTATCAATCACTATGGTGTAGATTTGTGATTGGTTGTTGTTATTTCATTTGATTCGTATGATTTAATCCATAAATCATCTCGGATTCAAATTTTTTTGTGTTTTCCGTGCTCTAAATCTTGATATAAATCTCCTACATAGTTGTGGTAGGGATTTGGGTGCTTTGGATTGGTTAAAATAACGAATTTCTAATCAAAAATCTCACTTTTAATCATTTTTCACGAAATAGTAACCATATTGCGACACTTTAGCTTGAAATTCCATTGCAAAGGCCTAGGGTTTCTGGATTGGGACCAATATTGCGATAGGGTTTCTTATTGCGATAAACATTGCGACAGGTGACATTGCGACAGGTGACATTGCGACATGTGGCATTGCGACAGGTGACATTGCGATAGGTGACATTGCGACAAGTGATATTGCGACAGGGTTGGTATTGCGACAGGGTTAGTATTGCGACAATTTTTGAACATTGCAACGAATCATCTTTTTGAACATTGCGAAATCACCAAATTTTGATCGAAGCATTTTTAGACTTAGCCAGTATCTAGACTTGTTTCGGAATATCGTTTTCCCGTCAAGTAAATTCAAATTTTTTCCATACTAGTTTTAGGCTATTTCTAACTCGATTTCAAAATTTGGCGATTACAAAATTTTTTCGGTCTACCGTTATATCGGATTGGGGAATTTATTGTCGGACTGACAAAAATCGCAATTTTCGGAATTTCAACCACAACCCAATCACACCATATCTACTTAAGATCCGAAGTCACTTCATCAACAGAGAGACGATCATCATGGAAAAGAGTGAGTGTTCAGATGTGACAACTCTCGAGATGGAACGATTACAACAACGGACACGCTTCTTGAGAGATAAATGCATGGAAAGTTTGAGAATACTTCAATCATCGTTTGAGAGCCTTTCAAACGTCTTGCTATACTTAGGTGAATCTACTGGCACGTTCACAAGAGCATTCACACATGCCATGGAGAAACTTGCGGCACAACTTGTCAAAGAAAGACTTTTTGGGAGTCAATGCAAGATCACCTTCACTGAACTCAACACGACATTTGAAATGACCTTTGATTCAGAATTTCTCATGTCTTCGAGTACACATCGATGCTTCATGAGACATCATAAAAATGCTCAAACGTTCAAAGACCTGATCTCAAGTAACATACAATCCATTGCAACCTATGTCCACAAAACAATAATTCACGAACAAGAGATAGATAGAAGGTTCAAAGCAAGTGGTGGTACATTATCGGGTCATGAGAATGAAAGCTGCATATCACGGAACACAAAGCATGGTTCGCAGAATGATCATACCATACATGGGAAAGAAAGAAGTAGCACTGGTACACAAGACATCAGTTTTGAGACTTTCATCAGCAATACAGCTTCCTATGATAATGACCCTGTTTACGATTATGAGCCATTGGAAGAGGTACACAATGATGAATATAATGTGTTTTTCAATACTAATACGCATGAGCATTGTGATCAAAATCAAACCCTTATTGACACATGTATGACGAAAAAGGTTGATAGCAATACCATACCTGATCCCTCATACACATGCAATAATGAGTCTGACGATGATCAACATGCAAATGAGTATGATGATGAGGAGCGTATTGCGCTTGCTAGTTTACAAAAAGATGTCAAAGAAACTAGAAAGAGTCAAACGCAAGTAAAGAAGGCAAACGCTATGCTCACTCAAAATTTTGAAGAATGCAAAGCTGCTCTAATTAAATCTAGTGAAACCATTGATAGTTATAGCTATCAGCTTCTTCAAAAGACCAGCGAGATTGAGGGGTACAAAGGGTGGTTAATTAACGTCAAAAAGGATGATTATCAATAGAAATATAACGAAACTCTTAAGCTTCCAGAACAAGAGAAACGTAATCATAACACCTCTTTGAGTACTGAACGTCACAAAATATATCTTGCTACCACAAAAGTCAATGAGCTAACTCAAGTAAATGGTTTTCTTCAAGAGGAAAAAACTAAACTTGCTAATGAAAAGACAACATTGGTTGAAAAGTTGGAAAAGGATTTCAAAACTAAACAAGCGAATGACATCGACAAAATGGTGGAACTTGAAAATCAAATTGATTTTTACAAGAAATTTGTTTACAAAACTAATCAATCAATTCAAACCATGAGAATGTTGGCACCTCGTTCGTTTTTCAAGGGTAGACCTAGTTTTGCAAATCCTAAGTACCTAGAGCAAGCTTAATTTGAGAATCAACACCTATATCTTGATGAGTCCCAATGGACCGATCTTGATTGCCTTGTTGTAAGGCCCAACAATGAAGAGACAACCGACTTGGAAGAAGAGAATAGATCAAAAGTTATTAAAGAGTTTGTTAAACCATATAATTATGCTTATGAAAACAGTCTTTATGGTCTTTTCAAAACGCAAACACAGAAGTCTTGTGAGCAAATATTTTCGAATGTGAACAAATAAGAATTAAATGGAGACAAGTTTTTTCCACTAAGAAAACTAATGTTTCAAAATTTATTGGGTACTTGCCGCATCAAGCTTCTATCAGCAAGAGTAAGCAAGCACTTAGTATTCTTAAGAGTAACATCGAAAATTTCAAAAAGGTTGTTGACGATGACTGGAAAAACGTGAACTTTTGAAAGGTGATAAAGAAATTCCTCACGATATAACTGTTCTTGTGAAAACTATTTTGATTCCTCTTGCGGAAAGAACAAAGAAACATGCTTTAGAATTTGAAAAGTTAATAGATCAAGAAATGTTTGACGATTTGAAATATGTGGAATCTCTTGAAAAAGAAATTGTCGATCATCAACCTGAAAGAGCCGAGTTTTCCACAGCATATGATCTACTCTTACAAGAATGTCTCTCCAAAGATATTTTGTGTGTTGCTCTTACATCTTGTGCTGATATAGATGAGTATTATGACGTGGAATGCAAATATCTTGATCAAGTCAAAGAGTGTGAACGTCTTGAAACTGAGCTTTTGATACATACAGATAATGTTGATAAAAAGGCTTTTGCGTTAATTCAACACCGATGTGAATTCCTTCAAAAAACTGTCATACTCTTGAACTTTCTTTGCAAGAAAAAGTCGGAAAAGGTCCAAATGACAATAACTTGCAAGTAAAACTTTTCGCTTTGTGTCGAGAAATGAACGAAAAGAGTATGGAAATTACAAACTTGAAAGCTCAGTTGCAAAGTGATCGAAGAGTTGAAGAAACTCGTTGTTAAGCAGGGTGGGAAAATTGTGGAACCTAAAGTTGTGAAACCTGTTGTTCGACAACCCAATGCGTACAAGGTTCCAAAGTCGTATATCTTAGGAAAACCGACTCCTTTCTCAAATTCTTCTCATGTGAAATCTAGGTTACCTCCTAAGACTGATGTGCAACCAAGTGTTCCAAAACCATCCATATCACTCCATGTTCCTCCATTTAGAAAGCACACTGTTGCTATATATATATATATATATATATATATATATATATATATATATATATATATATATATATATATATATATATATATATATATATATATACATATATATATATAAATATATATATATATATATATATATATATATATATATATATATATATATATATATATATATATATATATATATATATATATATATATATATATATATATATATATATATATATATATATATATATATATATATATATATATATATATATATATATATATATATATATATATATATATATATATATATATATATATATATATATATATATATATATATATATATATATATATATATATATATATATATATATATATATATATATATATATATATATATATATATATATATATATATGTATATATATAACCCAACCATGTGAATGCACCTAGCACTTCTCGGACTCTTCCAAGACGTGTGACATTCATGTCCACAAAGGAATCTGTAGGTTCAAATGACTTAGTTCACACCAACAAACTAGAGTGTTGGAAATACGTTTTTACGTATTTATGAAGGATCGGTCGCTCCAACGATATATTAATGAAATGGGCTCGTGATCTATTTAGTAAATGTATAGCCCGCTAAGCCCACATGTAGGGTGGGCTATATAACCCTTCCTAGCATGTTAGGAAGGGTAAGATTTTCATTATTCATCAATCTAATATTCTACTTTCTCTCTCTACTCCTTCCTTCTCTCCTTTCTCTCTCTAGTTCATCTTCCACTTCCCTTCCATTCAATAGATATTCCATATATTGCTTAATCCTAAGAAACTATGGACCTACAATTGGTATCAAGAGCTTTGGTTGATTCTTAGGATTTACGTATTTTTTTATCTTTTTTATCAATTTTTTTATCATACTTCATCAATTTTTCTGAATTTTGGTAATCAGTTTTCTTTATCAAATCTCAATATCATTTTGGTAATCAGTTTTCTATAATTTTTGTCTCATCTTTTATCTATTGTTTTTGTCAGATTTTTTTTATATAATCTTGTTATAATCTTTTTGTTCTATCATTTTCATTGAAAAGCAAAAGTATTAGATTTTATTAATTTTCAATCATCATTTTTTATAACTTTTGTTCCGAATCTGATAAATCATCCTTTGTTTATAAATTTTTATAACATTTGTTCAATTTTTCTCTCTCTCCAATCTCAAAGCTGTCAACAGTCTGATATCACGTTTTTTGTCTCATCCGTATCTGTATTTTCGGAAAAGGGTTATTTTTTCCGAAGATTTATCTGAAAAGATCAGTTTTTCCGAAGAATTTTCTGAAAACCCACTTATTCCGAAGAAATTTTTGAAAACCCACTTATTCCGAAGAAAGTTCTGAAAATCCACTTATTGTGAAGAATTCTCTGAAAAGTTCAATTTTTCTGAAAATTGGTTCTTTTCTGAAAAGATAGCTTATTCCGAAGAATTTCTAAAAATCAGAAGAAGACTCAACTCCACTCAAAACTGATTCAAACACAACGGCAACCACATAACTCAAAACCATTTCGACTTTTGATTCGACCCACAAATCAGACCACTTGACTGAACCAAAAACAAACTCTCGACTCACACTCTAATATTCTCACCCTCGACTCTAAAAACCAAACTCTCGACCAACTTTAAACTCGCACCCAACACCAAAGACCCTCGCACACTCACCCTCGACACCAAAACCCAAACTCACTCGATCACTCTCTTTCCCCGTCTCATATCATCCGTAGAACCACCCTCGACTCGACTTAAACACACCCACAGACCCAAAAACATTTTGGTAAACAACTCACTCATTTCACAACTTGAACCCACACTCCTCAACCACTCGACCTCTCAACATCAGTCACTCGACTCGACCCTCGACACAACACTCGACTCTCAAAACCACCTTAACACAAACACTCTCGAACTCAAGACTCGACTCACCCTCATCAGACCCTCTCTACCACCACATTCTAATAAAAAACTCACACAACTCCATCTCAGTTTGCAAATCGATTTAAGATTCATAAAACTTTCATAGATCTTTAAAAATCGAATTCAATCATCATAAATTCGTATTAGGTTTTAAACCAAGTATTAATATACGAAATTAAATAAAGATCTTTAACAAACTTGTTAAGATCATTATTTTTTTCGATTCGTTAAACAAAAGCGACATGCAATTAATTACACCTACCCGAGACCTCTATGAGATCTTGTAGCCGACAATAGATCAATCTTCTTTGGATATATGTAATAATCATAAGCAGTATCTTCCATTTTGGGTGCTTGTGGTTCGAGGGCTTTATAAGGTTTATAGATGATCTGTTGTAGATTAGATGATAGATAGATCTTGTTTTGATTAAGATTGTTTAGTTTTTGGTTGAGAGGATTTAAAGGGGGCAAAGATAACAAGAGGTGTAAGTTACTGTTGTGATAAATTTAGTTTGAAGGTTTTTGAGAGCAGGCTTATTTGTGTGGGGAGAGAGAGAGTTATAGAGGATCAAAACTGGCGGAGTAAACAATGAGTGAAAATTATTAGGGTTGACTCAACTTTAAATACACGGTGTATGTGGTTAGTGGATTAGGTATGCTACGTGTCGTATTTTCTTATATGTGTGTAGTGTTTGTACACATTTCTGGCACCATTGGGCTTTAAAGTTTTTTAAACGTTTCTTAGTTATCATTATTCACGTTACATGTATGCGTTACATGTATTAGTTTTTTTTAAAAGTTTTCTAAACGTTTTAATTATATACGTTTTGGAAAAGATATTTAGCGTGTTTTTGGTAAATTCATCGGGCTCGAAAGGAGTAAATTTTAAGGGGTCGAGTTTCATGGTTTGTTTTTAGATATAATTCGTCGGGCCGATTATTATATTCACCAAAAGTTGGATTTATTTGTTGACGGGCTTTATTTTTGGAGTGAGCCGACTTTGATTTGGTCTCCGGTTTAATTTATCATCGTTTGAGCCGACAACAATTTTTGAGCCGAATAAAGAGTTATACCATCAAACGAGGATTGTGACGAAGTTTTACGGTTTATTAATTGGTTGGGGTGTAAAATCTCGTAAAATCGACTTCACGACTTCTTCAAGAATTGTAAAATCCCGAAAACAACCACATCCACATCATTTTTCATCGATATTTAATGGATTCGTTAGATTCGACATGTCAAAAGGGAGAAGCGCATAAAATGCAAGACAAAGTTCGTGATAATGGAATTACTTCATTTCACCTACTTCAGTTTCATCTTGTCACTCTTTCATGGCTTCAAGGAGGGAGCGAATTTGTGACACTCTTTGGCCAAGATCGTCATATATTCATGGAATCGATGTTCATCATCTTGAACCAACTAGCAGAGCAACTCCATAATGAAGACTTTAATCACTCTACATCAAAAACAACATCTCAGGCTCTTGTGACACAACTCACGCCTTTCCTCCAATTCAGTATCATCAAGTCTGACAGTTCAGGGATATGCCGGTCATTTTTTCGAGACACACAAACCGAGCTTCAAGTTTTCCGTGGTACACTATTGAAACTTTTGTCATCGGTCTTGTCTTTGATTTATGAAAAATCCTGACTTCAGCAAGCTTGTGATAATGGAGTGCGAGATTCTATGATGCAAGAGGAAACTGATCATACAATTGACGCATTGGAGGCTGCTAAAAATTGTAAGGACATGGAATCAACAGTTAAGCATGACATCAGCAACACATCAGGGAATGTTATAGATATCTCTTATGATGACACCATACCCGTTTATGATGAAGAGCCTACACATATGGTACAATGTAATGTTGTATATGATGTCTATGCGGATGAACTAACGCATGTTGAGCATTCTGAACCTAATTATGACAAACATGGGATGGAAAAGAGTGATAGAAATACCACTTCTGATTCATCCGATGTAAGTCATAATGGGGGAGAGATTGTTCAGAATGCTATAGTACATCATGATAAATGCTTTATGACTGCTTTATTAACTGATTCCGATTCCAAGATTAGAGAGCTTGAAACGATTGTAGCTCAACAATCTAAAGATCTTGAGGATGCCAAATTAGAATTTTCCAAGAAAATGGACAAATCTAAAACATATTTTGAAAAACTTGAAAAGTCAAACGTAAAATTGGATCAACAAGTTTTAGATTCTAAAGCAGAAAAGGATAATCTTTTGAAACAAATTCAACTGCTTGAATCTAAGTTGGCATCCCAAGATAACTTGCTCAAAGAGAATGAGACTTTAAAGGCTCAAGTACAGGAAAAGGTCTTTCTATAGCTGCATTGAAAAACGAATTGAGGAAAACTAAAGGAACTAGTGTGGACACTAAGATTGAAAAACCATCAATCTTGGGGAAACCGCCTACAAATCAGTTCATTTGACAACCGACTGCATTTAGATCCGAGCGATCACAATCCTCGAGACCGCGGTTTGCCTCCCAAGTTGATATGGTTCATCTTTCTAGAACAGTCACTCCACCATCTAGGCCCAATGTGACTAAAACAGCTTTTTCTAGACCTAATCAGATGATTGACTCTAGTTTCCCTAGACATAATACAAAGAACACGTCTCAAACTAGTTCAAATGACGTTCGCCATACATTTGATCTAAGGGAAGCTAAGCAGAAGACACAAGTAAGAGATAGGAATTTCAAACCTAGTCAGATTCCTTCTAGTTTACCCAACATTGCTAACCGTAGCATGTCACATCCTAGGAGCATCAATCAATTGTCTAGGAATTCTAGATCTTACTCGGACATTAAATATGCTACGTGTAAAACATGTAGGAAATGTGTCTTTAAAGCCAATCATGATTCTTGTATCAAAAAATTACTTAATGAGGTGAACTCCCGTGCTAGACTTAAATCCCAGTGGGTTGCCAAAATCAAACCCATTGGTAAAATGTGGCGCCCCACTGGTAGAACTTTCACTCTTGTAGGAAACGAGTGCCCTTTAACTAGGATACTCTCCGATTCTACTAAGACTACTAGGGTGGAAATTGCAAAGGATGATACATCACTCAAGCCTGAACTTAAGGTTTTCTATAAACGGAAATGTTTGCCAGCTAAGACAAGTGAATCATCTACTCAGGTCGCCTCTGGCACAAGAAAAGACAACTATGAACCCCCACATGGTTCTAAGATTGATATCGCTAACCCATATCAAATCATGCAAATTCCTAATGAGTATGCAGGTACCAAAGTTGATGTTCCAAAAGAACGAAGTGGTCCAATCGTTGTATACCGTTCAACTAAGGACACTCTTAGAGTTTGGTTGCTGAAGAAGCAGATATCGGAGAAACAAGTGTTTTAGGGGTTTCATGGTTAAGCTTACCACAAAGGACTTACAGTCACATAACAGACTGTAACTCGCTCTCAAAAGACAGGAAAGTTCATCCCGATGATGACTTATCCTCAAAACGAGAAATTAAATTTTCTCGGACACGAGCTTACATTTAAAACTATTCAAGGGTTTTAAGCTCGTGTAAAAGACTTAGTCACATCACAGACTATAACTCGTTCATCAGAGAAAGGGAAGTCTATCTACGCAACGATAACTTACCCTCAAAACGAGAAATTAAGTTTTCTCGGACACGAGCTTACACTAAAACCATTCAAAGGTTTTAAGCTCGTGTGTATGGCTCCTCGTTAAATGACAGACGATGACCCGGACTTCAGAGACAGGGAAGTTTATCTACGCAACGATAACTTACCCTCAAAACGAGAAATTAATTTTTCTCGGACACGAGCTTACATTAAAACCATTCAAAGGTTTCTAGCTCGTCTATAAGGCTCATCATTAAATATCAGATGATGACCCGATCTTCAAAGAAAGGAAAGGTTATTGCCGATGATAAACTTATTCTTACAACAAGAAATTAATTTTTCTCGGTCATGAGATTCTATTAAAACATTCCAAGTTTTAAGCTCAGAAAGGAAAGTGTATCTTTTAAATAAGACAATTTTTCCTCATAACGGGAAATTCATTTTTCTCGATCATGAGCTTTACGTTAAAACATTCAAAGATTTTCCAGCTCGTGAAAACGACTTCTAAGTAAATGTCAACTTAGGAATCGTTCTTCAGTTAAAAGGAAAGGTTATCGTCGATGATAAACTTATCCTCACAACGGGAAGTTTACAACTTCTCGGACTTGAGCTCGTTTTGTAAGATATTCAACATCTTAAGCTCAAGTAATTGTTTTTCAAAACATTGAACACAATTTTTCGACAATTTCTCAAAAGTTTTTTCTAAATCATTCAAAATTGTGTGTTCAAAAATGTTTTTGATAAAAAGAGCATGTCTTCTGGAATCGATAATATTTACGATACTAGAAATGTCTTTCAATACTGACACGGGGTTGTAAATAAAGTTCGAGCAGATGTTCAAATGTTTTAAAACATGCTCAAAATGGTTTGCTATTATTTCAGATCGTAACCCGCTTTTTCATACTCAAGTCAAGCATTTCACCGGAAAGCTTTGACTCAACAACGGGGAATTAATTTTCTCGGGCATGGTTTATTTTATAACCATGTAAGGGATTGTGTTTACAGAATAACACAATCTAACACGAATATATGTACGTGTCAGTGCATTTATTTGTTAAAACAAGAGAAATCTTATTTTTATGAAGTTATCATCTACACCAACCGTAGCAAATTACAATTGATATCTACATACTCGACAATGAGACTACTCAAATGACAACTACCGCTCTTTCAACAGAACACGGGTCAACAATTGAGGGGGAGCAATTGTCCAGAATTCAGAATCTTTGATGCCGAAAGTGCCAAATTCACATATTGGTGTCAAGACAATGATATCAATCATACACATGGAGTCAAGAAATAACTTCAGACGTGACGAGGCGACCAACATTCATGAACAAGAACCATGTGATTCTCTCATATGATGTTCTCCATCAATCAGGTCCAACCTCGTAAATTGCTAATATTGTGAATTCATTATCATATATGATCTTTGCACGTGATAAATACCTTACACTTGTGTTTAAAAGGTATTTAATTTATGTTTCAAGTACACCCTCATTAATTTGAGGGGGAGCTTGTGTAATTCATGAAGATAATTAGATTTTCATTTTTCTTCCCAAATTTTCTTAAAATGCTATTAAATCAATTGATATTAAAAACATCAATTGGGTTAATATTTTTAATATGGGGGAGAAAATGTGATTTAATATGGGAAATGATTAATCACAAATGGTTTGACTTAACGTGCTAGCTCATCCCGACATGTGCGAAATGTTTTCGGATATCGTGGCATATGTTAAGGGGGAGCAAAATGGATTTGCACTTCAAAATGGATTTCATGGTGACATACACTTACCCAAAACATCTCTATTCATGACGGTGAAGATTGTGGTGACATAAGGATGTTAGGATAGGTTAAAGTCCAATGATTCCTCTAGAACCGGAGGAATCTTCCCAAGGACATTCCATAGCTAGAAATAGTAGTCCTTAGGAAAGATGGAGAAAGATTGTGAACGTAGCTGAATGTCGACCAAGTACTTAAGTTAGCACTGGAACAATCACAACAAGATGCTAGTTATGACGTATTGGTAAGCATTGAAGGGGTTGAAGAATGAAAAAGAATTGTAAAGATAAAGGGTCTAAAGAAAGAAGCCCTCCTTACAACCTTAGGCAGAAACCGGGTCAATACACATGCTATTGAGATCATTTTTTAAATGATGCTTGATATTAAAGATAAGACATCATGGACCCAGTGATGCAATGCACAACCCATCCCAGCTAACTCATATATCTCTCAAAAGATATTTGTTTTAATCACACGGATACAACGTATTATCTATTGATTTATTCACTCCGAATAAATTGGTATTGAAATGGTGGCACTCCTCTCCAGCCTCCGATCACTAAAATCCAAAATGCACGATCGAGTCTAGAGCTATTTGAGATCATCAAATATCTCATTAGGACACACTCTCATATTTCCTTTCTTCTTCACACACTGTGAAAAGTAAGAAAAATCTTAAGAGTCCTACGCAAAATCTTTATGATCTTGCCTGAACATTCGAGTAATATGAAAGTATTTACAATGAAGATGGAAATCCTTCTTGAGCGAACATCAAAAAGCTCATGGTAGGTGCTTGTGCGATTCTTTATGAATCATACTTGTGATAACTGGAAAGCAACAGTGGTTTAAACTCTCAAATGAATTTAAACACGTTCCAGGCCTCTACGCAATATCTTAGTGATCTTGCCAGAAGATTCAGAGTAATACTATTAAGTATTTTACAGTGACTAGTGTAAATCCTTCTAGTGTCAACATCAAACAGCACTTGGTAGGCAACTTGCAAGATTCTGTATGAATTAAGCTAGTGACAACTGGAAAGCAACGATGGTGCGATTCTTTAATGGATCAAACTTGTTCCAGGTATATGTATTGACGGCTTCAATCATACGGATAATTTTATCCAAATGATTCACTTTTTACGTTCGCAGTCAACTTTGGACGGTCGAGTAAAGAGAAAGGGTTTACCCGCGAAATCTTGTCAAGGAGGTTCTTTATTGAAACTACCTGCCACAAGTACGATATTTAATATCGTCCAACGGTCTTCACCGACCGGAGGTAAAATGCTACCGAATTAGAATGAAATGTTCAAGGCCATTTCATCCGTGTATATGGTTTGTTGCTAACTGTACAATCCAGAAGAAGTCGTCACCACATGCTTATACTGCATACAATCCAGAAGAAGTCGTCACCACATGCTTATACTGCATACACTTAGTACTTCAACAAATTCAAGAAATTCTGAAGGTCAAGTCTTCCGCTGTATCAAACTCTGAAGCTTTCAAGAATTTAAAGGTATAATTTTGTGGAACATGACGTCACGGAGAGGCAAATATCACAAGTGATGAATGCACAAGGTCAAGGCAAGGAAACATGCTCAAGACTAAAGTCAAAGATCACATCAAGCATATTCACAAGAACAAGATCGAAGACTCAAGCATAGATGCTAGGTTTAAGATTTTGTAAAAAGATGTGACCTCACTTAGGGGGAGATTGTTGGAAATATGTTTTTCCCAATAAAGTCTCGGTCACATCTTAGTTAGCATAGATCACGAGATATAGACTATTTAGAACTTTGTCTCTTGGAGCGACCTCCCTTAGGGGGAGATTGTTGGAAATACGTTTTTACGTATTTATGAAGGATCGGTCGCTCTAACAATATATTAATGTAATGGGCTCGTGATCTATTTAGTAAATGTATAACCCGTTAAGCCCACATGTAGGGTGGGCTATATAACCCTTCCCAGCATGTTAGGAAGGGTAAGTTTTTCATTATTCATCAATCTAATATTCTACTTTCTCTCTCTACTCCTTCCTTCTCTCCTTTCTCTCTCTAGTTCATCTTCCACTTCCCTTCCATTCAATAGATATTCCATATATTGCTTAATCCTAAGAAACTATGGACCTACATAGAGGATGCTAAGCAAAAAGGGAAGATTCAGAAAGACAAACCCGTGTATTCAAAACCTAGTTCACCAAATCCCGCTAGAGTTCAACACACTCCTAATGGTAGTCAACCAAAACCTAGGATCCCTTACCATCAACCTAGGAATTGGAGACCATCCATGAATAGTCATGTTTCGAACACTACGCCTGAACGATTTCAGAAACCCAGGAATACAAGGACTTTCGTGAATCCTAAATTCCCCGTATGCCCCACTTGCAAAAAGGGCATTCACAATGGAAGTCATGACCATTGCATTCTACAATACCTATATGAGGTTAAAACTCGTGCCTTTGGCCAGAGAAAGAATGCAGAATCCCATAAGACAACAAGGAGATACAAACCCGTCGCATCGAAAAGTAATAACAACAAATCTGAAACGTGGATTAAAAAAGGACATAGTTTCTCTCCAAAGAAGTCTTCCGTTGTGCAAGAGAAAACTACTCCTAAATCTAGTCTTCAGTGGAAACCAACGGGTCGGATCTTCACGGAAGTTGGTCTTAAGTGGATTCTAATAGAGAAGAGTGATGAAACTTGCACTAGCACGAATGCGAATGTTTTGACCGTAGACAAGGAATTTGTTACTCCTAACACTAGTATTTGTGCGAACTCTTCTTCTGTTATTGCAGGTATAACAGCGGATTCTGAACCCAATTCTTCTTCCTCAAAGGGTTCCAATTTTGTACATTCGATATCACCTTCTTCTGTTGTACAAATCTATTTTGGATTACTTTCGAAAAACTTGAAAAATACAAAAATAAAATAAAATGTAAATATCGTTAGAAAAACAAAATAAAAAAAGGAAAAATATTTGAAAATAAACAAAAATATTATTCTCGACATGTATTTCTGTATCGATAATATGGACGTACTTAGAAATGTCGCTCAATAACGACACGGGTGTGTACATAAAGCTCGAATGAAAGTTGTAAATATATTTTTCAAAACATCTCATTTCAATGATTTATAATTACTTCAGATTGTGACTCGTGCCTTAAAGAAAGGAAAGTTGATCACGGATGATAACTTATCCTTAACAACGGGAAAATAGAATTTTCTCGGTCATGAGCTATCAATAAAAACATTCCATGTTTTTAAGCTCATGTAAACGAATTACAGTTAAATGTCAGATTGTAACTCGAACTTCAAATAAAGGAAAGTGTATCTTTAAAGATAACTTATCCTTAAAACAGGTAGAGAAATCTATCACGGGTTGAGCTTGTCATAAAACATTCAACATTTTGAGCTCAACACAATAGCTTGTTATCACTTTCAGATTGCAACCCGGTTCTATATTCACAGGGGAGTGTATGATTTAGTGCTCTTACCTTCAGCAAAAGAAGAGAAATATTCTTACACTTGAGTGGAATCGTCAAGACATTTAAAGTCTATGAACTCAAGTTAATGCTTTAGAAAAACCACTTTGCCAAAAAGAATGGATTTTTCAAAAAGCATTGAACACAATCTTTTTAAGAATTTTTCAATGATATTCAAAATCTTTCAAAAATTGTGTGTTCAACAACTCCTATCCTCAAAAGTTTAATGTGGATCATATCCTCGTAATGACAATTTAATTAGATCAATTTTTAAGGGGGAGCTTTCCAAATTCATGCTAAGTTTGACACATTTTTCTCCCGAAGTTTTTCAAGACTATTTTCGCGATATATTTTAATCAAATTTGGTATCTCTAATATCAAATTTTTTTATATATTAGAGTTAGGGGGATAAAATGTGATTAAAATATGATCTAAAGACTCAATCACTTATGGTTACGATCAAATACCCACAACATCTTTAATCCACGACGTTATTGGTGTCAAAAGGGTGGTTTGGTTTAAGTCCTATGATCCAACCAGAACTGGAGGAATCTTCCCAGGGACAATCCAATAGATTATTGGAAGTCCTTAGGAAAGATGGAGTAGAATGTGAACGTAGCTGAATGCCAACTATGTAACACCCCCAAATTTATACAACTCAGTTTAGCGAAAGACTAGTTGGTGTTACGGGATAGCAGATTACTCACATCATAGACAACGCTTAAAAATCGCGTCGTTTAATAATAAAGCATTTCCATTCATAAATATCAAAGTTACATAGGTCCCAAGTCATATTATTTCATACAAAGTTTTACAAAGTGTTTGAATGGAAATTATAATTTAAGTGTGGGCCATGAATTCTTGTCGTCTTCCCGAGAATTACCTTCAAGTACCTGAGACAAAACATGTTAAAAGAAAAGGTCAGCGATAACGCCGAGTGAATTCATAGAGTTTAATAAAATCCATCAATATAATATCAGTATAAAATTATTACTGAAAATCATTTTGTACAAATCATTTTGATAGACCATAAAATAGCCAAAGTCATTTGATACAAATCTTCATCAAAATCATAATATAGGCGTTTGCCTTAAAAGTCATTACACGAGCCAATGTCGTAAAAACATCATACCATACGTCTTATGACGTTGTATGAAAATAAAAACCGTTATATGAATATGGTTATGAAAACCAAAACACGAACATAATATCAATAGTATGACCCTGTATTGCTAGTCAGGCAATACATCGTAATTCGGTGCGTCCATTAGTATTTCGTTAATTGGATTATTATAAGCCGCATGACATTGTTACCTTACTAAACCAACAACGGGTAACTAACCCGATACTCAATTTGCCCATCTAAAGTAGCGTGTCGTCACAAAGGTCACGCTATGGAAATCTTCTCATACATAAATTCGCTTACCAATCAATGTGGCACGACGGGGATCAACCGTCAAGGCGCGAACTGGGGTGATCGTCCCCAAATAGTACTATTATATGCATAAGCGTCTACCAAACCCCGGTAGTTCACAATTCATGCTAATGGGACTTTTAGTGACATAACCTAACTTTAATAATCCATTTTATTTCATCTATCGGGTCATTTAATCATTCATAGGGTCATACAATCATCCGGGTCCAAATCAATAAACAAACAATCGGGACAAATGTGTCCTATTTTATAAAAACTAACATGTTATCTCCCTCGCGGGTTTATAAAATATTTCATAAAAACATTTAAAAGAGTGCGAGGCTATGAACTCACGTGGATGTGAGAAAGCGGGTTATCGGCAATTCGGATGTACGGTACGTGCTTCAATCACAGAAACCTAGACAAATAATACTCGTCTTAGACTCTTGTCCAATGACTTTATAAAAATAACAATTATGTATACATATGATGATTTTATATATATGATGATGATCAAGTGGGTTTATACATTTTTACTCATTCATTATAGTGTTATGTATTGGTAACTTTTGTACTAGTTTACTAGTTTTACTTATTTACATGTTTTAGACCCAATAAGCCTATTATAATCCCAATAATATTCATTAGTCCAATTATACTTTTATTATCAGTATTTATACTTTACATGTTGGGCCCAAATGGGTTAAGCCCAATAAATAAGTTTATAAGTGTTTTAGCCCATTTTGTTGTATTATTAGTCCAATAACGTTAACTTAGCCCGTTAATGTCCGTATGTTTTATAGTTCGGGTTTTATCGGTTTTTACTTGTTATATATGTTTATATATCAGTATATGAGTTTATAAAAGTTTACATTAGACGGGTCCAACCGTCTAAGTTTTATTTAACAAAAACGTTAATTTTACGGTAATAGCCGAAAAAGTCGTAAAAATCATGTTTATAGTTTTATAACTTACAAAACTTATCAAACTACCATTTTTATAAAATGTTCATTTATTTATCCTTATACATATTTATATAAATGTATTATATAAGTTAGTGGGTTTTAATTCACATTTTATACTATTTTTAGTTGAGTGCTTATATAATACTATTAAACATTAATTCTTTAAAAATCTGATTTTTAGTTTCATGTTCACCAAAACAGCCATATCTAGAGTTCTATATGGAGATAGAAGCTCAAATTTTTATGACATAAACTACATGATATTTTCTCCATTTAACTCTCCTATAGCTACTGTTGAATCAGCCTTTAAGTATTTTCTAAAAATCATCCAAAACAGTGAACTCAGATTTGTATTCTAAACTTGTTTTGATCATATCTCACTCATTTTGATGATTCCATTGCATGGCCAACTCTCACATGTGTATGACATCTAATACTTACTGTAAATTGATTCCACCATGCCATTTTATCAGTTTAACATTTGGTTACTTACTGTTTTTATACAGCTATCATATTTAGCAAGATTTTAACCTTGTTACCTATGGTTTTTCATCTCTTTAATCATATTTATCAACACTTGATCCCCACACAACATTTTTATCATCATATATTCATCATATACATATACAATAAGAAAGAAAATACATGATTACATAATCAAAATAAAAAGAGGATGGGAAGAACAATCTTTATACCACCAAAGTGATGAAATGATGAGCTTTTGGATGAACAAGACATGGTTTTGGGTAACCAAGCTTATGAGATATCAACACCACTTCTAGGATCACCAAGTATTTGTAGATTCCTCCAAAAATCAGCCCTTGTTCTTCATGAAAACTCCTTGAGAAATCAGCCGCCAAGACTCCATGGAAACTCCTCCTTGGATGTTATAATCACCACCAATCAATAGGGTTTCAAAAGGGCTTCAACATGTGTATGAACAACATGAGATTTCATGGTTAAATCAAGATCAAAATGGGGTGTTTTGTGAGTGATATGGGACGAAATTTGAGAGAGAGATGAGAGAGTTTTGAGATTTGCATGTGAAAAATGAAAGCAAATGGTTATGTTTAGTGGTTTTGATGTTTAGTGTAAAACTTGTAGCTTTCAAGTTAAGCTAAGTAGGACAAGTGTGAGTAACTTGTGTAAAACTTGACACAAGGTTAGTGTGGTGTCACAATGTGGCCATCCCATGTGTGGGGGTGGGGCAAAACTTGTTTTTGTCTCATCCCCAATTATTTACGGGTACTCCTCGATTCTAGTTTCCTCGATTTGCGTGCCCTCGGGTCGTTTTACGAAAAACGTTTTATAAATTATGAATCAACGGCACAAAACGAATCTAATAAAAATTGTCTCATCAAAAACGGAGTTCGAGAACGTAAATACGTAATCCTAAGGTTTCCGGTTTAGTCGTAAAGGACGTTAAATTAAAATCGTAAGACCTAATCTCTTCTCGTAAATTTGTGAGTTTATGAACCAACACAAATTTAAAACTCCAAACTAATATTCACGAATAAATTTTTTTTCTGAAATGTCGGACTGTCACCAAAGACGGTGTATGTAAACGTAAGCACGTGACGTTGAATCCTCCGGTTTAGACGTAGTCGACGCTACTTCAAGACGTAAATCCAAATTACTTCCCAAAAATAAGTGAGTTCATATTGTAACATTAAAATAGTGTTTTCAAATAAATATTGAGAATAAAATATCAACCATAAATTGACGGATTGTCACAGCATTTACCCCTAAACAGGATCTTTGTCCTCAAAGATCATCTTACTACTCGCTTCTTATAGAGTTAAAGCCATGTGGGTATTTCCTCCACATTCGGTCTTTTCTCACAAGTGTAATTCATTACAATACACGAGTTTCATTCAACATAACTACGGGAATAAGATCAGGCTAAATGTTGACTTACTTTCTCTATCCATGATGTTCACGGGTTTTTGATGAATGCAACTTTTCGCTGATCTAAGCTTTATTAAGAAACAATCAGATTCTCACTTGATAGATATTCCATCAAGTTCGATATACGAAACATAATTCACGCATCTCTTGAAGTCCTTGGGTAGATCCAGCTTATATGCCTTTCAAACAATCTTTTACATCACCTCAATGGTCCCATACAACGGGGACCTATATCCCATGATTTGCCAGATCATTAATTCATTTTTTTCCAAGGTTAAAATTTTTGGCATAACTTCGCTACCCATCTGGCACTTCAAGATCTACATTTCATATTCACATAACCTCCTGCCCGCTATTGACAGTCAATAATCAAATCGTAACTTCAACAATCATTTCAGGTCTCGCGGGTTGAGTATTTTGTAAGGTTAGGTTCGCCATCACAGAAAACCTTAAACCTAAAAGACATGCCCAACTCACAATGGGTGTATGTCGGGTGTCTTCATCTCAACTCCTGCTTAGAGATGCTCTAATAATTAGATCATGACAAGATTCGATCTCGATCTTAATACGATAATTATCAATGATAATCTCTCCAAAGGAAAACGATTATACGGTTTATTACCAAAGGTCATTCATTCAAACATAAAATAGCACTTATATTACTTTGTATCGTTACTTTAGCTCGTCCCTTCGATTGGGGTGGTACATAGTACTCTCATCAAGGTTCGTTCTCAATGACTTCTAAGCAAATCTCTAGAAATTCAATGCGAAGCGAGGATCTTGATATAGATGTTCGATACATGCACACTATGTTTACATAACTCCTTTGCATTTATCATTAACGGGAATGATATTAGCATATTTGGTCAGTCTGTCGACGATGACCCAAATCGAATCAAATTCAGATGATGACCTTTGCAATAGCTAGACGTTTACTAATGTATGAGGCGATGTCTGCCTTCATAATTTCCATCAGTACAACTTCTTCAGACAAAGATACTTTTAGTCATAAATGACATAAATAGAATACTTATACTTACAAATTCCAACATAACTATATCTCACAATCTCCATATTTAGGCAATCATAAGTGGCCTTTAAAACATTTAACGCTATCGGCTTCTCAATTCTAATGGTTCACATTATCCGCGAACCCCTTTTTATTATATATATTATCCTTTTTACAATCATCGGCTATTTTTAAATTGTTCGGCAATTTATTTTGCACCTTCATTATTAAGGAACATGTTCTAATGGATTCTTTATCCTTTCTATATTATGTGTCAGTATCTACATTCACTTTCTCTGATGAAATATATATATCATGACCGTGTTAATTCAAAATTTCTTTCTTCATATCTTCTATGTTTTAGTTTCGTCTCAACTATCTTTTTATCCGTTTTACTCAATCAGACGTCTAAAGCGTCGATAACTATTCCTAGTAAATAATAGATATTTAATTTTATGAAACGTAACCGTAAAAAGTTTTAAATTTCTTAGTTCGACTAATTATGTAAAAATGTTCAAAATAAATTTGAATTTAATTAATACGATTTTTGCTGATTTATCGAAAATAATTAATAAGATTCGTAAATGTTTGAAAAATCTTTGGTTATACTTTGGTCGAAATTTTCTTAGTTGAAAAGCAAAAATTGTCGTTTCAAATTTCAAGTCATAGTTTAAATGTTTTCCTCAATCCCTTTTAGGTTGTCTTGAGGTATATACAAACATTTACCCCTAAACAGAAGTTTAGTTAAATGGTTTGTGTATAAGGGAATAATCCCTTAAAAATCCTTTGTTAAAACATTTGTCAAAATATATTTGCACTTTTCTTTTTAGTATAACTCAAAGTCTTAAATGACTTCTAATTTTTGAAGAGTCAATATATTCCATTTTCTATTAATCACACGGTCAAATAATGTAAAGGATTAAGTCTTTCATCAGATGTTAAATATTCAAGGTACAAGTTTTCACTACTCGGCCGACTCAGGGCATTCTACAAATAATTATTAACTCATTCTTATTCTTATAAACAAACAAATGGTCCTTAATGATCTCAAGCATGGATTTATCAAAATACAACCTACACACGGGATTCACCAATTTATGAATACTACATGTGCATTGATCAATCCAAACGACATCACGTGAAACTCATAATGTTCATTACAAGTTCTGGATGTAGTTATTGGAATAGATAATCTTTTTCGCAGATGCGAAGTTGATGATAACCATGCCATAGATCAAATCTTTAAAACATACACTAGAACCTTGTAAATGATCGAACAAATCTTCCATTTCGAGTCATGGATATCGTTTTTGATTGTCAATTTACTCAGTTCACAGTAATCTATAAATATAAGAAATAATAACACCATAGCTCTTCATGATGACGAGCTTGGTAGAATAAAATCTTTCCCCGACAACTCTCTCAGTTGTACGGTAATTCTTTTAATTCAGATGGTGCTGAAGTACAGTGCACACGCCACAGGTGCAGCACCAGGAATATAATCAATACCAAATTCAACTTGCCTTAATCGCAAAAGTCTAGGTAATTTACCAACAAATACCTTCTAAAAATTTCAGATAACAGAAATATCTTTTATTAAATTCATATTAGGTTCTTTCTAGATTATATTATCTATGACTAATTCACAACCATTCACGGTATAATTTTTAAGTCTAAATGCAGGATAAAATCATCCATCAAGAATTATTTAGATCACTTTTGATAATCAACATCTTATATTTTAGGGGAATTCTATTCGAGTTCCCATCAATTAAGACAATGTCGTCATGTCATAATCAATCAATCCATTCTACTGGCAATATCAACTTTCCAGTTTCATTGCCGTCGATAAGATGTGAACTTCTCAAAAGACTAATAATAACTCAAAATCCTTCACAAATTCAAGGATATATGGAGACACAACTACCATCTAAAGAGTAAGGTCAACGCACAATCTATGCGAGAGAATTTCAAATCAGATACAGACGAAAACATTTAATGAATATGAATATATCCCATGTTTTCATAATTTGAGTACGCATTCGAAAGCTCCTTGGATCGTTACCCAGGTCATTCAAATGAAATCAAATCATAAGAAATGATAAGAACGTCAATACATCCAGTCGGGTATCAACACTCGGTAATCAGATACTTTTCCTAAGAATCTCACCGCGAAAGAATTGGACAAGAAAGAATTGTCAATTGTCAGATAAGACAATTTCCACAGATGAGTAAATTCGGCTCAGAAGAATAGATGGCATGGGCACATATGTAGATGTCTCTAACATTATGTCCCTATTTTGCACTTCTTGCAGATCTCATAAAATTTTATCTTTCACAATCTTCAAAGAAAATATAGTGTTCATTCATTAGTTTTATGGTGACTACTAATCAGCCTTGCATGGTCCATTCCAAATTGTATGTAGGCGCGCAACTATATACAATTTCAAGATTAACGATGCAATACTCAGTTCGTCAAAATTTTTATCATCATGTTTATAATAAAAACATTTTCATGCTTAATTCTTAAATAAGAATCAAGAATAAATTTACAAAGATTTTCCTTGTTATGAAAACAGTTAAGTTTTCCAAGGTACTTTATAAACAACCTCATTTTGATAACAATCACTTATAAATCTCACTTTGAATAATCCTTATAGTGATGAAAATTCAATTTCCTCAAATGATACTGTTTTATCTTATAAAAACAATGAGTGATCTGCAAAAGAGTGATGAAAAGTTGTTCACCAAGAACTAACTACAATACAATAGAAAACGAGCTTTAGCCAATTTATCATGAGGTTCATGACCTCGATGGCACTCACGAAGAATAATTCACAACGTAACTCAATTCGAGATGAGTACTTGTTCAATGGTTGCATTACTAATGCGAACATTAGGAAGAAGAAAGAAAGATAGATAACATCGATACATGTAGAATTTAGCAATCAAAGGTAGTCTTTTTATTAATCACAAACAAGTCAAAATTGTACCGTAACGCATTACGTGTCACTATGTCATACAATTCTTAGAACTCATCCTACCAACTGATGTCTCAGTTTAGTTAGGGATTTTTAAAAGATACCACAATGAATATTAATCTACAGAGTCATTAGGTGTTCCACATGTCCCAGAAGATCCATCGGTCTCAATTCAGAAGAATATTTCTTCAATTTATTTCTTGGACATTGGGCATCCTCGTTAGTGGACAAGGGCCTGGGAATAACACTTATCATAAACTAACAATCAATTAAAACCTTATAATTTAATCACAAAACTTAACGACTTCCTCTTAACAATCTCATATTCCATACAGGTTAAGTTTCACTTTATTCAAGTTATAACAAAATTTATACTCAATGCGATATCCTACTTCATTCTTCAATACTTTCATCCTTATTCTTACACCTTAATAGGGCAATAAAAGCTCGATATGATCAACACTTAATTTCCAATCCTATAGCTCTTACAACAACAATTATCAAATGAGTCACTAGTATGAGATGACTCATACATTCAATTAGACTTCTCGGAAAGGTACTAGTGGCATGAGGCTTTTGGGTATAGGCTCCAATTACAGCCTCAAGTGCAACATTCACCCTTTCGATTTCAATTTAAGAATTGGATGACAACGAATCAGATGACATCTTTCAAGGTGGTAATGTTTTGTCAAACTCCACTCTATAAGAAAAGATCGTCATGACATCGATATCAGATTTAATCTCGCCAATTCTTTTTCAATATCACAATCAACTAATATCTACATTTCTACGAATATCAACCATTTGTTGGGATCATAGATATCCACAACTTGGTTTAGATCTAGGATAGCTAGAATTCCTACGAGAATGGCTTCGATTAATTTACTAGGGGATTTAGGGTTACTTGTGACAATCTACGTCGTATAAATAACTCGTATAAATATCAAAATAATCATCAAACAATCATGTAATCAAATTACATCATATATATATAATCCAAGTTATATATATATATATATATTAAAATAACACTTCTCAGTCTGGCCTTGTCGGTAACTCGGGAATTCTTCGGCACTGTTATAGTCAAAAGATTTTTAGACATTTTGTGAAAAATGTTTATAGTTAAAAGATTTTGAAATGTTTTATTCAAAACCTTAGTTTTAAAAATCTTTCGTTCTCTATAGCGAGAGCTCTGGTACCAAACTGTAACACCCCCAAATTTATACAACTCAGTTTAGCGGAAGACTAGTTGGTGTTACGGGATAGCACATTACTCACATCATAGACAACGCTTAAAAATCGCGTCGTTTAATAATAAAGCATTTCCATTCATAAATATCAAAGTTACATAGGTCCCAAGTCATATTATTTCATACAAAGTTTTACAAAGTGTTTGAATGGAAATTATAATTTAAGTGTGGGCCATGAATTCTTGTCGTCTTACCGAGAATTACCTTCAAGTACCTGAGACAAAACATGTTAAAAGAAAAGGTCAGCGATAACGCTGAGTGAATTCATAGAGTTTAATAAAATCCATCAATATAATATCAGTATAAAATTATTACTGAAAATCATTTTGTACAAATCATTTTGATAGGCCATAAAATAGCCAAAGTCATTTTATACAAATCTTCATCAAAATCATAATATAGGCGTTTGCCTTAAAAGTCATTACACGAGCCAATGTTGTAAAAACATCATACCATACGTCTTATGACGTTGTATGAAAATAAAAACCGTTATATGAATATGGTTATGAAAACCAAAACACGAACATAATATCAATAGTATGACCCTGTATTGCTAGTCAGGCAATACATCGTAATTCGGTGCGTCCATTAGTATTTCGTTAATTGGATTATTATAAGCCGCATGACATTGTTACCTTACTAAACCAACAACGGGTAGCTAACCCGATACTCAATTTTCTCATCTAAAGTAGCGTGTCGTCACAAAGGTCACGCTATAGAAATCTTCTCATACATAAATTCGCTTACCAATCAATGTGGCACGACGGGGATCAACCGTCAAGGCGCGAACTGGGGTGATCGTCCCCAAATAGTACTATTATATGCATAAGCGTCTACCAAACCCCGGTAGTTCACAATTCATGCTAATGGGACTTTTAGTGACATAACCTAACTTTAATAATCCATTTTATTTCATCTATCGGGTCATTTAATCATTCATAGGGTCATACAATCATCCGGGTCCAAATCAATAAACAAACAATCGGGACAAATGTGTCCTATTTTATAAAAACTAACATGTTATCTCCCTCGCGGGTTTATAAAATATTTCATAAAAACATTTAAAAGAGTGCGAGGCTATGAACTCACGTGGATGTGGGAAAGCGGGTTATCGGCAATTCGGATGTACGGTACGTGCTTCAATCACGGAAACCTAGACAAATAATACTCGTCTTAGACTCTTGTCCAATGACTTTATAAAAATAACAATTATGTATACATATGATGATTTTATATATATGATGATGATCAAGTGGGTTTATACATTTTTACTCATTCATTATAGTGTTATGTATTGGTAACTTTTGTACTAGTTTACTAGTTTTACTTATTTACATGTTTTAGACCCAATAAGCCTATTATAATCCCAATACTATTCATTAGTCCAATTATACTTTTATTATCAGTATTTATACTTTACATGTTGGGCCCAAATGGGTTAAGCCCAATAAATAAGTTTATAAGTGTTTTAGCCCATTTTGTTGTATTATTAGTCCAATAACGTTAACTTAGCCCGTTAATGTCCGTATGTTTATAGTTCGGGTTTTATCGGTTTTTACTTGTTATATATGTTTATATATCAGTATATGAGTTTATAAAAGTTTACATTAGACGGGTCCAACCGTCTAAGTTTTATTTAACAAAAACGTTAATTTTACGGTAATAGCCGAAAAAGTCGTAAAAATCATGTTTATAGTTTTATAACTTACAAAACTTATCAAACTACCATTTTTATAAAATGTTCATTTATTTATCCTTATACATATTTATATAAATTTATTATATAAGTTAGTGGGTTTTAATTCACATTTTATACTATTTTTAGTTGAGTGCTTATATAATACTATTAAACATTAATTCTTTAAAAATTTGATTTTTAGTTTCATGTTCACCAAAACAGCCATATCTAGAGTTCTATATGGAGATAGAAACTCAAATTTTTATGACATAAACTACATGTTATTTGCTCCATTTAACTCTACTATAGATACTGTTGAATCAGCATTTAAGTATTTTCTAAAAATCGTCCAAAACAGTGAACTCAGATTTGTATTCTAAACTTGTTTTGATCATATCTCACTCATTTTGATGATTCCATTGCATGGCCAACTCTCACATGTGTATGACATCTAATACTTACTGTAAATTGATTCCACCATGCCATTTTATCAGTTTAACATTTGGTTACTTACTGTTTTTATACAGCCATCATATTTAGCAAGATGTTAACCTTGTTACCTATGGTTTTTCATCTCTTTAATCATATTTATCAACACTTGATCCCCACACAACATTTTTATCATCATATATTCATTATATACATATACAATAAGAAAGAAAATACATGATTACATAATCAAAATAACAAGAGGATGGGAAGAACAATCTTTATACCACCAAAGTGATGAAATGATGAGCTTTTGGATGAACAAGACATGGTTTTGGGTAACCAATCTTATGAGATATCAACACCACTTCTAGGATCACCAAGTATTTGTAGATTCCTCCAAAAATCAGCCATTTTTCTTCATGAAAACTCCTTGAGAAATCAGCCCCAAGACTCCATGGAAACTCCTCCTTGGATGTTATAATCACCACCAATCAATAGGGTTTCAAAAGGGCTTCAACATGTGTATGAACAACATGAGATTTCATGGTTAAATCAAGATCAAAATGGGGTGTTTTGTGAGTGATATGGGATGAAATTTGAGAGAGAGATGAGAGAGTTGTGAGATTTGCATGTGAAAAATGAAAGCAAATGGTTATGTTTAGTGGTTTTGATGTTTAGTGGAAAACTTGTAGCTTTCAAGTTAAGCTAAGTAGGACAAGTGTGAGTAACTTGTGTAAAACTTGACACAAGGTTAGTGTGGTGTCACAATGTGGCCATCCCATGTGTGGGGGTGGGGCAAAACTTGTTTTTGTCTCATCCCCAATTATTTACGGGTACTCCTCGATTCTAGTTTCCTCGATTTGCGTGCCCTCGGGTCGTTTTACGAAAAACGTTTTTATAAATTATGAATCAACGGCACAAAACGGATCTAATAAAAATTGTCTCATCAAAAACGGAGTTCGAGAACGTAAATACGTAATCCTAAGGTTTCCGGTTTAGTCGTAAAGGACGTTAAATTAAAATCGTAAGACCTAATCTCTTCTCGTAAATTTGTGAGTTTATGAACCAACACAAATTTAAAACTCCAAAATAATATTCACGAATAAATTTATTTTCTGAAATGTCGGACTGTCACCAAAGACGGTGTATGTAAACGTAAGCACGTAACGTTGAATCCTCCGGTTTAGACGTAGTCGACGCTACTTCAAGACGTAAATCCAAATTACTTCCCAAAAATAAGTGAGTTCATATTGTAACATTAAAATAATGTTTTCAAATAAATATTGAGAATAAAATATCAACCATAAATTGACGGATTGTCACAGACTAAGTACTGATGCTAGCACTGGAACAATCACAACAAGGTGTTAGTGATGATGTCTTGGTAAGCATGGAAGGGGTTCATGAATGAAAAAGACATGTAAGGATAAAGGGTGAAAATAAATTAGCCCTCCATACAACTTAGGTAGAAACCATGTCAACACATCAGGAAGACAAGGCATCATGGACCCAGTGATGTAATGCACAACCCCTCCCCAGCTGACTCAGGCTTCTCTCAAAAGAAGTTTGTTTTATTGTCACGGAGATCAACACGACTTCTATTGACTTTCTCACTCCAAGATAGTTGATATTGAATAGGTGGCATCTGCTCCAGCCTCCGACCACTAAAAGTGCACTAATCGAGTCTAGATCCAAGAGATCAATCAAATCTCGTTAGGACACACATAATGAAGATAAAAAGAGTCCTACACTATATCCTTACGAGATTGCTAGAACACTCAGAGTGATACTACTTAGTATTCACAATGATGAGTGGAAATCCTTCCAGTGTTAACATCAAACAGCACTGCGGTAGGTCATGTGTAACATTCTTTATGAATTGAACATGTGTAAAACTGAAAAGCAACAGCGGTTTGATTATGAATTGATTCAAACTCGTTTCAGGTTTCTACGCAATATCTTTATGATCTTGCCAAAACAATTAGAGTGATATTCATTAATATTCACAATGACGAATGGAAATCCTTCTAGCGTCAACATCAAACAGCGCTACGGTAGGTAACTTACGAGATTCTTTATGAATCAAGCTTGTGTCAACTAGAAAGCAACAATAGTAAGATTCTTAATGAATCAAACTTGTTCCAGGAATTTGAATTGACGACTTTAATCAAGCAGATATTTATCCAATTAATTCACTCTTTATGTTCGCAGTCTTGCTTTGAGACGGTCGAGTAAAGAGAACGGCTAGTACAGTCGCGAAACCCTGTCAAGGAGGTTCTTAATTGAATCTACCTAATCACAGGTACGGTATTTAATAACGTCTAACGGTCTTCACCGACCGGAGGTAAAACACTACCGATTTAGGATGAATGTCAAAGCCATTCAGTCCGTGTCTATGTTTTGTCTCAAGAAGGTGGCGTTACGGTGTACTCAACAAAGTCGATGATTCAAAACCACATACTCATGCCCAAATACATATTCAACAATCAAGAAAGCTAAAGAATTCCGCAACTCTGATGAACAAAATCTTCTTTATCAATTAATGTAGGGGAATGACCTCTCTTCAAAGGAGATTGTTAGCAAGCTTTCAAGATGGTGAAAAGTATGAGCATGTGGATAAAGACACAATAATGCAAGATGGCAATGACAAGTCAAGGATGATTTGAAGATCTCAATATTAAAGACAAAGTCGAAAGATAACGACAAAGTCTCAAAGATCACAGCATGAAGGAACAAGACTACTATTACACATTCAAGACTCAGTTATGGCGAGATTAGTAATCTCTACAAATCTTCAAATGACAAAGGGGAATGACCTCTCATTGGGGGAGATTGTTAGCCTCAAAATATTGAGTCAAACAAGAATGATCGGTCATAGGTTTATTATGTATCGTTTATTAGAACGTTGTAATAGTTAGTTAAATAGTCGTGACATTACGGGCTTGATGGCTAGCTTAAAAGGCCTCTTTCAAGGTACTAAGCATTTATTCAAGCCCGACCCAAACAATATAGTCCATAAACAAGCCCACATGTAGGGGGACTATAAATACCCTTACTAGCATGTTAGGAAGGGTGTTGGTTGTTTATTTTCTTAATCTAATCCTCCCTAAGTTTCACATATCTCTCTCTTTTTTCTCTCTCTACTTTCTCTCCCTAGAATTCATCTACTTTATCTCTTTTCTTCCTTTAACTCGTGTTACAATCATCACAAATTTAGGGACAAAAATTTGTGATTCATATTTGTTAACCAAACATATTAAAGCTCTCCAATGGATGAAATGGAATTCACACTTGCTTGGTTCTTAGATATGATATCTTTAAATTATTCATTTTAGTGGTAATATTGATAGTGACAATCATATTTCTTATACCATTTCTATATAATGATTATACGCAAATCCCATTGGACGAACTAGACTTACCTAAATTTTCTACAAATGGACGATAGGTTGAATGAGAGATGATCATATGTCGAGAGAGCTTGTATTAATCAACATGCTAATATGAGTATTATGAAATACGTCATGGATTAAAGTTCATATACATTAGATTTGTGATTCATATTTGTTAACCAAACATATTAAAGCTCTTCAATGAATGAAATGGAATTCACACATGCACAGTTCTTGGATATGATATCTTTAAATTCTTCAATTTAGTGGTAATATTGATAGTGCAATAATATTGCTTACATCGTTTCTATATAATGATTAAATGAAAATCTCATGGGACGAACTAGACTTACCCAAATTTGCTACAAATAAACGAGTGTACTTGCTCATATGCGTTGTTAATGAGTTATTGAGTCTTGAATATAAGCAAAACTAGAAGTGTAAGACGCGCATCGCCATTATATTAAAATTAATCAATAGAACATTCATAACCATTACAAGGAAACCATGGACTAATGTGAACTTCCTTATGACTACAACTCATAACTCAACATAAAAGATATAGAGTACCATTAACCATATGGTTGTCCATGCTGACAACATATATGAACGAATATAGAGTACCATCAAAATACGTACAACTTAAATAAATATATTTTATTTTCAGGTCTTATCAAGTTGATTCACTAACTCGATAACAAATTTCTTTTTACCCCAACCCGACCCGATATCATTATCAGGCTGTCCAGTTCAGTTGATATCAACTCGACTAGAATTTTTCACCAGATTTAACCCGACCGGATAAGCCTTATCGGGTTTGGGTTGAGTCAAACCGACCCTATTGACACCCTTATTTGCGAATGCCATTTTTCAA